>OZ025297.1:306284075-306835168 GCA_964019185.1 Maratus speculifer | reverse complement strand
TATGTAAATGATGGGAAACAAAATTGCCGGTCTCAAGATTTTCAATGATGTAACAAAGGTCTATTGACCCAGAAAACAGTTTAACAACTTTTCGAGAAAAAAGGATTAGCGAGTTTTTCTGCATTCAGTTATTTTATCTTATTACTGTCTTTATATTGTTATTTGAAAGGCTTTATTTTATTATTTTAAATCGCTTTCTTTGTGTATTATTATAAATGAATCGACAAGAAAAAAAAAATTAAAATATGCATACATGTATTTTGAGCCTATATTTATAGATTTCTTCAATTACATTGCATAAGCAAAGTCGTAGCGAGATTGTTTTTGTCGTTTTATAAATAAATAAATAAAATGAAATAAAATAGCTTTTAAAAATGGTCAGTCTTTCGTTAGAAGGGCTGAATTCAGACACTTTTCTCTGGGAAGGATTTCTTTGGCTCCGTGGGCCAAAAGGGGGGTGGGGGGCATTGTAGACTTCCAGGGGAGGGCACTTTTTGACCATTAAAAACGCAAAATTTCAACTCTTCCAGGGTTGCGCACATCTCATTACTCTGGTAGGGGAGATGTTCGTTGTATGCACTAAGCCCTCGGGGTATGCCATCTGACTTTAAATTTCACTGAATGTTACTTAACACTTATAGCGAATGCAGCGTTAGAATTCCTAAAAAAAAAGTCACTGGTCCCAAGGACCAGTAAGCATGAGAATTCACTGGTCCGCAGACTTCATCACTGGTCTGCTACATAAAATTCTATTAAATAATTTTAACACTTTGAGTGACCTCCCCCCCCCCCTCCCTGGAAATTAAACCAATCTTACTTTGCATTTATCCAAAATTTTCAGCATAATAAAATGTAAAATTATAATTTGCTAAAAATTAAATAAACAGTACGTATAGAAAAACTATCAAATTATTAATTAGATATTTTATTTGCCATTACTTATTTCACCTGACTAAGGTTTAATGCACATTTTTTCGATTTTTCTCCAGATTTTAGCCAGAGTGGTGGAATTGTAGTTAGTGTCACTGATGCAGCTGGACTTGAAAAATTCTGGGTCTCTTTTCTATAGAAGCGGGCCCCCACTAATAATAAGTCATATTTTTAGACGCAAAAATTGAACTTGTTCATTTCCACAAGAAAAAGAAAATGCAATAATTGTTTTAATAATAATAAATAATTAAAACCAATATTAATTTAAGAGAAATTTTCTGTACTTTTTCAAGCATAAATGTTCAAGATACAAATTTAATTATAAAATAATGCTTATTTGAGTGTAGAAGATAACAAGTAACACTATTGTCTGCCCCATTTTAGAATGGGACAAGACAGGTTTACTGAAAAAGACATTTTTGCTGAAAAAAAGGGATATTTTTGTTGAATAAATGGTACATACTCAAATGATGCTTAATGAAATGGTGCTTTCAGGAGTCGCATTCACTCAGAAAGATTTGGAGCAAAAAAAAAAAAAAAAAAAAAAAAAAAAAAAAAGATTGGGAAGCAGGAAAATCAGTTTCTGGAGCAGCAACAATTTTGAAGCAGGAAAATTAGTTTTTAAAACAGAAAAATTCTCTTCCAGCTTCACGTATTTATTTTTATTTTATTTTATTTTATTTTATTTATTTATTTTTTTTTTTTTTGTCGAAATTTCCGTTTTTTGCGTTATTTTGACGAAATCTTTAGTTTTTTCGAGATTTATAGACGAAATATACCGTTTTTCGCGTATTTTTTGACAAAATTTGCCGATTTATTACTATTTTTGGCGATCTTTTGAAGAAATCTGTCGTTTTTTCGGGTTTCAGGATGAAATTATCCATTTTTTCGCGAATTTTTTGACGATATTTGCCAGGGAATCAGCCGTTATTTAGCGATTTTTTTAACAAAATTTGTCGCTTTTTGCGATTTTTTGACAAATTTTGCCGTTTTGTCGCGATTTTCCGACAAAATTTCTCGTTTTTTCACGATTTTTTGAAGAAATCTGTCTTTTTTTCGCAATTTTTTGAAAAAATCTGCCGTTTTTCATGATTTTTTTTGACAAAGTTTGCTATTTTATCGCTATTTTGGGCGAAATTTGCCGTTTTTTCGCGATTTTTTGAAGAAATCTGCCTTTTTTTCGGGTTTTGGAATGAAATTAGCCATTTTTTCGAGACTTGTTTGACAAAATTTGCCGGAAATTAGTCGTCGGAAAATAAGTCGCCGGAAATCTCGCGATTTTTTAACGAAATTTGCCGTTTTTTCGCGATTTTTTAACAAAATTATGCGTCTTGTGGGATGCGTAAGAGCTATTTTTTGCGTCCTTATCGCCAATTTTTTGCATAATTTACGCGCTATAGCGCGTCCGCGGCATCGCTGATTAATAAAAAAAACCTTATGTGCGATCTGTTGCGGTTCTCTCAGGGCCTGAAGAAAGACACTGGTCCTGCGGACCACTAAATTTTTCAAATTAGTGGTCCGATTGAATTATCAGTGGTCTCGGACCAGCGGACCACCAAGGATTTCGAACGCTGAGCGAATGTATGTTAGAATTTACAACGAAACACTTCTGAAATCAACATAAGTTTCTTGTTATGATTTTTTTTTAAACTTTTTTTAAAGAAAGAATTTAAATAGCGAGAGGTTATTCACAGGATTGTAATTAATAAAATTCGCCAAAAAAGACTGACATCATCTTAAAAGTATCCTCAATCTTGAATACAATATCTAAGATGACTTAATTGTGGCGAGTATTTTTAAAATTAGCATATTTAATGAGATTGTAACTAAATTTTTGCCTATGAAGAAATGAAACTCTCATTTCATTTTCTCAAAAAATTGTCGTTGCAATTAGAATGTTGTCGTTTCAATCCAGAGATTTATAAGTTGGGTGTTCAGATTACAGATATAATTTTTTGCAAGAAATAGAAGAAAGCGTGGCTGTTTAAGGCGTGTATATGAATGTTAAATTTGCAGCTTCAAAACCGTAACTAAAAATTATGATCTCCTCGACGAAGAAGTCTTTAATAATCTCGGGAACAACGCCCTTATGCTCAAAATCGTGAGGAGAAAAGGTATACTTTGGGTATGGAACATCCCCCGAGCTCAACGCAAAAACTGAGTCATCTTGGATGATAACACTATGCTTTGAGTAAGACATAGAATAAAAACATAAATTGCTCTTTTAGCAATGTACACGTACAGTAGGTTCCGGTTATTTGAGACACATCGGTGCTTGCGCGATTTGTTTCGGCGTGCAGTCGCTTCAATTATTAGAAATAATGATAATGATATTTTTTGGTTATATTCTTGACCTATTACCCCAATTAAATAGCATCTCTGGCAAAAAGGGTGGATTTCAATCTGTTTATTAAAATCCTGATTGAGACACATTGATTCTACATCGGTAGAAATAGTTATAGTTATTGCCATGTTTGATGCCATGATGATTTATTTATTTGTGTTTTAAAATGTATGTATTTTTAATTTTTTTTACATTTACACTATTTCGGTTTATTTTAAATTATTGTATTTTAATGTATTTTAAAGTTGTATAATGTCTGAATAAATAGTTAAAGCAAATGCATACAAACTGGCAGTAAATTTAACCCTGTGTAAATTTAGCATTAAAAAAAGAATTTTCAGCTGTTAAAAAAACAGAAGTTATGTGCAAAGAATACCCCCCCCCCCGTGACATAAATGGTTTTTAGGGTCTCGTTCATCTGAAGAAACAGACCCCATCTCTCTCCTCTGTCGTCTGTCCGTTACAGAATCCGTACACAAAAACTGTATAAGTCAAAGACTAAAAATTTTATATACTTACAGCTGAATATTTCGTGTCACAGGACAAATCATAAAATTTAAAAAAAAGCCTATTATTTTAATTAAATTAATATTTTCAATGTCATTCGTTCATTTTTGCGATTAAAATTTTAAAGGAGAATCTTAATTTCAAGGTTTCACATGTAGGCATCATAGCTTGGAGGTAAAGCGTCTCGATAGTAAACAGAAGGTCCGAAACCCGGAGCTCGAAAATGAAATTTTCACATTAAAATGTATTTAATTAAAAGAAATTTCGTATTTTTTTTTTTTTTTTTTTTTAATTTGCCAGTTTAAGGATTTATATTATTAGGATGTCGTTCATCTGACATTCATAATATTTTCTGGAATTCAATTTTCATTCTATTTTAAAAACTATTGCTAATTATTAATGATTCAGCATTTTAAGTTTCGTAAAAAAAATTTTTTTTTTCGTTCTTAGAAATTTAAAATTTTATCTATACATCCGCTATTTTTTTTTTTTTTTTTTTTTTTTTTTTCAGATTAAAAAAAATTTGGAATTTGGGATTTTATTTAAATAAGTTGATTTAAACATTTTTAATTTGATTAAAATAAATAACTTCCTTTTATAATTATTTTAAAATTAAATTTTTTTGTTACCTCCATCTATGTAAGAATTTAATAATTATAAATTAACGATTTGGATATATTAATGAAAAGTTAAGTTGTTTTGAAAGAAATATTAAACGAAATCCTCTGTGCGATTTACGATCACACTTGCTCACTTGTTTACTGTCATTCCTGTCAGATTTATTTTTTCTGTTGTATTTTCAGTTCTTTCTCTTCCCTCCAAAGATACAAAAAATAATTGAATTATAAAAAAACAACTGAATCACTGATTGCTTCATTCATATCTAGATTTCCCCGCTTTCTTATTCCATACACGTAGTAACGCATTGAACATTGATTAATCGCTTGAAATATATCATCCTGTTCGATTGAGCTGCGTTAATGCGTTGAAATATGCAAATGAATCGCAAATTATATCATGAAAACATCTTCTGCGATTCATGTTTTCCTCCAGGTATGGAATTTCAATATCTAAAAGCAGGGTCGGACTGGGTCATTGTAAAGAGCGCAGACCTTGAATTTTTGGAGGGCGCAACTTTTTTAACGAAACTCATTATTTTATCATCTTATAGGAAGCCAATATAGAGGTCTGCACGGGCCGAAATTTCCAGGCGCAGGCCCGGCCCGAAAGTTAAAATTTCGGCCCGGCCCAAATGAAAGAAATATTGGCCCGACCCGGCCCGGCCCGAAAGTTAAAAATTCGGCCCGAGCCCGGCCCGGCTCGAACGAAAAAAATAATGGCCCGATCCGGCCCGGCCCGAAAGTTAAAATTTCGCCCGAGCTCGGCCCGGTCCGGAAAAAATTTTAAATTTCGGCCCGAACCCGGCCCGGCTCGAGTGAATTTCTACAGAACATTGATTTTTAATCTTATGGAAGAGTTCTGACCAAAAAACAATTATATTAGTCTTTTTTTTCCATGTTTATAACCTCCATTTATGCAGAAGTGCCGTAGGCTGCGATATTTATGCTTTTAAATGAATCTTTGATTGTTGTATGTAAATGTTTCAGTTATCACTAGTATTATTAATCCATATTCCCTGTAATGGAGACAAAAAATCGAAAAAGCGGTACATGGTAAAATTTCCAAAGACGAAATCGCTTTGGAACGAAAAAAAATGTATTCTTTTCTTAACAGATGTAAATGTTTAATATATTTTTTTCTTCCGTATTGTTGTATTCATTTTGAATGAATGAACATTTTAAAAGAAACTTTCAGTTTTCAGTTTAAAAAAAAATTCCGTCATAATCATTTTTTTGTGTGTGTGTGTGTGTGTGTTTAATTCTATTTTAAAACGCCTAGTAATCTACGATTCTTTAAAAGGAATAGATTCTAATGTTTAATTGTAGAATAATGACGGCTTAAAAGTGTATGCTTTTTTTGCAGAAATTTTTGGACAAAGTCAAATATTACTGTTTTATAAAAAGTCGAGAAAAGGATTTTCATATAGGAAGATTCAATAGGAACTGATTATTTTGGTCCATGAAAACTAGAGTTGCAAAAAGTCGGTTTATTCCCGGGTTTATTTCCAATAGACCAGGTTTATTCCCAAAAAACCGAATTATTCCAAAAAATCCCGGGTTTTTTCCAGGTTTATTCCTAAAAACCCGGTTTATTCCCGGGTTTTTTCTAACCTTTGCAACGCTAATGAAAACTAGAAAGAATGGAATCAGTCTCGGCTTCGTACGGAAAAAAAAAGTTAGGCCCGGCCCGATACTCCAGCAAAAAAATTAAGGCCCGAGCCCAGCCCGGCCCGGCCCGGCCCGAAAGGATTAGTGACTAGGCCCGGCCCGAGTCTTCAGAAGTAAGACCCGAGCCCGGCCCGGCCCGTGCAGACCTCTAAGCCAATAATATTCAGTAATAACAAACAGACTGTAAGAATATGTAACAGAGCTTCGCTTATCTGAAATGGGACCGGTGACTATTTTGATTACAAAAATTGGGAAAATCCGAAATTTCGATTAAAAAAAATGTTAATTATAATTATTACTCAGTAGCACAGTAAAGATCTTTTAGTCCGTCATTCGATGGTTCGGCTTGCTGGATAAACCAGCACAACTCTCGGGAAAAAAAATAGTATTCCTTCACTGAAAAAAAAAAAAAAAAAAAAAAAAAAAAAAAAGACTCAAACTGGGTTGTAAGATCTCTGCGTAGGGTACTGTTCTCAAAATAATACAGTAGTATTCCCAAAATAGTCAATCAAAAATGGTTCAAAATAGTGCAGATCCCTTAATAACATTAAAACAATCGTTTAATATAATGTATGCATTAGCTAAGATGTTTTAATTGTTAATGTTATTAAGGATCTGCCATTTTTACTTTCTTCTATCTTTACAAGAAGAAAGTATTGGATTCATGAAAATTTTCGACTTCCGGTTTTCGACGGATTTATACGTTTTAGAAGGTCCTGAACACGTTTTGACTATTTTTAGAAAATGTCTGTCTGTGAGTCTGTCCGTCTGTCTGTGAGTCTGTGTGTCTGTCTGTGAGTCTGTCTGTCTGTATGTGACAAATAATTTGTGGGCGCTCTATCTCAAGAACTAATGCTCGAAATTTAATAAAATCTTATATTCAGTTAGACCTTAATATAAATTAGTGCCTATTGGTTTTTGGTGAAAATTGGCCTGCAGGTGGCGCTGCTATACTACGTTTTTTATGATTTTCAAGATTGCTATATCTCAAGAACTAATGCACAGAATTTCACCAAACTTCAGATTCTGTGACCCCTTGATATACATAGACGCTGATTAAGTTTTGGTGTGAATTGGCCAGCAGGTGGCGCTGCTATGCCACGTTTTTCATGATTTTCATGATAGCTATATCTCAAGAACTAATGCACAGAATTTCACCAAACTTCAGATTCCGCGATACCTTGAGATACATAGCCGCTGATAAAGTTTTGATGTGAACTGCCCTATAGGTGGCGCTGCTATGCTACATTTTGCACGATTTTTGTGATAGCTATATCTCAAGAACTAATGCAGAGAACTTGATCAAATTTTAAATTCTGTTACACTAGAACATATAACATAATTAGACGCTGATTACATTTTGGTATTAACCTTGCAATAGGAGGTGCAGCTATGCTGCATTTTGCACGATTTTTCCGATAGCTATATCTCAACAACCAACGCACAGAATTTCATCAAACTTCAGATTTTGTTACAAAATGACATATAATTACACGATGATTACGTTTTGTTATAAATCCTTCAACTGATGGTGCTGGTGTGCTATATTTTACACGTTTTTTTTAACTAGCTATATCTCAAGAACTAATGCACAGAATTTCATCAAACTTCAGATTCTTTTACACTATAACATAATTAGACGCTTTTTTACGTTTTGGTATAAATTGTCCAAGATATGGTGTTGCTGTGCTACGTTTTGCAATTTTTTTGTGATAACTATATCTCAAGAACTAATGGACCAAATTCCATCAAATTTCAGATTCTGTTAGGTCTTGACATAAATAGATGCTTATTCGGTTTTAGTATAAATTAACCAACATGAGGCACTACTAAGCTCATTTTCTCAAAATATTAATTAAATTTTGCGTTTTAGGCTTTTCGGATACCAGAATCTCATTAGGCTAGGTCAAATGTTCGAGGAAATTCGATAGTGGGTAACTTTGGGGTCACCACGTTTTTTTTTTAAATATTAAAATGTACTTATGAGATAGAAGAAAGTTTTGGGATTGACACATCCAACTAGTTTTATAAAACCATTTCAGGCTAACAAAGTGAACTTTCCAATTTGGAATATAGGATGGGAAGGGAGGGAAGGGGGAACGAGAAACCATTTATAATTTGTGAAATCAAACTGCTGAAAGGAAATTTAAATTTTTATCATCTGAATTAAATATTTTTTGCGTTTGAGAAAAGAGTTTTTTAGCGACTGACAGACAAAATGATATAAGATTAAAAAAAAAAAAAAAAAAAAAAAAAAAAAAAAAAGGCTTCTACGAGCAGGCCAACAGTGCATTTTTTTTATTTTATATTCATGTACATATGTTGTACTTTTCCATAATTGAGTATATTTTTACTCTTTTCAAGCTGTTTAAAAAATAAAAAAGTTGCTTTACTTCAATTTTTTTGTTTAATTCTTACTTCTACACGACTTTCTCGACATTCATCTTGTATATCTGAAAATTTTCATAAGTTAATCTTATCAATTAATTTGTTCAAATATAAAATCTGTCCGGATTAACCGGAATTTCGGATTAGCGAGTTCTACTGTAATCCAAAATGTCTTTTATCGCTATGTCGGTACGTTTATTTTCTTTATCTTATTATAAATAGCTTCATCATTTAATAGCTTAATCAATTAAATAGCTTAATCATTTTATAAATTAGGATCGATTCGAAAATCTATTAATTTAGTTCGATCGAATGAAAGAATAAATTTCTGATTAGAAGGGGAAAGCATGTAAATTATATAAAAACAATCGTCGGAATAGCAAAGTAAATTGTATATCGAACTCCGATATAACGAACAAAATAACTTTTAAAACTTTTGGAATAGATTTTTATAAATAAAAACTATTCGGATAAAATCAAACATTCGGCTGCAGACAATATTCCGCCGTATACAGAATTTATTGTATGATAAAAATCATAACGGGGAATTTGAAACGTAACATTTTTATGTTACGATTTATATCCGTCTTATGCGGAGTAGAAAAAAAAATGATTTAAAAAAAATTATAAACGGGATAGAATAGAATATGGATGGGATATAAAGAGAAAATTCAAAGATCGCCGTAGCACCCTGGGTGCGGTGCGGTGTTGATCAGCCCTACTTTACCATATACAGCACTGTGCGAAAGGGGCGATCGCCCCGGGAGCGGTTATTCAATAGGGCGCCAAATTTATACTAACGACTTCATTTTTTGGCCTACTACAAGAAAAAGTTGGCAGGGGGAGCGCCAAATTGACCCGGGCGCAGTTTTCTCTTCGCACACCCATGACCATATCCATGACCATGAAAATCCGTGACAGACGCAACAATTTGATTGTTACATTTAATATACAATATTAAAACAGGTTTGTTTTCATATTAAAATAAAATTTTTAGCAAAAAAAAAAAAAAAAGTTTGAATTACCTTTTTTTGAAGAGAATATTCTTTCTAAAATTGTTTAGATATATATATTTAATAACAAAAATACTTTTAATAAGAACACTTATGTTTTATAAATTAAAATCAAACCATTAAACTTTACGGAAACACGAGGCTCCCGTTTTTTGAAATAAATGATTTTACTGCAAACTAAATAATAATACGTAATAATAAATGAAATTGAAGCGAAAGTGATGATCTTTGGTGCCAGACAGTCTGCATATTCGTTGCCGCTATTGGTAACATATAAAATGTACTTTAGATTTTAAAAGATTTTGATTGGATGTTGCTCTGAACAAAGAAACTGTCAAGAATAAACAATACAATTATTTTCCTTTGCAAAGGGAATAAATTCTTTTTATTGGTTTTTTAATGCTCACGAAATTATTGTTTTTTAAAAAGATATATAAAGAATATTTTTAACCACGTTGTAGTTATTCTAGTATTTGTCATATTTTTATTTTTATTTTTTTAATTTTTTTTTTTTTGTCTTTTTTAAATTATTAACTTCGCGTAGATGAGGGCGCACATTTACTTGACCGAGGGCGCACCGGCCCACGGGCCGGTGGGCCGGCGGGCCAGTCCGAGCCTGTCTAAAAGGAATTTGTATATACTACTAAGAGTTATTGGAACATCTTTCTAGTTTTGATTTGCAAAAATGTATCCTTAATTTGTTGTGTTTTCGACCGATAAAAGAGGATGTTTTATTTGCTGCACGTGCTAAAAGAAAGTGAAGTGAAACGCTGCCGTGAATGATTTTTATACAGAGTAGGTGGAAGTAAAGATACGCACTTTCCATAAATTTTGTTTTTTTAAGGAACACATTGGTCTAAACCAGCGGTTCCCAAACTTTTTGGCTCGCGGAGCCCTTTTTGGGAAGAATTTCTAAGGCGGAGCCCCTGAACCCAACGATACTCTATAGTTTATAAATAATTTTTTTTATGCCTATGGAGCACAGAAAAATCTGATGGATAAAAATCTGAGCCAGAAATGATTCTCAGTTTGGCCCTTTTCTGATACAGAAATTCTAAATTCATACTAGAAATTTTAAAAATCTTAAATATTAAAACAAAATCTTTTTACCAAAGCGGTGTTCAAGCAATACTGTTGACACGTTGACTGCTAAGCGAAAACTGTTTATGTTCGCCAGGGTGCCAGTTGTGTGTGTGTAATTTGAATATTTGGAACATAAAATCAATATTTTTTTAATCTGACTCATTTTGCAACACGCATAGAGAGATTCTCATCCTTGCTATCAAAAATAATAGCCAAAGCACCCCACGAAAGTTAGTGTAAATTCTTCCATGGGTGGTCAAGATGGCTTGGTAGCCAACTAAATTTGTCATTTATCATTAAAATCATTTATTAAGATTTATGTTTCTACTGTATAATCTCTTACATTGGAAAATTTTTAAATATATGTAAGGATGAGCTTGTGAGATTATTGGTTTAGATTTTCTGTCTATTATTTTTTCAATTATTTTATTTTGTATATTTTTATTTATTTTCTATTATATTAGGTTAGAATTTTTTGAATTTTAATTACAACAAGAAAGAGACAAATGAGGAAAGTATTTCATTTTCTACAACACTTAGCTCATACAATTGGCATATATATCAATTTGCACAAACCACGTATGTCCGACACATCATATATAAGGAGTCCAATAATCAAACTCCAAAGCCATTTTCATGTAACTCGTACTGTTTTTGATAGCCAAGGCCTGAAGTGTTGAAACACCATGGCTATCATATCTGATAGCCAAAGACCCAATGGAAACATCACTGGCTTTCACAAATGACAGCCATGGCAGTCCAAGTGTTAATGGGTTCATGACATTCATTTTTAAAATATAAAAAATTCTTTTGGGATTTCCAATATGAATTCTGAATTAACGATGAAAATTGTAACCATGTCTGGATTATGTATTGCAAAGGGGTTTAAGTAAAACGATTATTTATTGTGAAAACCACACACACACACAGAAAAAAAGGTAAGTTATACAGTTGTTGGACTGTGATACTTCTGTATAATTTCAATAGGCTACTCCCTAAATGGCAGTCCAAGTGTTAATGGGTTCATGACATTCATTTTTAAAATATAAAATATTCTTTTGGGATTTCCAATATGAATTCTGAATTAACGATGAAAATTGTAACCATGTCTGGATTATGTATTGCAAAGGGGTTTAAGTAAAACGATTATTTATTGTGAAAACCACACACACACACAGAAAAAAAGGTAAGTTATACAGTTGTTGGACTGTGATACTTCTGTATAATTTCAATAGGCTACTCCCTAAAAAAAGAAAATGGGTAGTTCCAGTCATCCATGAGGAAATATGTAACACGTTTTCGCTAGTACCACCTACCCGTATTAGAATTATGTGATTATGAAATATTTTTCGTGCTTCTTTAAGTCTCTAGTACTACTTCTAAACATGCAACGAAAATGAATCCCCTCTCAGCTTCCTTTTTTTAATCATTTTAAAAAAAATACATTTAGAAACAAGTCATCGTTTTTACATTTAAGTGGGCGGAGAAAAATCTATAAGCTGAATTGTTAGGTGAAAAATTGTTTGCTTTTTTGGGTAATTTATTTAAAGTATTTGGCTATTAATTATAGTTTTGAAAGAAACATTTTTTCGTCATTGTTTTTGCCTCAAAACAGATAAGCAGGTAAAAACTACATATGTTAAACGAACTGCAATTAGAAGAAAAACTTTACTAACAAAATAGAATGTATGGGCAGGATTAAATTTATATCAGGGCAGGCATTCACTGACCAAACGTCTAAGCAAGAGGTGGAGCTGAGCAAAATTTCAAATTCTTAGTGTGATAACAAATGTAAAGAACCAATATATATTCTTTATATTGCGATTGACTTATTTCTGATAGGAAAATGTGGCAGAGACCAATTAAAAGAAAATTTTACAGGGGTTGTAGTGCTGAAAAATGCATTTTCAGCAATGTACATTGCTTCTGAAATTAAATACAATTATGTAAAATAGCATAGAAAATTTAAAGAACTAAGAAATTATTTAAAAAAAAAACCGATTAAAGCAATTAAAGTTACGAAAAGGAAAAAAACTATATACACAACGTATATAAATATTAAATGAATCTAATTTTGAGGGGTTTGTTAAATGATACAAGCTATTACAAAAAAAAGGCATTTTAAATAACTTTTTTTCTAGGTGCACTTTTTCTTGTTATACAATGAAAAACAGCTTAGAAAGCTTAAATATACAAATAAAATAAAACATTGAACTGTTTTTCAAAACTGTACCACAAATCACACAGAGAAGCCGATCATCATATGTTTAAATAAATTTTATTTTATAAGTAATTTTCGTCGTATTTTAGTTTTTTTTTATCGAGATTGCCTTTCCTCCAATGTCTCGGTTCTGTCTTGCTTTGATGGCAATACTTGATTCGGGGTGTACGGTACAGAAATAATTTCATGGTCCAAAAGCTCTTTTGTTGCTTCATCTGATTATGAAGTGTGAGAAATGAAGAATTAAATACAAACATATGAATAGGCGGAGCTTCAAAGAACAAAACTGTTCTCAAGCACAGTTATTCAGCAAGCAGAGTCAACAGCATTGGCGGGCCTTTTCTGTTTTGATTGACGTTGTGCATCCGATTTAGAATACTATTTCTTGTACCTAATTTAAATTGAATTTTTTAAACACATTAAATGCAGAAACATACAGGGTGAGTCATAAATATCAAAACAATAGGCTATCTCCTTAAATATTGCCCTTAGACCCATACTTCCAATTGCAAAAATTCATTAAAAAAATGTGAAATTTTTGATAAGATAAATTGCGACTTCATGGTGGGTCTAGTTGAAAAGTTACGGAAATTAAATTTTTATACGGCCCCCGTAGGACAAAAATTCCAATTAGGAAAACATTCCTTATTCGGCCCTGAATAAGACACAAAAAGTTGCATTTTCATATCTCCCAAATTCGCAAAGTTAGCCGTTTAAAAAATTCATCAGGTTTTAAGGGATTAGACACAAATTGAAATGCGCGCAATTCAAAAAACAATGTTACTTTAACAGTTCTAGAAAACGCGTAAAAAATCCATTTCTTGAGTTAGAATTTTGATTTTTTTCTTTTTTTGTGATGGTTAGCCTTATAATTTGCTAAGAAAATCACATGCTAAAATTTCTCATACAATTTATAAAAGTTTCATGTGGTTAATACTGGTTTAAATGGAACAATCAAAAATCGTTATAACTCGTAACATTATTTATCGGATTTCAATTTCTTTCCATTTAATTAAAGATGAAAATCTGATTTTAATTTTGTTCCAAGGTTTTTTTATATGAATTTTAAAACTATTAAAAATTTTTATTGAAAAAATAATATAATTTTTTTGAAAAATCATATTTTCAAAAGCAAACATTTTTTTCAAAAGTAAACATTTTTTCAAATTTGCCGAAACAAAACTACACTGTTAAAACTAATGGTGACACATTGCACCTTTTAGGGGTGAAAAGCTTGTCTCACTGGTGACACCCCTAGAGGAGCTAAAATGGCACCCTTAACTAGGGTGAAAGGATGGCACCCCTAAACCAGGGTGTTTCAGGGGGTGAAAGGACGGCACCTCAGGGAAGAATAATGGCACCCCTTATCCACAGTGTTCAATAGGGTGAAAAGATGGCACCACATGGGAGAATAATGGCACCCCTTATCCAGGGTGCCCCAGGAGGTGAAAGGATGGCATCTCAGGGGAGAGTAATGGCACCCCTTAACCAGGGTGTCCCAGGGGGTGAAAGGATGGCGCCTCAGGGAAGAGTAATGACACCCCTTATCCAGGGTGTCCCAGAGGGTGAAAGGATGTCATCTGAGGGGAGAGTAATGGTATCCCTCATCCAGGTTACCTTAAGGGGTGCAAGAATGGCATCTCAGGGGAGAATAATGATACCACTTATCCAGCGTGCCCCAGAGGGTGAACGGATGACACACATAATCCAGTGTGCCCTGTGGCATCCTACAAGAAATATCACTCACAATCTATGGCCCACAGTTGCAATCCCCCTCCCCCACCCCCCTTGTCAAGAAATTGTATTGGTTTGAATCATGAAATACAAAGTGTTTACCCATTTTTAAATTGAAGTCTGCAGAGAAAATTATCATGATCAGTCAATATTTTGAGTCTTTTTTTTTTCTTTTAGATTGATGGGATATTATATTTTTAAACTCATTATCAGGTGTCCAAAGAAAAATTGTAGCATGTTTTTGTAACTCAGAGAGGGATAATATGAACTACAAAAATAATCATAGAAAGGCAGAGAATTCAAATTGTACTTTCATTTACATGGAGATTATTTTAAGAAAAATTCAAAATTTTAACTTTTATACAGTCTTTGCATTTCAAAATCACCAATCATAAGTCATCACTATTGCATTGTTAGTCATACCCAAAAGGTTTTGTTAGCATAAATCGCAAAATTTACACAACCCCTACACTTATTTTCTGCCTCTAAAATCACTGAGTTAGAGTCAAATATTGTGACTTTGTCATGCAATTTCAAGTCCGATTTTCAATTTTATGTTTTGAATTTCTTGTAAAGTGAAATAAATCATGATTTTTGACTGACTCTAACTCAGATGTTTGGATCAAACTTTTTGGGTATGTTTAAGAAAAGGCCAGTAACAATTTTTGTGATTGGGGATTTTTAGATGCAGGAACATTATAAAAATTTTATGTTTTTTGACTCCAAAATAAGAGAAAGTACAAGTTATATCAGTTCGTTCAATATCTATCTTCATATGAATATCTTTATAATTTTCTTATAGTTTCAGAAGTAATCCGTAACCATCTTTTTTGACGCATAGTATATTGCTGGACATGTATTTTCATTATTTTATATACAGGGCAACTGAAAATTATGGGGACACAGAAAAATGCTATATCCTGTAAAATATATGCCATATTTTAATTAAAAAAAAAATAAAAGAAATAACAATATTTCAACAAATTGTTCACTGGCTTGATATTTGTTTTTTACACAAGTTTGAAAACGAAAGATCACAGAATTGACAGTCCGCTGCAGATAATTCTGATTTAAATCATTCTATGCCTTGATAATTTCGCATCACATACAATGCAAACTGGGGATTTTCTATTTCTAACTTTTCTACAGAAGTCAAGTGAGTTAAGATCTGATTGTTCGAAGGCAATACACCTGTTATTAAATATCCACACAGATGGGTGTTGAAGTTCAATGTTGTTTTTGCTCCATGTGAAGGCCCCAATACTGCTGGAAGTTCCATTAAAATTATTTTGCTTCCATGAGGCCAACACTTCGTTGAACATATTAGTTGCTGATCATTTTGACGGTTGTGAACTTTTCGGAGGATTAAGATTTTCATATAATAGAAGAAATGCTACAAATTTTAAAATAAGCATTTTTCAGATTTTAGTTGTGAAATATCAATGTCAAACAACGCACCAATATTTTTTCAGCTATCCTGCTGTATCTAATTAAAAAAATGTAAAACACAAATTAGAAAAGAATATGTAATAAATGCTGTGTAACTCTTAAATTAGTAAGAATATTTCATATTCTTTAAAATTCTTACAGAAAGTTAGCCATCAAGCTATGAAATGAATTATAGAAAATAAGTTCATTTTATAGTTGTGGTAAAATAATAGATGAAATTGAGTAAAAAAAAAAAAATCATTTTTACATTATATGTATACTTACCTTTATAGTGAACTTATGCAAATCCATATTTTATAGCATATATCCATACAGGATTGGAAATTAAGAACTGTAGGTAAGGTGTCAAAATAATGCCTACAAATTTTTTTCGATGTGCCAACTGCATTTCATATTTTCTTATTTCTTTTCACAACCATGTTAATAGTAATAATATTGCATTGCATATTTAATTTTAATGTATTGAAGGGAAGTGGAGAGGAAACTTTATATATTAAACACTTTTTCTTACTAAACAAAATAAAAACTGACTTTGCATAAGTATGAAACCTGATTAAACTACAATATTTGGATTCTGGAAAAACTTATTATTTTTATAAAGCTAATATGCATACAAAACAGATAATCAAGTAAATATGTCCACAGAAAGAAAATATGAGCTTTAGATATAACTAGGGATAAGCTAATTTTTAAAAAATCTGAGACTAACAGTACATCAGAAAATAAAAAGTTAGCAAATAAATGAATCTTTGATTGTCAATTATGGTGTGGCATTTAAAACATTTCCAAATCACACATATTTTTTTTGTTTGTTTGAGGAAAGGAGTACAAAAATTTTAAAACAATTTTAATACAGTTTCTTATTTTAGGAACATATAAGGATGCAGAAATATCTCATAATAAAAGAAAATCTTGTTTACAGGGGTGTAATATCCAAGGACCAGTTTTATCAGTCATTGGTTAAAGTGAAGTTAACTTAGAGGTTATTGACAGGTTCAAAATTCTTAAGACACGTGCTGATGTCATGGTTCAGAGGGGGGGGGGGTGTATGCTAAAATACAAATGAAAGCATTTGCTAAACAAAAATTAAAGAAAGCTAGCTATCAAGATTTGACGACTAGGAATAATTTTTCTATAATTTAGTTTCATTTGACGACTAACGACTGCTGATTTCTAGTCCTGTATCCACATCAAAACACTTTCTGCGAAATTGTTTTATGTTTTGACTTATTGCATCTGAAATTTTAATCCAAAGAGTAATTATAATGAAAGGAATAAAACACTGAATTAAAAAAACAACCTTTTAGTTCAAATAATCTTTTTATTGTAAACACCAAGAATGTATTAATTATTATTAAACAAAGATGTGACACTATGTGGAACTGATGCCACTAAGAAAGTTTTGAAGACATAAGTATCTAATAAAAATTATAAAAATTTAAATTGGCTTTTGCTATATTTAACGTTAAACAACCGAAATAATGCATGCCACAAAGTAACTAAGCTTATAAAATTATCAGTTTTTGTAATTAACTGTTTATATAAAATTAATACATAGCATGAGTAATTTAACAAGTTGCTTGAGTTGTGGAGCACAATAAAAGGTTAAAACACAGAAATTTCTGCATCTTCTTCATGATAAAGAGTCGGAAACTTTTCTTGTATCAAACATGGTGATGTAAGTACTGTAAATGTAAGTTCACTATCTGTAATAACAATAATAACACATTAAGGAAAACACATAACAAGACAGTCTAATTAAAATGTATCATCAAAGTACAGCAAAAATGGTAGATGAATAAAAAAAGAATAAATACAATTTAAATAAAATTTAAATTATAGCTCACAAGGCTATCAAAGCCTGGCAGCTAATGTGCCCGCAGGTTCTGTATGTAACGTGATAACTCTTTATATAAATATCAGATTTGGTTCAAATTTTATATGTAGGTTCACTTTGATAAGGTTCTTCACTTATTAGCATTGGAGGTTCATTGGTTAAATATGAAGGGGGGAGAAGAGAGTGCTACCCCCCTTAATTTATATAAATATGCAGAAATCATGCAGAATTATCAAATTTATTTCAAATTTTGTTAATAGGTTCACTCTGATAAGGCACTTCCCTGATTAGTTTTAGGGGCTCATTCGTTAAGTATAAAGAGGGTTGGTAGTTAATCCACTGTCCAATAACTTACAGTTGATTTCTTTTATTTTTGGAAGGGTATTATTCTGTGAAATAAGAGTATAATATACAGTTGTATGTATAGCCTGCGAGCTCAATGCCATCAGTTTAACTGGGCACTTTCCTCTTTATTGCCTATTTTCGGACAGCACGGGAAAATTACTTGAGTAACTCATACTTGTCATTCAGTTATTCTTTTCCTGTGTAATCATTAAGAGTTACAAACTATTTACATTATTAACCATATTTACAAAACATACTTTGCAACAAAGTGTCTATTCCAGATTAGCAACAAATTTCCCTAACATGTCCAGGTATCCCATAGCAGTAATAATAATAAAAAAATAAGGAATTTTATTCAAATTTATTAGTACGCCCCTATTATGTATCCTATATTGGCACTAATCAATGAATATATGGGCACAACCCCTCGTGTTTTCCCTTCATTTTGGGAATAACGAATTTTCAACGTATTCTATTGACAATTATTTTTTAAATTTTCAAGATGTGATTTTGCGACTTTCACAAAAATTGCTCTATGCATTTGGCTAACATAATATGCAAATGAAATTTTGATATCTTTGACGCATGCGCAGTGAAAAATTATTTAGTAAACCTACACAATATTCGAACAATCTTTATTATTTTTTAAATCTGATTACAGGGTATTATGTGCAATGTTGTTTGTCGCATTTTCTGAAAAGAATGTTACTTTATATTAAGAACTCTTCAAATTATAAACAAAGATCTTGGGTAAATTTGAGACTGTTTTTTGGATTAGTAGAAAACCTTAATTTTTCTACGACTATACATGCTATCGACATAAAAATGAACACAGTTTATTACAATAAACCACTTAATCATAATCTACAGTTTGAGCGCTTTTGCTACATTAGTTTTGACAGGGTTATCCAAAAGATATTCAAAATGCATTCATTCTTTTTTAATTTGTTGACGGTCCCCTATTAGAGTTTCGGAATAAAACCTTCAGGGAAATATATGACTTGTACTACAGTACCTGACCATTGATTATCGCCCACTTGCGATTTTAGACATTTTGTTAAATATCTAGAAAAATACATGAGGAATTATCCTGAAACTCACAGTGTATAAACATAATAGGACAGGTCATATATATCCGTGAAGATTTTTCCCAGAAACCTTACAGGAGACCGTCAACAAATTAAAAAAAATGAATATCTTTCGGATAACCCTGTCAAAACAAATGCAGCAGAAACGCTCAAACTGTAGATTGTGATTAAGTGGCTTATTGTTATAAACTGTGTTCATTTTTATGTCGATAGCATGTATACTCGTAGAGAAATTAAGGTTTTTATATAAATAGTCCCAAATTTTTCCAAGATTTTTGCTTATAATTTGCAGAGTTCTTAATATAAAATAATAATATTTTCTGAACATCTGACAAACAACATTGCACATAATACCCTGTAATCAGAATTAAAAAATAATATAAATTGTATGAAAGATGAGTAGGTTTACAAAATAATTTTTCACTACGCATGTGTCAACGATATCAAAATTTCATTTGCATGTTATGTTGGCTAAATGTATAGAGCAACTTTTGTGAAAGTCGCAAAATCATAGCTTGAAAATTCTAAAAATAATGGTCAATATAAAAAGTTGAAAATCCGTTGTTCCCAAAAAAAAAAAAAAAAAAAAAAAAAAAAAAAAGATGGATTTTTTCTAAATGTAGTAGTAAGTTCCATATTGTGTATTCTATATTGATACTAATCAATGAATATATGGATACAACCGCTCTTTTTTTGTTTCATTTTGGAAATAACGGATTTTTAAATGATTCTATTGACGATTATTTTCAGAATTTTCAAGCTATGATTTTGCAACTTTCACAAAAGTTGCTCTATATATTTGGCCAACATAATATGCAAATGAAATTTTGATATCGTTGACGCATGCGCAGTGAAAAATTATTTAGTACACCTACTCATTTTTCATACAATTTTTATTATTTTTTAATTCTAATTACAGGGTTTTATGTGCAATGTTGTTCGTCACATTTTCAGAAAATATTATTATTTTATATTAAGAACTCTGCAAATTATAAGCAAAAATCTTGGAAAAATTGGGGAGAATTTTTATAAAAACCTTAATTTCTCTACGAGTATACATGCCATCGACATAAAAATGGACACAGTATATAACAATAAGCCACTTAATTACAATCTACAGTTTGAGCGCTTTTGATGCATTGGTTTTGACAGAGTTACTTTGACAGAGTTGCATTCATACTTTGTTTAATTTGTTGGCGGTCCCCTATAAAGTTTCTGGAAAAAATCTTCACGGAAATATATGACCTGTAGTATATTGTTTATACACTGATAGTTTCAGGATAATTCCTCATGTATTTTTCTAGATATTTTGCAAAATGTCTAAAATCGCAAGTGGACGATAATCAATGGCCAGGTAGTGTATTATATTTATACACTAAGATTTTCAGGATAATTCCTCATACATTTTTCTAGATATTTAACAAAATGTCTAAAATCGCAAGTGGACGGTCATCTCTGGTCATATAGTGTATATCAGGAGCTTAAGGGAACTGGCTAATTCTTTATTTCCCCTTTTGCTATATGGGGGAAAGTCGGGTGGAATGGGACAGTAGGTTTTTCTTTTTGTGCATTATTCTAAACACTTCATCAATCGCACACAAGATGAAGCAATGGTAATCCATTCTTCAGTTTACAAAAAATATTGTTATGCATAGATTTGCAAATGTATGAAAGAAAAAATTATTTCAAAAATCCAATTTAAATTTGATTTATTTGCTTTCAATATGTTAAAGACTTGTTTATGTATAAATGTAATATTTTTCCTATTTATGGAACATTATACTGTATATTATCCATAATTTAAACTAAGCCTAAAGCAGCATTTTTGTTTGAACAAGAAGTTTAACACAAATAAGGAAGTGGCGAGGAATGGGACGCGCCCAGTTCCTTTTTCAAATTAATAATAATGCTAATTGCTAACATGCAAATATTTTTAGAGGATAATATATTAATTATAACATTGATAATATATATATTCATACTTCAAAATGTAAATTGGTGATTATTTAAGGCGCAACGCTAGGCACAGAAAAAGAGCCGGATGATAATGCAAAGTCTATGGGGGCGTTTTTTTCAAATATTTCGCCCAAATTTTAATATTTTTACGTGGTTGTTTTGCACAAGATTGCTGAGGGCGATCCGCAACCGGCGTAGTTTTTACTTTTTCAGTTTTGGTTTCAGATTTTTTAAAAAAATTACTTTAACCGCGTAGTCGCGACTTTTTTCACAACGTCATTAGTCGCGCTCGGTCTTTTCGCCGCTGGCCCCCCCCCCCCCCCCCCCGTATACCAAATATGTAAAATAAAAATATTTTTCCCCTAATATACGAAAATAACATTACAACGAAGATATAAATTTGCAGTTTTCTTAAATTATGCATTTTATCCATGAGATCTGGAGTAATTGGAAATGATGAATGAATGAGAAAAATGAGCTCACATTAGTAATTTTTACGTAGACTTTTTCGCCGATTTCAAATTTGTCTCTAAAAATGTACCTGAAAAAAAAAACAGAGGTGTCCTGTTACTTCGCTAAGGTGGTCGAGAAAGCTTCAAAGTCAGCTACATGGTAGATCTTCGTTGTATTTGTAATGTGATATAAGTTAAGAGAAAATAAGTTATACGGGCGGCGAAAAGACCGACACGCGACTACTGACGGGTTAACTTACGAAATCGGTTTAAACTGATTCTGAAATTGAAACTATCGTTATACAAAAAATATAAAAGCAAAATCGAAAAAATAATAAAAACTAGGCCGGTTATGGATCATCCTCAGCTGTCTTGTTAAAAAAAACTATGTAAAAATATAAAATTTTAGTTAGCTATTTGAAAACAACGCTCCTATAGACTTTTACATTATCATCCGGGTCTCTTTCTGTGCCTAGTGTGGGGCCTTAATGACACCTATGACAGAGAATCCTGAATTTTCATTCTAGTCATGAAGATACTGGTATTTTATATTGTGGCACATACATTATCAACTTACAACCTTTGGTTGATTGTTTATCTTACCGACACTATAGGTTATTTTGTGCCTTATAGCTTTTTTTTATTATTGCTGTCCCATAACTCTTGATGAGGAGGTATGAGACACATTTTGAAACTTACGTTCTCTTTAAAATAAAATAGTATTTGCACGTTATGTTTCTATATTGTTCAGGGGGATTAAAAAGTGTTTTACCTTGCATCCTATAAATTGAAATTTTTCTTTTTGTATATAAAAAAAAACTTACTTTTGTGAAAAAAAGTCCCACACCACCCCACTCTCCCCTATATAGTTATTATATATTAATACACCATTTACATGAAAATAGAATTTTTATCAATAGTATTAAAATACAGTTTAAGGGCTAACAGTTTATTGTATATCCTTAGGTTTTTACCACCTTCTCCCCAGGTTTTTACCGGTAAAAAGCCAACCCTGTTTATTGGTCTTGTTTCAGAACGGGTGGAATAAAAGATTGTTAAAAATTATATCATTAGAAAAACGTTTAAGATTTATAAATGACAATGCAAAAATCACCTTCAAAACACGAGATCTTCATCACCAGCGGGAAAATTTCACATTTGTGTAAAATTACGATATAAGTTTTTATTCATTGTTATATTTTTTGAACACACACTATTTCTGTAAACTATTCTGAAAGTTCAGTGGAGTAAATACAGATTGTTTTCCTTTTATAATTTGAATGTTCATGACTAAAAATTTGTCATATCGGATGATGTTGATGATTGAGAAAGGGGGGGGGACTGATTACGGTCTAATCAAACTTAAATTACTATTATTGAAAAAAAAATATTTTATTTTATTTAACCATAAAATTCTGCTACTAAATAAGGTTTAATGCGAAAGAATACTTTCGAAAAAAAATGGGTGTAAATCTGCATAGCCGATAATCAGATCATAAGGTATATTCATTTCAATTCCCTAACATTTTCTCACCTTTTTGAAAGAAAATGAAACCAAAAGTATGAAAATATGAAGAATTGGGAGTAAGAAAACATAATGGTAAACCGAAGATACCGCTAAATTCGGGTTTTTAGGCATTTCCCACCAAGGTATGACTTGGCTGACTAATAACGCTTTAATATGCAAATCGAGGTTTTATCCGTGATTTTTATCCTTAAATGAGACTAAATGATTGTCCGTGCTACCGCCCCCCCCCCGATCTAATCTTATTATGAAGATTATTTTGGAAATAATGGTGGTTAATAAGGAAAATATTAATAATGAAAACCCTGTAAATAAGTTTTGATTACTTTAAGATTTGCAAGTATTCAATTGTCTTAAATGAAAAAGTTACCCCCCCCCTCTCAAATAAAGACAAATCAGGTATACTGAAACAATATTAGAGAAGTTACGCGAGGCTGCAATATGGTGTTAATTAGCCTTTACAGGAGGGGTTCGGATAGCATCTATCCGACAATATATACAAAGCCGGCCAGATGCTGTCCGAGATCCCGTGTAAAGGTTAAAATTAAAACTTCGCGAATAAAATTAATTGCTTTTAACTGTATATAGACGCAAAAACATATTTTAACCTTAACTGCTCTGACAAAAATTGTTATATAACTACTGTAACCTGTCTGTCAGACCATTTAATCTGAAGATGAATAAAATGTTTCATTAATTCTCAGAATACTATTTATGCATTAAACTTTATGTACAAGAATATTATAAATCAGATTCAGCTATTCAAAAGTATTTAGAGGTAGTAATAAGACTCCAAACTAAAAACAGTTGACCAGTATCTATATTTAAACTAAAAATTACAAGTTAAACTGTTAAACATGAAAAACTCACGGTGTCTGAGACCACTAACAGCAGTTAAGGGTTAAATCTAAACAGGTGAGTTTAAACACAAGGTAAAATGGTCATAGAATGTTCCGATTGCAACAAGATTCGTCTAAAATAACTGATTTGTAATGAAAAAATATGTAAATATTTTTACAATCTTTCATTTCCCTCTTTCTAATTGTGCGTCCTTAGGATTCCCGTGCCTAGAGCAGTTTGCTCCAATTGCTCTTCGGTAGCTAAGGACTCGATAAATCATTTAAAAATATTGACATGTAAACGAGAAATTGTAAAATAACTGCCTCATACGTTTAACATTAGCAAGCGGGTATTTTGGTGAGAGTGTAGCTTGTAGCTTCACATAATAAACTTACCAATCAATCACACTAACAAAAAAATATGATTTACTGTTTTCATATGACATTACATATAGGGATGTACGATAAATTAACGTAACAATAAAATAAAATAAAATAAAGTTAAATCTTACCTTTAATCAGACTGCCCGGGGTCACTGGTCGCGCAAATCGGATCATTAAGTCATCATTGTTGTTTTATTGTAGCTCAGTGGTTAGTCCTCAATTAATATAGCCAATTTACACACCGCCATGTTTTACTTTGCTCACACACATAAACTTTACTTGCCGACACCGAAAGCAGAAAGACACACGTCATAGCGCATGCGCAAGTTGCCAGTCACCCGATGAGGTGGTAAATTGCTACCAATACGAAGTGCATGGCACCTTTTTTAGCTCCCATCATCCAGGAACAGATCTGTCGTCACCCCAACCACATATTCAAGCTCCTATGACACCCTAGGGTTCCAAATGGCACCGCCTTTTCACCTCCGGGTCCCAAATGGCACCGGTTTGTCACCTTTATTTTTAACAGTGTAATGTAAAAAATCAAAAAATGACGTGTTTCAAGTTCTTTTTTCTTTTAAAAATTCTTAACATTTAATAATTTAAAGACAAGCAATAGAGGATAAAAAATTCATTATGCAGAAAAACGAAGTGTATTGTTTAAATGTCCGTCAGTTATTCAAAAAAATGCTTTTTCTAAGATGCAGATTAAGTCTTTTTTTTTCCTTTTTAAATTTACCTCTGACAACTTCAGACTTTTTATCGTCCTCCAGCGGATGTTAAAAAATCTGTATTCTGGGCCCAGGTAGGGCCAGGACCGAGATGTTACTTCTTTCTGACGACCCGCCAGGCCGGGTCTAGCGTACTTTTTGTAATGGAGGGGACTACTTCCTTCAACTTAGGTGCACTCTGGATGAAATTTTCAAACCCGGTCTCGACAAAACCCGTATTAAAATCACTGTCTCTGACTGACTTAAAACGTGCAAAAAATAAATAAAATTCGGCTCAATCGAATTTTTTACGAAAAACATACAGATTTTAAAATCTTTATTTTACAAAAAAAAAAAAAAAAAAAAAAAAAAAAAAAAAAAAAAAACCTTTAAAATTTATTTTTTTAAAATAGATTATTCAAAGGCTAAAAAAATTAAACACAATAAAACCATGCGAGAACCATAAGATCCATGCAAAATAAATGCAATAGTACCTGAAAAGAAAATAAGCTTTAGGGAGAGCATCTGTCTATAACGTATTTTTTCTTTCCTATGTGATTCCGCCTTAAAAAGTTTTAGTGTATAACATTTTTCAGAGTCTCCAACGCATGGGATATGGATTAACGATATTAAAATATAAGTGAAACATTTACATATAAATAGAGATTCATTGATAAAATAAATATATTACAGTCTTTGGCGCTTCTTTAATAATAAAATGTATAAATATAAAAAAACGAAAAGTTATAAAAGAATTTTTTGGTCAGAACTCCTCCACATGAAACATTTTCTTCCCACGCCGAATTAAAAAACTATGTAGAAATTTGCGACTGAACCGGGCAATGATTTAAACTATTTTCCAGACCGGTTCGGGTTATGATGTTGACATTTTCTCAGGCCACGCCGAACTTTTTTCCCTATGGGTCGGTTTGGGACCTGACCTAAATATTTTGACTTGGGGAGACGTCTGGTATACCAATTTAGCGTAAAAACTATACGCTGCTATTTTATGTCCAAAGAAAAAGCGCTATCTTAAACAGATTTTTATTAAATTGCAATTTGTGAATGTACCCTAACAAGCGTTGAAATTGAACTAAGAAATCACAGTTTAGAAGCAGGGAAATGTGGTGTAAGTCAGGAATTTTTGAGGATTTTGGGATTTAATATCTCTGTGGGATTTTTTGATACGGAGATGAAATTTGTTTTGTTCAATTTAGGAATGGATTAGGAATAATTTCCTAAATGGGAATTTTGCCCTACGGGGGCCGTATAAAAATTTAATTTTCTTATTTTTTCAAATAGACCCCCCATGGAGTTGCAACTTATCTTATCAGAAATTTCACCTTTTTTTAATGAATTTTTGCAATTGGAAGTATGGGTCTAGGGGCAATATTTGAGGAGATAGCCTACTGTTTCGATATTTATGACTCACCCTGTATAATAAACATAACTATAGCAATTCAAACCAAAAATATTATACAGAAAATAAATAAATGTATAATGCAAACACATAAATAGCTTTGGGGTGTATTATTGTACCTTCCATCCCAATTAAAGGTATATTTATTTTTGACACACACACACTCACACACAAATTGCTACATATTTTTAAAAATCTTTCACTTGCAATATGCTAATTTCTTTCATGATTTGATTATTTTTCTGGAACACCGCGGAGCCCCAAGAAAGTTCAGGCGGAGCCCCAAGGGCTCCGCGGAGCACACTTTGGGAACCTCTGGTCTAAACCATAGGTTCCCAACGGGGGCGGTACCGCCCCCCAGTGGGCGCTGGAGCCTTCCAGGGGGGCGGTAGCGGATCTAGAGAAAAATGGGGGGCGTTAGGACAGTCGAGGGGGGCGGTCATGGCATACCCAGGGCCTGATTACTACGGGGCACTCTCACATCAGTAAAATGTTATAGAAATGTTTGCCTTGTTTAAACTCACTTTTCATTCAAAATTACTGTCATGAATAAGAAAATTTTTTCTATTTCTTTTTCCTGATGGGAATATGCCCAGTTGATAATCAGGCCTTGGGCATATGTACTTATTTAAAAACTAATATAATGAAAATAGTTGATCTCCTCTACATTGCCCAGTCCTAGACAAAAACCTTCATTGTAACTTTGAATGGAAATCGATACAGACGAATTTAAATCTGAGGGGGGAGGGATTGAATTTATTTTACTAATGTCTAAAAATGGCCGTGGAACTTGAAGAAGGGCTATGAGTCGAATTAATCATTATTAATTTAAAGATTGTGGAGGAAAAAATCGCGATAATTGGCTGGCTATAAGTTTTAAACATTATTATTTTTTCATTAACCTGTATATCGAAAAATTCTGAAGTATGACGACATATGTCTGGATATAGATTTTTAAACAAACCCGTGATTTGCATCAGTTCAAAAAATTTTTATATAGTTATGTATAGGTGTGTATAGTTTTAGTGAAAATGATAAAAATCGTTATGTCTATAAATTTGTTCAAAAGTAAATTTTTTTAAACTTATATAGGGAAAATTTTTATACAATAATTTCCGGAGTATAATCCGCGGATCAAGCAATTATTTTTTACCCAGAAAAATTTTAAATTAAAATGTAATTTCGTAGATCGTGGTAAATATTTGGCTTAAATTAGTAAATAAAATTTCTGGATCGAAAAGGAGTTGTTTTATCTGCGGATTATATGCCGGAAATTATGGTAATTCAAAATATCTTAATAGAAAAAGAAATGTCAGCAGTACAGTATTGAGTATTTGAAATATGGATCTAGGCACTCTCCTACAAACCAATCGTTACTTATGTGCCTTAATTTGTTTTTTATTTTTATTTTTTTTTCAAATGAAACCATGAAGCCTTTTAAACTACAAGAGTATTTGAATAAATGCGTGCTGATAGAAAAGACAAAAATATATCCTATTTTTACTTCCTTCCATCTTTACAAAAAGAAACTATTAGATTCGTGAAAATTTTCGATTTCCGGATTGTGACGGATTTACAGGTTTTAGGGGGTCAGAGATTCCAAAAACATGTTTTTACAAAATGTCTGTCTGTTAGCTTATTTATTTGGTTTATAGGCGCTCTATCTCAACAACCAATGCACGGAATTTATAAAAAAGCTATATTCAGGTATTCTCTGTTACAAATTGATGCTGATTAGTTTTTGGTGTAAATCACTCAACAGGTGGCGCTGCTATGCTGCTTTTTTTCACAATTTCCACAACAGCTTTGTTTAAAGAATTACTGCATAGATTTTCACCAAACTTTTGATTTGATTATTCCTTAGCATGAATAGATGCAATTTACATTTCATTGAAAATCTCGCTACAGGTGGTGCTTTCCTGCTGTCTTTTTCACATTTCTGGAACAGCTGTATCTCAAAAATTAATGCACGAATTTTCAAATTTCGTATTCAATTTTACCTTGATAAATATTATTTCTGATTATGTTTTGGTGCAAATCGCATGATAGGTGGCGCTTTTATTCTGCACTTTTCTCGATAGTCGCAGAAGTCCTATTTCAAGAACTAATGTACGGAATTCCATACCATTAGAATCCTTACAATGGATATAGGTTGCCATTTAATTTTGATACTGTCATACCGAATTTTGAAGCATTAACATGTATAGGATAGAAAAAAGTTTTGGAATTGTCACATCTGATCAGTTCAAAGACTGGAAAAAAAAATTAAATTAGTTGACTATATCAAACTTTTTTAAGTCATCTTCTAAACAAGAAGAGGACGGACTACGAGCCTCTTATATCATTATAATTTTAATAACAAAAGTATTAAAATTGCACACAGTCGGCGAAAAATTAATCTTGCTGGTAGTCAGAGAGATAATAAAAACTGTTTTTCATCATAAGAAACCATCTGATATCAACAGAAAAAATCCTGAGTAATAATTTGATTCAAAGAGGAATAGATGGCATTGAAATATCATTATGGTGTTAATTAAAGGCCTGCAAATTTTCCATTCTGCTCCATGGATCACTGTTACCAAATAACAAAAGCTCATAAAAGAAAAAAAAAAAACTCGAGTTTTTATTTGCTAAAAATTTGGAAACTGAAACAAAGAGAGAATCGATATTTAGTTTCACAAAGTTAGTCCAAGAGAAATAATTTTTTTTATCATAATAGTTTGTTATTTGCTACTGATGTTGCTCGACCAACGATGGGACATTAGGAGGGTTTCATTAAAACATTTTAAACAAGCAGTACTAAATGTACTCTGTACATTCCATTACACATCATCAGCAATAGCTTTAAAATAATTGGAATGAACACCTGTATATGTCGCTTCATTACATTATTAGAGCAGTCAATAGGAATAGAAGCAATTCATTAAAATGACAGGATATTTTGCCAACTTTATAGTGAAAATTATTTCACAAGAAAATGAAGCAATTGTTTTACTTTGTAGTGCAGTTGTCACTATCACTTTGTATCAGACTTGCAATTGAATTCAATCGATTGCTGCTGCACACAAAACTTCGTTGTCTCTGAAAAGTATTTGTCTGAGTCGTTTTTTGATATATTTAATTTAATATTACACTTAACTAAAAACAGTGGTGCAAAAATACGCTAAAACCGGATCGCATTGAAAAATGACATCGATTATGTGACAGACCTCTAGAATCATTAATTAAATAAATTTAAATATTCTAAATATTTATAATAAAGCATACGATGATTGCAAGATGATAAGTTGAATTTATTTACAAAAAAAAAAAAAAAAAAAAAAAAAACTTTCATGTCTGTTTCTGTGGGTGAACTTCTTTTGCTCAAAAGCAATCTAAGTAGAAGAAAAGTCGTCAAATTGCCACATTACTCGCAGTCCGTGAAAACAAGAATATTTACTTACTTACTGTCAACGCTTGGACCGCTCTTCATGAAGTTTTCTCAGAGCGATTCCAAGATATATATACATGATTTTACCGAGTTGCTTTTAGATCCTTTCGCAAATGCAGCTACAGCACTATTATCATGTTTGGAGAAGGAAATCGTGTAACTCGCAGCAAACGAGAACTATAAGTAAAATTCAGAAATGGATACCAAGACATCTAACTTCAAAAACCTACAGCTCTCTAACCTGGATTGTAAGGGAGAATACATAAAATTTTAGTTGTTTTTCTTTCAGATTTGGCTGAAAGTGGGTTCCGTGTAGCAGCAAATTTATAGTGTAAGAAAAGGAACATGCATCTTTGAACATGACAATTGTGACCGATGTTGAAGAAATTGAAATCTGATATGAAAAAATTGTTAAAACTCAAATAGCTCGACTATTTCGTTATTATTTAAAGATTCTTATTGTTTTTGTGTTTATTTTTCAATTTTTATAAAACATTTTTTTACTACAGCAATTTCCGACGTATAATCGACGGATCAATCAATTCTTTTTCGACCCAGAAGTTTTATTTAGTAATTGAAACCAAATATTTACCGCGATCTAAAAATTTACATTTTATTTCAAAAATTTTCTGAGACAAAAAATGATTGCTTGATCCGCGGATTATACGCCAGAAATTACGGTACATTTTATATTCGTTTTAATTAATTTCTATTTTGATTAATAGATTGACAGACAGATAAAATATAGATAATATGCAATATTATTTTAACATTTTGTATAATTAACTATTATAGAAGAGGGAGGGGGGGGCGTTGGAATTTTTTTCTCTTGTAAAGGGGGCGGTGGACCAGAAAAGGTTGGGAATCTATGGTCTAAACCATACAATAAAAAGAAAAAATAGAGTATAAGTATAGTGGCTGGGAGTGACGCTAAAAATGTAACTCTACAATCCGATATATTAGGCCTAAACACAACCACGTGTTTTCGCAAAAAAGAAGAAAACTTCTAATAATTTAGTTTGTAATTATTAATGCAATAAAATGTTACTTTAAAATGCTTAAATATAAGCAGACCATTTTCTTTAGCGAAAAAATGCACGGCTGATGTGAACAAATTCGATCTCTGTTCCAAGTGATTGTTTTGTTTGGGCCTAATGAGGACATTTAAATTTGAGCGATAAGGCGCATCATATTACAAGCCGATTTTAGGGCATGCTGCACCCCCATGTATCTTTTTATTCCATGGATCTAAACTTATGTGACGAGTGATTAAAATGTTAGATTTGAAGCTTAGGCTAGCGCCACCATCAACCGACATTCTATTAAATTATAATTCCGTGAGAAATTGCAATTTTAAAAAAATGTTTCTCTGTATAACTTTGCCCCATTGATTGGGACAAAATTACGCAATGGTGGGGCAAAGATACGCAGTTTGTATTTTACCACATTACTGTGGGTTTTTGCCCAAGTTCCACTTAAACGAATTAATTAGGCATTATGCAAAAACATCAGGCAACATGTAAAACATTAATTTCACTAGTATTTATGGTTAAACTGAAAATACTAAGTTAAATCACGAAATAAAGATAAAAAACAGCGGTCTGTCAGATCGCAAATAGCAGTTAACTTCTAACTTCTTTGTCAAAAAATGTTGCATAATTACTTTGAGCGGTCTCAGAGACCCCTTGATTGTAGAATAAATAAAAAGGTCAACTGTCTTATAAGATACTGTTTCTGTGCTAAACTTTATATATAGGACTACTATGATTAAAACATCACCCGTGTAAACAAAATAATACAATATATATATATTTCCGCGAGGACTTTTTCCCGAAATCCCATAGGGGACCGTCAATTAATTGAAAAAGAATAAATATCTTTTGGATAATCCTGTCGAAACTAATGTAACAAAAGCGTTCAAATTTCAGATTATGATTACATAGCTTATTGTAAAAAACTGTTAATTTTTATGAGGATAGCATGCATACTCGTAGAGAAATTAAATGTTTTTATAATAACTTTCCGAAGTTTTGTCACGTTTTTTTGCTTATAATTTGCAGCGTTCTTAACATAAAAAAATGTTCTTTTCAGAAAACAGGACAAACAACATTGTACACAATGCTCTGTAATCAGAAATAAAAAATACTGTGTGAGTATTAAGCAAGTTTACTAAATAATTTAGCACTGCGCATGTGTGAAAGCAATCAAATTATAAATTACATAATCTGTTCTCTACATGTATAGAGCAACTTTTGTGTAAGTGTTAAAAACATAGCTTGAAAGTTCTGAAAATTATCGTCGACAGAATAAGCTCAAAATCCATTGATCCCAAAAGGAAGCAAAACGATGAGGGGCTGTATCCAAACATAGGAGTACGTGCATTAAAATGTAACCTGTATTGACATTAATCAATAGACATATGGATACATCCCCTCATTGTTATATTTGTGAACTACTCATATCTGCAGCCATATGTTCTGTTCCCACGTGTCCCATCAACCAACTTAAGTCCAACTTATATATATATATATATATAAGAAAAAGATATATGGCACTGTAGATTTTAATGCTGATATTTTATTTTGAAAAATGTCTTGTATGAATTTTTACTTCAATAACTTTGGAAGACTTTTTTACTTAACAGCTTCTAAAACAAACAAATTAGAACAACCAGAAATAAAAATGGCTGATTATTCTTGAGAGCCATTATTTTGAGAATCAGACAAAGTGCGATAGTTGTATTTTTTGATTTGCTTGAATTTTTTTATGTTGAAGTAGACGGAATTTAATAAATATTGAAAATGTCAAAGTTCAAAATAGTGAATGCCATTTTTCATAAAAAGTGAAATGCTAGTATCTTTGGAGTGCTATACCTCTGGAAAGCATCAACATCCCAAAATATTTTTTTCATAAATTATTAGTCTAACATTGACTACTTGGTAAAATTTACTTGTTTCCATGGGGTGTTGTTAATTTACATAGTTATATTGCAATAATTGCAATCAAAATGACGATTTTTTGTTTCGTTTTCCGCGTTTATCTTATTTAAGCAATAGTACCCTAAATTTTTTCTTTACAGAATAGAAAATGTACTACTAGATGAGCTAAATAATGTAGACCTTTACTGGGATATTACTGCTATAAGCAGATATAATATGTCAAATATTCAAAAGTTTCAAAATCTGCAACATTTTAATTATTCCTATCTCAAAAAAGCGACACATTTGAATAAAATGAAATATATCATGTAATCGTGAACATGTGTACAAAAACATGAAAAAGAAAAAGAAGTGGGGTCTCATGATATTTTTAGGAAAAAAAAAACTAAGTTACAAAAAGAGCTGTGTCAATTCTCCCTTATCAGAAAATGAAACATCCATTTCTTCTAAATATGTAAATGACCCCTAATTTCCAGCAAAAAATATGCTCTAACTTTAAACAGTTATTTGGTCAATTTTAATCCTAGAATAGCAAAACTTTTTTTTTTCTGACTTGTCAGTGAACAGGAAAATTTTATTAATCACAGCTACAGCTTATAGGATTGGGTCGTATAAAAATATAAATTTTGTAATTTTTTAATAAATGTTTTTATTATAAAATAATTAATTTAATTTTAAAAAATTGTTAATTGTTTTTAAAATATTTCTTTACCTCATTTAAAACAATCATTCTAATTGGAACTATATGTCTATGACTAACGGTTTAGGAATTAGCCATCGGACATCATTTAGAGTGGATACCTTGTATAGAAGAAAGTAAAAAATGTGATGTGAATGATTTTTTTTTCAAATATCGCCTTTAGTTAGTAAGAGGTAACATAATAAGAAAATAGGTGTTTCATCAAAAGTATGTAAAAATATGCTTTAATTTGTAAACCAGTGATTTATCATTGCTATCATACAGATGGAGTAATGTTTTAACTGGATTATTTGGATTAGGGCCTTGTATGCCTGTTACTGCTATCCTTTCTGTGTTTTCAAACAAAAAGAGTTACAATAGAAGAATCATTTTTCAACGATTAAAAAAAATCGGATGGGCTAAGAGCAAATTATTGAGTGGGCCTGGGCTTCATGGGCTCAAATAAGATAGCGCCACCGAGCGTTAATATTATTAGAATAAAAGTAATGTTTTTCTAAAAATTGAAAGAAAAAAAAAAAGAAAAAAAAAAACGGACCCGATATGGTTTATATAATTTCAAATTCTACTATAAAGACATTCAACTGCGATTTTGTTATCCTCGAGCTATAGAATTACATTATATCGCAATCTGAAGCAAATATTACCATTGAGTTATTTGCAGAGCTCCCTGCTGTGAATTTGCAAAATGTACGTTTAAGAGCCTGCATCAGTCAAACCGAAACTGAAAATCCTATCACAAACCTATGCGTGTTGCCACCAGGAAGGCGTATCCCGAACCCAAAGATTGACACTTTAAAAGACCAATGATATTTTCCAAGCTTGTAATTAATAAGAAAATGGTCATCTCACGCCACCCTTTACCTCCAGGCGATAAAAAGGGGATAAGATACCCCAGGAAGAAAAAAGTCATTAGCAAATGCTAAAAACTCTCGCACCTTTTCAATACTGATAGCCCGAGGGATATGTGCATTTGGATAGTTTCTTCGACGTTATTTTTATTGCTGTAAATAATATTTGTTATTTTATTATTGTATGTAATATATTTAAGCAAGAATAGTATTACACTATATCTTAATAATTACAGTACATCTTAGCATGAAAAGATTTAATATTTATGATTAAAATTTTATTTTATCAAAATTTTGTAAAAAAAAAAAAAAAAGTTTTTATTTTATAACAGTTTAAAAGATATTTTATTAAAAAAAGGTATTAGCATCCTGCCTTTTGTTAATAATAAATTCTTGATTAACACATTATTGTTCACAAAATTGTTGATTTTAAAACAAATAACAAAATTATAGACACATTTTATGTTTAAAACATATCAAAAACAAGAACTTATAATAAGCATACATTGTTTGTAACGTATAAATTATTTGTAACTTAGTATTTAGTGATTTCAAATTGAAATTGGTTTTTTTAATGCTCCCTCTCTGAATATAGAACAATTACTAAAAATAATTTAAGACAATTTTATAAAAATTAAGTTTTTTTTATCTTAAAAAATATTTTACTCAGGTTTAAGATAAGTAATGGTGATTATGTCTTTAAATCAGAAAAAACCATAGTATCCAGTTTCACTGAAAAACGAGGGGAAAATGGCATACAATGACTCTGCTTGATTTGATTTGGAATGTCTTTCAAAATATTTTAAATATGAAATACTACTAAAAACACCCAAAATCCCACTATTTTTATTTCATAATCAGGTAAAGGACTATTTTTAGTATAATTCCCCGCAATGCATAAATTATAAATATAATGCATATATGCAATAATGCATAAATTATTTAAAGATATGACGAATAAATATTTAAATATAATTGTATTTATGACATGCTACATTTAAAAACTGAGCGGTCAAGAATACCAAGTGATGTTATTATTTGAAAATGTTGATAATTTTTTTTTCTCAGAAACTATTTTATCAGTAAATTAAAAAAATGGCGGTGACCATATGTTAATAGTAAGAACAAACGCGCGCAACTTCATTAAAATCTGTGACGGTGGATTACAGACCAGCCTGAACTGAATGCGGAATGACCCAAACTTTTTTTTAAAGATAGACATTTGGAATTGCGTTTTGTAAGGTTCATTAAGGAAAATAAATCTTAAGATGTCAATAGAGTCACTCGAAAAGACCTTGATGATAATTTTAAGTCTATCGGAACGTTATTTTTAAATATCTCGCTTAAATTTTGATATTTTAACTTGATTTTGTTTTGCTCAGGATAGCTCAAAAGCTTGCTTAGTTATGAATATTTTGACACCTCATTTTTACCCATAGGGGAACTAATATATCGCGATATATTTAATTTTTTGGGGGAAAATACCTAATGCAATTCCTCACACAACTGAAAACTTTAAAAGCTTTTTCTCCATGTCCCCATTTTCATCACTTTAATGTTTAAAAATGTTAAAGCTTTTATTTTATTTTATTTTATTTTATTGTTATTTTTTTTTAGTATTTTTGTATTTGTGAGACATATTTCAACATTTTATGCATATTCTTTCATGTTCTAACGCTGCGTATGCAATTAGACTTCATATTTTTTTCATTGTGAAATATAAAAGCAGTAAGTCTTGATTATGTCCATTAAAAACTATATCAAGATAAAAGTAATATATATTCTACAACAAAAAGGTAAGAACTTATATTATAGGTAATTATTTTGCCTATATGACGTCACTTTAATAATAAAACATATAAAATATATTAAAAATGGACATGTTTCAACACCATTTCGTTGAAGAAAGGGGGGGAGGATTGTACTTTGTACTAATATATGAATAAATAATGATACAACGTTAAGGAGCACAAATTATATAAAATAATAGATGTTTAAAAGGCATACAGCCGTTTCGGGACTTCTAAAGTCCCATCATCAGTTCTACAAAATAAGTGTATAAAGCAAAAGACAAGTAACATCATTAAGAGCCTGCATCAGTCAAACCGAAACGGAAAATCCTATCACAAACCTATGCGTGTTGCCACCAGGAAGGCGTATCCCGAACCCAAAGATTGACACTTTAAAAGACCAATGATATTTTCCAAGCTTGTAATTAATAAGAAAATGGTCATCTCACGCCACCCTTTACCTCCAGGCGATAAAAAGGGGATAAGATACCCCAGGAAGAAAAAAGTCATTAGCAAATGCTAAAAACTCTCGCACCTTTTCAATACTGATAGCCCGAGGGATATGTGCATTTGGATAGTTTCTTCGAGATAATTTCTGACCAAAACACTCAGATCCGTTTTAAAACAAGTCGACATTGACCTTTTTTGTTAGATAGTTTCAAGTGAAATTGAATCATTTATATGTAATTTTAAAAGACAACATACAGATCGTGATTATTATGTCAGAGATTGCACATTAAACATTTTCCAAAGAATCTCCTCTACATTTTAATATTTTTAAATGATTTTTTTAGCATTGAATAGCTGAGATCATTGAACTGTACAAAGACCGTTTTATATTTTTTCGATTTTGTTACGAGTATTTTATAGTGGCTTACATCAATAGAGCGAAATCCCAAGATAGAAATTTTTAAGATATCTCGTTTGTATTTTAATATTTTAAAATGATTTTTTTAGCATTGAACAGCTGAGATTTTTCGGTATAAAGACCGTTTTGTACTTTTTTGATTTTGTTTACAGGTGTTTTAAAGAGGCTACTTCAGTCAAGTGAAATCCAATGGAAGAAATTTATAAAAATATCTCTTCTACATTTTTATATTTTTAAATTATTTTTTGGCATTCGATATCTCAGATATTTCGGTACAAAGACCATTTTGTATTTTTTCGACCTTCTTTAGGGGAATTTTAAAAAGCTACTTCAGTCAAATGAAATCCAATGGAAGAAATTTATAAAAATATCTCTTCTACATTTTAATATTTTTAAATGAATTTTTGTCATTGAATAGCTGAGATCTTTCGGTACAAAGATCGTTTTGTACTTTTTCGACTTTGTTTAGGGAAATTTTAAAAAATCTACTTCAGTCAAGTGAAATCCAGTGGTAGAATTTTATAAAAATATCTCTTCTGCATTTTAATATTTTAAAATTATTTTTTGGCATTCGATATCTCAGATCTATCGGTACAAAGACCGTTTTGTACTTTTTCGACTTTGTTTAGGGGAATTTTAAAAAATCTACTTCAGTCAAGTGAAATCCAGTGGTAGGAATTTATAAAAATATCTCTTCTACATTTTAATATTTTTAAATTATTTTTTGGCATTCGATATCTCAGATCTTTCGGTACAAAGACCGTTTTGTACTTTTTCGACTTTGTTTAGGGGAACTTTAAAAAAGCTATTTCAGTCAAGTGAAATCCAATGGTAGAAATTTATAAAAATATCTCTTCTACATTTTAATATTTTTAAATGATTTTTATGTCATGGGATGGCTGAGATCTTTCTGTACAAAGACCGTTTTTTATATTTTCGACTTTCTCTAGGGGAATTTTAAAAAAGCTACTTCAGTCAAGTGAAATCCAATGCTAGAAATTTCTAAAAATATCTCTTCTATATTTTAATATTTTTAAATGATTTTTTTGTCATGTTATAGCTCAGATCTTTCGGTACAAAGACCGTTTTGTACTTTTTCGACTCTGTTTAGGGGCATTTTAAAAAAGCTACTTCTGTCAAGTGAAATCCAATAATAGAAATTTATAAAAATATCTCTTCTACATTTTAATATTTTTAAATAATTGTTTTGTCATTGGACAACTAAGATCTTTCGGTACAAAGACCATTTTGTACTTGTTCGTCTTTGTTTAGGGGAATTTTAAAAAAGCTATTTCAGTCAAGTGAAATTCAATTGCATAAATTTATAAAAATATCTCTTCTATATTTTAATATTTTTAAATAATTTTTCTGTCATTGGATAGCTGAGATCTTTCGGTACAAAGACCGTTTATACTTTTTTGGTTTTGTTTACAGATGTTTTAGTGAGGCTACTTCAGTCAAGTGAATTCCAATGGTAGAAATTTATAAAAGTATCTCGTCTACATTTTAATATTTTAAAATGATTCTTTTGTCATGGGATAGCTAAGATCTTTCGGTACAAAGACCGTTTTGTATTTTTTAGACTTTTATTAAGGGAATTTTAAAAATGCTACTTCTGTCAAGTGAAATCCAATGGTAGAAATTTATAAAAATATCTCGACTACATTTTAATATTTTTAAATGATTTTTTTGTCATTGCATAGCTAAGATCGTTCGGTACAAAGACCGTTTTGTACTTTCTTGGTTTTGTTTACAGATGTTTTAGTGTGGCTACTTCAGTCAAGTGAATTCCAATGGTAGGAATTTATAAAAATATCACTTCTACATTTTAATATTTTTAAATGATTTTTTTTGTCATTGGATAGCTAAGATCATTCGGTACAAAGACCGTTTTGTACTTTTTTGCCTTTGTTTACATGTGTTTTAAAGAGGCTACTTCAGTCAAGTAAATTCCAATGGTAGAAATTTATAAAAATATCTCGTCTATATTTTAATATTTTTAAATTATTCTTTTGTCATGGGATAGCTAAGATCCTTCGGTTCAAAGACCGTTTTGTACTTTTTCGACTTTGTTTATGAGAATTTTTAAAAAGCTACTTCAGTAATATGAAATCAAATGGTAGAAATTTATAAAATTCTTTCTTCTACATTTTAATATTTTTAAGGGATTTTTTGTCATTGGATAGCTGAGATGTTTCGGTACAAAGACCGTTTTTGCTTTTTTGATTTTGTTTACAGGTGTTTTAAAGAGACTACTTCAGTCAAGTGAATTCCATTGGTAGAAATTTATAAAAATATCACTTGTACATTTTAATATTTTTAAATAATTTTTTGTCATGGGATAGCTGAGTTCTTTCGGTACAAACACCGTTTTGTACTTTTTAGACTTTTATTAGGGGAATTTTAAAAAAGTTACTTCTGTCAAGTGAAATCCAATGGTAGAAATTTATAAAAATATCTCTTCTACATTTTAATATTTTTAATTGATTGTTTTGTCATTGGACAACTAAGATCTTCCGGTACAAAGACCATTTTGTACTTGTACGACTTTGTTTAGGGGAATTTTAAAAAAGCTACTTCAGTCAAGAGAATTCCAATGGTAGAAATTTATAAAAATATCTCGTCTACATTTTAATATTTTTAAATGATTCTTCTGTCATGGGATAGCTAAGAACTTTCGGTACAAAGACCATTCTGTACTTTTTAGACTTTTATTAGGGGAATTTTAAAAAAGCTGCTTCAGTCAAGTGAAATCCAATGGTAGAAATTTATAAAAATATCTCTTCTACATTTTAATATTTTTAAATGATTTTTTTGTCATTGGATAGCTAAGATCTTTCGTTACAAAGACCGTTTTGTACTTTTACGACATTGTTTAAAGGAATTTTAAAAAAGCTACTTCAGTCAAGTGAATTACAATGGTAGAAATTTATAAAAATATCTCGTCTACATTTTAATATTTTTAAATGATTCTGTTGTCATGGGATAGCTAAGATCTGTCGGTACAAAGACCGTTTTGTTATTTTTCGACTTTGTTTACAGGTGTTTTAAAGAGGCTACTTCAGTCAAGTGAATTCCAATGGTAGAAATTTATAAAAATATCTCGTCTACATTTTAAAATTTTTATATGATTCTTTTGTCATGGGATAGCAAAGATCTTTCGGTACAAAGACCGTTTTGTACTTTTTAGACTTTTATTAGTGGCATTTTAAAAAAGCTACTTCTGTCAAGTGAAATCCAATGGTAGAAATTTATAAAAATATCTCTTCTACATTTTAATATTTTTAAATTATTTTTTGGCATTCGATATCTCGGATCTTTCGGTACAAAGACCATTTTGTACTTTTTCCTCTTTGTTTAGGGGAATTTTAAAAAAGCTATTTCAGTCAAGTGAAATTCAATTGCATAAATTTATAAAAATATCTCTTCTACATTTTAATATTTTTAAATAATTTTTCTGTCATTGGATAGCTGAGATCTTTCTGTGTGAAGACCGTTTAGTACTTTTTTGGTGTTGTTTACAGGTGTTTAAAGAGGCTACTTCAGTCAAGCGAAATCCTGTAGTAGAAATTTATAAATGTATCTTTTCTACATTTAAATCTTTTTAAATGATTTTTTGGCATTGGATATCTGAGAGCTTGCGGTACAAAGACCGTTTTATATTTTTTCGAGTTTGCTATGGGGGTTTTAAAGGGGCTTACTTCAATCAAGCGAAATCCTATGAAGTTTTGAAGTTCATATAAATATATTTTTTCTGTTCTACATTTTAATATTTTTAAATGATTTTGTTAGCATTGAATGTTAAAAATTTATAAAGATATCTCGTCTACACGTAAATATAAACTGATGATTACCTCAATCAAGTAAAATCCCATGGTAGAAATTTATAAAGATATCTTTAAGATCATTTAAAAGTCATTTCTAAAGATCATTTTAATACTTGTAATTTTTGTTTCATTATATAACTGATATCTTTCTTTACAAAGAACGTTTTATATCTTTTCGACTTTGTCACGGGTATTTTATAATTACTTACTTCAATAGAGCTAAATCACATTTTAGAAATTTTTAAAGATATCTCGTTTGTATTTTAATTGTCTTTCAACTTTTTTTCGGGGGGGGGGCATTAGACATCGGAGATTTCTCTGTACAAAGATCTTTTTACATTTTTTAGATTTTTTACGGGTATTTTAAAGTGGCTTACTTGAATAGAGAGAAATCCCATTATAGAAATTTATAAAGATATCTCGTCAACATTTTAATTTTTTAAATGATTTTTTTAGCATTGAATTTCTGAGATATTTCTGTACAAATACCTCTTTATATTTTTTTCGATTTTTTTACGGGTATTTTAAAGGTGTTTACTTCAATGAAGTGAAATACTATGACAGAAATTTATAGAAATAGCTCGTCTATATTTTAATAATTTTTTTTATATTGAACAGCTGAGATCTTTCTGTACAAAGACCGTATTACAATTTTTGATTTCGATACAGGTATTTTAAAGTGACTTACTTCAGTCAAGCGAAATCCCATTGTAGAAATTTATAAAAATATCTCGCCTACATTTAAAAAAAAACTTTTTTTTTTTTCTTACATTGAATAGCCTTTACGATTTCATTTATTTTAAAGAGGCTACTGCAGTTAAACGAAACAATGTCTTCGCTTTAAAGCTAATGCTATGAAAGAAATTTATAAAAGTTTATCGTCTGTGTTTTAATAGTTTTAAGTATTTTTTTTTCTTACTTTGCCTAGTTGATATCGATTTGAACAAAGGCCATTTTCTATTTTTCGATTTATTTTACGGGTATTAAAAAAAAAAAAAAAAAAAAAAAAAAAAAAAAAAAACCTTTAATCAAGCTAAACAATTTACTAGCTTATACTAATTCTTTCGGCGATAATCCAACGGTCGAAATTTATAAATAAATCTCGTCTGCATTTTAATATTTTTTTCCCCCTTTAATAGTTCAGAGCGATCTCTTCAAAGGCCTTTTTCTACTTTTTTAATTTTCTTTACAGGACAGTTTCATTTTCGGAACCGTTTTCAAAAGTGATATTATCCTCATATTTAAAATCTACAATCAGTATCGAAAAAAGTAAAAAGCGGCCTCTATACTAACCATCGTCACCTATACTATGCAGAAAAAAAAATAATTAAAAATTGGAATGAAAATATGGCATCTTTATAAAAATCTTCCGTAGGTTTAGTATAATTGAGTTTGTCTTTTCGCGTGACTGAAAAAACCGTTATTCTAAAATTTAGATCAGTTAGACTATGACAGGCTTTGGAATATATACGTATTATTTAGTTAAAATAGTATAAGAACTTTAAAAATCATTCGTTTATCTTTCTGAAAGGGAAAAAGAAAGGAAAGACAATTTATATACAATAAAGCATAAATGTATCATTTACGGATGTGAATTTTACCGCAACAGAATATATTTGCTAAAGTATTGTAAATTAGTCATAATTTTCGATAGAAGTGTCAAAATAAATATATTTCTATCTTTTAAATTAGTCTTATCCAATTTAATCATGAATTGCATAATAATTACTTTATATTTTAGAGTGGGTATACTGCAAACTTTTATTGAATAAAATAGAAATATTTATGAAATATTTATGAAAAGGAACATTTAAACTAATTCATTAAGAATTGTCTAAAAGAATGATACAAAAAAAAAAAAAAAAAAAAAAAAAAAAAAAAAGATATAGAAAAATTTAATACAAATGTATTTATTCGCGAATATATCTATTCATTTTTAATGTCAGAACCATTGTTATTTTCTTTCTGCCCTTTCTTCTTTTCCCTTTGTCGACTGCAGATGACAAAAAGTTAATTCTGTTATGTTTTATGAATTAACGAATATATCACTTTGATGTTGTACGCAATTAAAGAATCTTTTTTAGAAATTAAACTTCAAATATATGGAAGAAAAATAATAAAAATGGTAAATCTGTTTTTATTCGAAATCAATAATGCTTTTAAAGTACATTTGAGATTAGATGCCTAATTAAACTTTTTGAAATCAACATGTATTTACATCATTTCTGAAATTCATTTCTGATCGAACTTCTTGCGTGAGATATCATGCATTCAGAAAAGGATGTTTTTATTTTTTCATCCTAAAGCAGCAAACAACATTTTACTAATAGCCACAGGCAAGATTTTACACCTTCGTCCCTGTAAGACTCCCTACAGGGTAAACCCATATCGTCTTTCACCCTAATTACTCTTAAGGCGTCTCCCTTTTAAAGGCGGAGTTAAACACCATTTTCGACTCTTTTAAATCAAAGTGCTTCAACTTTTTATACAAATAGCATAGATTAAATTTTTTTAAAAATCAAAATAAAAAACATTTTCTGAAAGCTAAATAATTAAACTCTGCATGCTGTTTTACCAAATTTTAAAATGTCAAACAGATTTTTCGTAATAAGACATTAAAGGTGAATTTTAAAGACTATAAAATAACGCACTTGTATCGCCTTAAAATTCAAAAAAGAAATAAAATTTCAGAATGACGTGCATACTTTAAACCTACAGGTTTTCAAAACAACAAAAATTATTAAATTTGAGCAAAATGCAAAGGAATGAAAGCGATAAATTTCTTCCATTGAAATAACATTAGCCGTTCTATCTCGGAGCGTTACTGATGTAGGGCCTTAATGTGTTCTGAATCGTTGGAGTTTCGATTGGTAAAAGAGGGTTTTTATTACCACCGTGTGTTAAGGGGAAATGAAGCGAAACACTGCCGTGAATAATTGCAGTATAAGTAGCGCAGGTTAAATGTATAATAACGTGCACGTGGTCACAAAGAGTTAATATTGACTGAAAGAGAAAGATCATTGTTCCAGGTGCTAAAATAGTAGAGGAGGGTATTGTTTAGTTTAATAGCCCTTCGGTGGCGAATTTGCTTTTAATAAATTTATTGTTCTATTACGAGTGCTCAGTTGCGCTTGGAATGTTATTGTCAGGCAATGAATAGTGGTTAGGCACGAAAAGCACGTTATTTCCTTTGAAAATTTTGAAGGCGCAAGAAAATTGAAACAACAATTGAGACCTCAAATTTTATATGGAGTTAATTCCATTCTAAGATTATATCTAATTTATTTTCATATTATTAGCTTCTTTATGTATTATATATACTTTAAAAGGTGGTTTTTTTTAAATATCTTTCATAAAAAATTAGTTTTTTATATAATAGTCTAGTTTTTAACCAAAAGATCATAATTCCTCGTTTATCAAACAAAAATCGCCAATTTATCAGGCAATATTCTCCAACCAATCAAAATGGAGAAAGTCCAATCATATAATGTTTGCAATAAATTAAATAATATTGTATCATTGGTGATTCCGGGTACGTTGAATTTAGAAAACCTTTCTCGGATGAAAGGGGGTCCCAAATGACACCGTGATTCCCATAGTTTTAGAGGTTTATCGTTCCTTGACTACTGTCGTTTTAAGGTAATTTATCAAACTATTCATAAATTATTTGAAATACGTCAAGTAATCTAGGAATTCTAGTGTTCCGTTTTCAATTTTTCTCGTGAAAGTGCCACAATCGTAATTTCACACATACCTATCCACTTCTATGACTCAATGGCAAACAAGTTTTTTTTTAGATAGCTGAGTATTTAAAATATTTAAAAGAATAGCATATCTCGCCGCATGCAAGTTATGGTCTATCATCAGCTTTTTAATACTCGGAACACTAAAACGAATTGGAAGTCACAGATAAATTTTAGAAGTTTACGGACAAAATGCGATGTGCGATTTGATGGATTGGAGGTGAGTGCGAAATTTCAATGGAGGAGGGGAAAACATTTACGATAAAGAATAAAGTGATTGGAAGTCTCTGATTGGAAATAATTTGCCTACAAAAGCGGAAGAGAAATGTACGGAGAACAAAATACTGAGTATTACGACACTTTCAATGCACTTTCATCAAATTTATCACACACTTCTTTCAACACTGTTACCACATGATTAATATCACAGGCGGCATATTTCTATGGCAAGGATATATAAAAACTCGTGCCGCTTTATGATAAAAGCTTGAATAATAATGTTAACTGTGTTGAAAAATAATGTAACAATAGTACTTCATTATTCAATAAATTATTTTTTCTAATAACCGTTTCATATTGTTTAATTGCTTAAACCTAAACGAAATATGACAGTGTCGTTTAGTTTGTGTGCGAAAAAAAACAACTCGTAAAGTTTTTTTTTTTCAAAAATATGCATTAAAATATTTAATTGCTATAAAGGACGTTAAATACTAATAAAAACATTAAAAGATCTTAATAATTTTTACATGTTTCGATTGAATTTACTCAATCATCATCAGAAAAAGAATACGTGAAGAAAACGTGATACATAATTAAAATATAACGCGCGTGATTTTTATTTTTAAAATTTTTTAAATTTAATTTGTAATAGCTTTTTGTCATTTTCCATCTTTGTGTTTATTTGTATTTTCTTTTTCTGATGATGATTGAGTAAATTCAATCGAAACATGTAAAAATTATTAAGATCTTTTAATGTTTTTATTAGTATTTAACGCCCTTTATAGCAATTAAATATTTTAATGCATATTTTTGAAATGTTTTTAATGGACGTATATGAAAACTTCTATTTATAATTAACTCGTAAAGTTTTATTTGATTTTTATTTGTACTAAAAGAATATTTTTGGTTATAGATACAATCCAGAAAGATCCATAATTGGCGATGGTGACACCGCAGGAAAAGACACTAGTGTGTGGCCTGGTTCATAGACACGAAGTCAGATACGCAAGTCCATCTGGGACAAAATAGGAAAATCGCCCACCGTCCAGGTATATACAGGGTGTATCTAAACTACTGGGCAAAACTTTAAGGAGTGATAGTACACATAAAGACAAATAATATTAAATGGGAAACTAAGGGTCCCAAACGTCTTCCGAAGGAGATAGCCGCCGTCAAAGTTTAGGGTGCAAAATTTGAAATGATTATAAAAAACGGAAAAATTGGTCGATTCGTTTGCGGTTTTCACGAAAGCTATTCTTTATGTCAGTATTGTCTTGAAAATAAATTATAAAGATAAATTTCAAAAAATGACGATAGAAGGCGCTATAGACTTTGGAGTAACGAAAAACTATTTTTTACCGTTATTTTTTGCATCTCAAAAATTTTTTTTTAGAAGTTTAGACATAAACTTAAATTTTGAGCTCAAAACCTGTGGTTAAGTATCGCAAACTGAACTGTGTTCAATAGGAGTGGGTAGGTTCAAATTTCAAATGATTATAAAAAACATAAAAATTGATCAATTGATTTGCGGTTTTCACTAAAATTATTCTTTACGTCAGTATTGTCTTGAAAATAAATTACACAGATAAATTTCAAAAAATGCCGATAGAGGGCGCTTTAGACTTTGGAGTAACGTACAACTGGTTTTTATCGTTATTTTTTGCATCTCATTAAAATTTTTTAAAGCTTAGACATAAACTTAAATTTTGTGCTGAAAATCTGAATCATTGAGAGTGGTTAACTAGCGCTAGCTGAACTGTGTTCAATGGGGGTGGGAAGGTTCAACTTTCAAATGATTATACAAAACGGAAAAATTGGTCGATTCGTTTGCGGTTTTTTCTAAAAATATTCTTTATGTCAGTATTTCCTTAAAAATAAATTTTAAAAATAATTAAAAAAAAATCCGTTAGAGGGCGTCTTAAACTTTAGAGTAACCAACAATATTTTTTAACTGTTATTTTTGTATCTAATTAAACGCTTGCAAAAGCTTAGACTTAAATTTTTAGCTCAAATTCTGAATCGTTGAGAGGGGTTAAGAAGCGCAAACTGAACTGTGTTCTGGAGTTGAAATGTTACCCTGCCCACCCTCCGAACACAGTTCACTTTTTCGCTTCTTAATTACTCACAACGATTCAGATTTTGAGCTCAAAATTTAAGTCTAAGCTTTTAAAACATTTATTTAGACAAAAAAAAATAACAGTTAAAAATAATTGTTAGTTACTCTAATGTTTAAGGCGCCCTCTAACGGAATTTTTTGAAATTTATCTTTAAAATTTATTTTCAAGGAAATACTGACATAAAGAATGTTTTAGAGAAAACCGCAAACGAATCGACCAATTTTTCCGTTTTTTATAATCATTTGAAATTTGTACCTCCCCACCTCCATTGAACACAGTTCAGTTTGCGTTACTTAACCACTCTCAACGATTCAGATTTTCAGCTCAAAATTTTAAGTTTATGTCTAAGCTTCTAAAAAATTTAATGAGATGTAAAAAATAACGGTAAAAACTAGTTGTACGTTACTCCAAAGTCTAAAGCGCCCTCTATCGGCATTTTTTGAAATTTATCTGTGTAATTTATTTTCAAGACAATACTGACGTAAAGAATAATTTTAGTGAAAACCGCAAATCAATTGACCAATTTTTATGTTTTTTATAATCATTTGAAATTTGAACCTACCCACTACCATCGAACACCGTTCAGTTTGCGCTACTTAAAAACAGATTTTGAGCTCAAAATTTAAGTTTATGTCTAAACTTCTAAAAAAAATTAATGGGACGCAAAAAATAACGGTAAAAATAGTTGTTCGTTACTCCAAAGTCTAAAGCGCCCTCTATCGGCATTTTTTGAAATTCATCTTTATAATTTATTTTCAAGAAAATACTGACATAAAGAATAGTTTTCGTGAAAATTGCAAACGAATCGACCAATTTTTCCGTTTTTTATAATCATTTCAAATTTTGGACCCTAAACTTTGATGGCGCCTATCTCCTTCGGAAGACGTTTGGGACCCTTAGTTTCCCATTTAATATTATTTTTCCTGATGTGTACTATCACCCCTTAAAGTTTTGCCCAGTAGTTTAGATACACCCTGTATATAGGTTCCAATATTTGCATGGCGCAAGACACGTTTATGAAGACCGGTAGTTTGATTCATAAAAAAGGCTCTAGCCGGCTGGCGTCATTCGGACAATCAAAGATGTGAATGTGGAACATGGAACTCTACTAACATCATGTAAAATTTTGGACCTTGCTATTCATTACACAATAAACAGATTTTTGTTATCTAATTTCATTTAAGTTTTATGGAAGATCAAAGTTGTATAGATAAATTTCAGACACCCTATGTATTAGGTCTTGATTAATGAAAAAGATCAAATATTTTCCCAGATTAAATATAGTGAAATCTGTTTTATTATCGGAAATCTCCCACATTTTTAAAATTATATAGACATTTCCGAGAAATATGTCTAAGACGAAAACAGTTTGTGTAACGGGGAACCGGGTATTCATTTTGGAGTCTCAGGTAGCAAATTAAACGTTTAAGAAGGAAGTAAATTCCGCTGCGAGATATAAATGACAATAAACATTTTTTTATTATTTTTTTTATTTCTTTTATAAAGCATGTATTGTTCAGCCGTATTTTCAGAGGCACAAGAGTGCCTCACTGATTGATGACAGTGGTTTGAGGATATTAGGATGATTTTGTCACTTTCTGACTGCGAAATGTTGGACGATGTGTAGTACAGTGAAACCTCCGAATAAGGGACACCTATGGGACCAGAAAAATTGTTCCTTAAATAGAGGTGTCCCTTATTCAGAGTTTTTATTACAGTGAAACTTCAAAGTAAGGTACAGCTATGGAACCGGAATTTTTGTCCCTTAAATAGAAGTGTCCTTTATTTGGAGGTTTTGCTGTATAAAGGTGTAAACACACACAACTACTTTTTGCGGTTAGAAATAGGCGTGTTTTATGTTCGAAGGCGGCGTGTTTTATGTATAATGACTTTTTCAGTTCAACTTCAATCCAACTGTAGGACAGCGTTGAGATAGTTATCTCCTGAACCTTTGTAATATCCCCGTTTTCTATTGCCAATAAATCGTATCAGTTGAACTTGGGCAAAATACTCATGTGCTAGAAGCCTAATTTCTGTAAAGTTCATTCTTCGGTTACGGTATGGTAAGATGACTTGTTTGAAAAGGGAGGACTATCACATTGATCCCTGATGGGAGATTTCAGTACACTTTCACCCTCTCGCCTCATAATTTCGTCTGATCAACTGTCAATCTTTGTTTATCGTTTAATACTACAAGGGCTGGTTTCCTTGTCGAATTTCAGATAGAAAGCATATTGCCACAACTTCCCGAAATATATAAACTCCCCGAAAGCTCTTTGCAATATAGATGAAGAAAATGCAGATTGTGAAACTTTAATTGTAAACGTAACTTTAACTTGTGTTTAATTCAGTAAGTGCTAGATGCAGGACAACATCGTTGTCATATGCACTCATAGATTATAAAGATAATATTTGTTGTAAATTTAAATCATCATTCCTAAATGGACAATAAATCAAAAACGTCGCATACTTTATCCTTAAAAGATAAAATTGAAATTATTAAACTCAAAAAACAAAATATCCCAGTTAGAAACTTGTGTGGAAATTCAAATGTGCAAAACTCAAATCCGTGCTATCAAAAAGACGGAAAAACTTCGAAAAGAATTTGAAGAAGATTGCACTTACAAACGTAAAAGGAAAAGTGAAAACGAAGACGTTGATAAACTAAACATTGAAATAGTTCTCCCAGTGCAAAATAAAAAAAAATCAGGTTCTTTAGCTTTCACCGAACCAAATTTCGGCGAAAAAGCAAAATAAATTGTTGAGGAAATTGGGAAAAGAATATTTTAAAGCATCAAATGACTGGTTAATGAGCTTCAGAGCTCGACATAATCTGCCAGTAAAACAAATATGTGGTGAATCAAAAAATATTCCGTATTCTCATGTTGAAAATTGGATGGAAAGAACTTCTTTATTAGTAGATGGTTGTGCTCAAAGGGATATTTTTAAATTCATTGAAACAGGCCTGTTTTCGGGAATTCCCTACGAAAACTTTGACTGAAAATGCAAAAGCAGGTTTAAAGTACTCAAAAGAACGCTTAAGTTTTCTTTTTTGTTGCAACATGAAATTAGAAATGAAAAAATCTTTAGCCGCAATGAAAATCACGGAAACCAAGATGTTTAAAAAACATTGATGTGTCAAGTTTACCAGTTACCTGGAAATATCAAACAAAAGCGTGGATGACAACAGTAATCATGGAAGAATAGTTGAAATTGTTTAACAGAAAAATGCAAAGAGGTAGCCACCTCTTAGATAGAGGTACCCACCTTTTAGATAACGTACCTTGCTATCCCAAGATAGAGTTAAACAAATGTGAAGCTACAGTTCACGCCAGCGAATACCACATCAAACTTTATATCAAAACATAATAAAAACTCTAAAAACTGTCTACAAAAAATATTTACTTCGGTCAATTTTAGCTGCAATGGGAACAGCAAATTTTGCATCCGAATTACCTACTACCGTAACAATGTTATTGACAAAGCTTCTAAAGAAATACCATCTGTTCCAATAATAAAGTGCTTTAAGAAATCAGGATTCAGTTTCGACATCGAAGAAATTTCAGATAGTGATAAAGATGCGGCTGAAAAGGAAGAGCTTCAAGTCCCGATGAATAACATCGGCAGTTTCATTCCGGGTGGATAAACACATACAAATGTTATTGAAAACATGCATGGCGATGATAGATTTATTACAAGCGATTATATAATTCAGTGGATTTTCTCATAGCACAAAAGCAACGACAACAATGGGCGAGCACTGATGAATATCAGTAGAAGACGAAGTGACAATTATTAAGGCTGCTGGTCAACTCATTTTCCGAATCTCCCTTGAGTAGCCATTTGCAGTTCAAACAACAGGATGTAGCATTAAATAACAGGCGAAACAAAGTATGCTCAACGACAAGCAAGTACTGCAGAAATGATGGCATACGAAGCAAAGAAACCAGGTTTATTGCCGCTACGCGTCAATTAGGTGATTTTCCGTCCCGATACCAGGTATCTATCTAACCCGTTAAGCTGAGATAACTCGGCAGGTAGGGGCCTGGTCATCGGTTAGAAAGAAAGAAAGTCTATGGGTGTTTGATGCATTCATATCTTCAAAACATCTCCTCGGGAAATTAATATTTTTAATTTCTTGTTTCTGTGAACTCTACTGTAAAGCATGTCTATTTTTTTTTTTTTTTTTTTTTAGTTTTCAGAATATCTTAAAAAAAATATACTTAATTTTATATGAATTGCTAAAGTTTTACTTCCATTTTGTCAGTTTTTAAAACATAAAATACTAAATTTATCAAAGATTTTAGAAATATTTTTGAGAACTAAGAATTAAAAAAAGACATCCTTTAAGAAAAGAACACTGAAAAAAAAGAAGTTAAAAATATTAATTTCTTGAGAAGATAATTTGAATATAGAAATGCATTAAACCCCCATAGACTTAACATTATGGAGGGAAATTCGGAAAATGAATGACCAGCAGCCTTAAGTCATATCAAGAAGATCTTCAGAATGAGAAGCACTTTTACAAAATTTTTACCTAGAGCGAAACAATTCTGAAATTATACAAATGTTAACTGAAATACATTCTGTTACTGAACATGAATCGATTATGAAAAAATAAATAAACAAACAAACAGCAGTATTTGATTTTTTTTTCTGAACAAGTTTAAGATCAGAACCCGATCAAGCTGAAGTTGGTCCCAGGGCCTGTTAAAAAATTGGGCCCCCCTACCTATCCATTTTCGGTGACACTTTCACAAAAAAAGAATGTTCATTTGACGAGTTGACAAAGTTGTTTGGGTGAAAAGTGCCTATGTTAAAAGATTCAAAAAATTTTATTGAGTCATTCAGAATATTTAAATTTTACATTTCACATTTTATAAAACAATATTATTTGAAAAGTATTTGATTAAGGGGAAAAAAATCAGCCATATAACTTGTGGGCTCCTGAAATTGGTGGGCCCAGGGCCAAGGCCCCGGAGGCCCGTGCATTAATCAGGCCCTGTTTAAGATAATAGAATTTTACGGAATTTATTAAGGTAAATGTGATGTTTTTTTCACTAAAATCTGTAATTTTGATTTATACCAGTGCCTTTGCGTACTATCAATTTGTAGTGTAAACTAATGTTACTATAAATATATAAAAATATGCACAAATATTTCATATTTATTTAGCTTAAAAAATATATAATATACGTTAGTTTTCATTTTTATCCAAAGAAATGTATAATACTCTGTGAACGCGATCTCTATGACGTTTCCCTGGAATAATAATCTAATGGGTATCTTATCTCCCCTGGTCTATAATCCGGAGATCAGTGTAAGAAATCTGGCTGGAATTTTATTTCAGTCCCAAGCTATTCCACTTTAGACAGATTTCACTATGTGCGTAACCTTCCCCAGATTAAATATATATGTATGTATCTCGCTATAAAGCCTCTTGCGGTTAAATAGTCGTTTTTAGGTGAGTTCTTTTCAAACATGTAACACCTGTGATCGTCGTCTGGTCCGTCCATTTGTTTGTCCGTCTGTTCACATATAATAGTGCAAACTACCTGACTGAATGTTTTGAAATTTAAAATATGTAATCGCTGTTGAATTTTGTAGAGTCATTTAAAATTTTATAAAAAATCGTATCAAAATTTAAAAAGGAATATTAATACATTTTTTCTTTATTCAATTAAACCCTTTCATACGCAATTATTTCAATGACTGGTAATGATTTCAGGTTGCCATGGTGATTACGGCCTATTTCAGATGGAGCCCTATTACCTCTGTATTACTGAATTAATATTTATACTTTTTTATCTCTGTAATAAACAATAAGCTATATTAATTGGTAGAATATGTAGTGAATATGTTAGGCATACTTAGGCAATTTAATTTCTATTTTAATCTACTAACACAGACAAACCTCGAGGCAAAACCTCACGCTTGCAACTTGCAACCCAAATAAGTTACATGGTCAAGATAGTTTAAGATCAAATATATAAATTGTTTTAACTGAGACAAAACTTATAATGCAAAGTTAGAATACATATTATCGTAATAAATTTTGTATTTATACAACTTTGGATGAAAATACAACAGCTGAACAGCACCATCTAAATTTTTATAAAACTATTGATAGTAAGAACGCATCTCATTTGCCATGCTTGAATACAGTTCCCAACTTCTTAATTTTATGTTTTCGTTTTCAGGTTTATTATCAGAAACTAAATACCCAGCACATTGTATAACATGCTTAACATACCCGCTGCATATTCTCCCCATTAATATAGCTTATCGTTAATTACAGTGTTGAAAAGGTTCTTTTCTATTGTAATTATTGGCCCCACCAGTGGCCGCGAGGTTCTGACCTCCAAACTGGTAGACGGTAGGTGCTGGATTCGAACCCAATCGCGAGCGTCAGCCTAACCGTTCGGAGTTTTCTGTAGTTTTCTTCGAGCCTTGCGTAAATACGGGTTAGGTTCCCTTAGAAAGATCCCAACGGAGGGCATCCCACCCCATAGGGCCTATATCCCATAGCGTAGATAATCGGCCGACATGAATACAACTATTGTAATTATTTATTTTATTATTTTTATTATAGTCTTTATAGGCTAATATTTTTAGTTTTATAAAGTTCCGCTATTAATTTGACCTTTTCTACCCCGAGTATCGGATTACCAGAAGGTCTACTTTAATTTCTGATTTAATTTATACTTTAATCTAACACACATAAACCTCAAGGAAAAAGCCCCACCCGCAACCCAGGCAAGATTACCCGGTCAAGATAGAATATCAAATACAGTAATTGTTTTAACTGAGACGAAACATATAATGCAAATTTAGAAATTATATTTTACTGTAATGTTATACATACAACAGAATTGTTTCAAGAAAATAGTCATTTTTCATTGCTAGATATTGAAATTTTAATTGAATGAATGTAATATATAATGCGTATAAAATTATAAGTAAAATAATGATATTATTATATTTTTTTATAAATATTTATATATATATGTATTTTAAATCTTGAATCTGTATCTTTAAATGCTACCTTATTATTGAAGGTCATTTAAAAATAATTAGTTTACTGAGTTCTTATTTCCCTGCTTCTGAATTTACAGAATAAAAAATATAAGCGCGTCACTTATGGAAATAATATTAAATATTGCAGCCCTTTGATACAATATTATACGTTTAATATTTCTATTTCTAAAACCTTTTACGAATGAGTCCAAATGTGAGATATAATTTAACCAGGGATGTAGTGGAGGGTATACGAGGGTATACGCCATATTCCTTCTGGATTTTTAAAGGAGCACCGTATACCCTCTGTTTTAAAAAAAAGCTTATAGTAAACACACCCTAGGATATACCCTCTTGCTTGAGCATATATCCTCTGTTATTTTTACGACTACACCCCTGAATTTAACAGTTATCAAAGTTCAGCCTAAAAAAATGGTCTGTTTATATTTCTGTATATATCTATATATACAGAATATATATATATATATATATATGTCGCAGTTTCATGAAACGACAGACTTCAAGGGGATGAGTTTTAATTACGATTTATTTAAAACATAACAAAATCTTTTCGCAAGTCTTTATATTATGAGTTCTGGAGACCAAGTGCGTAGATGTATAATGGAAATTTCTCATCTCCCGCGGGTTGCCAGTTAAAAAGGGCCATGTGTTTCACTTAAATTAATACGATAAACTTAAGTTTCTTGTTGCCCTGTAAAACCCGTGATTATTAGTCATGGGGCCCGTATCCACATTGAGGGGCGATTTATTAAAAAAGTAATAAAGAGGTCTGATTTTTTGTATTTTCTTACAATTTCCCCCCCTTCCAGACAAGTCTCCGGGGATGGGCCGGCTTCCATCCATGATACTCACCTGAAAAGGGTAAACAATTTTTATATTAAGTGAGCTAATGGGAGATGAGTTATTTCTTTCGTATACTTAACAAATAATAGAATAACAATAATAAAAAATGTACAAGTATCATACCTAAAAACAACACTGTTATAAAATGTACCATTATACGCCATTGAACATGATAAAAACAATTGTATTAATAAATGCAAAACACTCAGTAAATATTATACATAGAATAAGATAATACAAATAAGAAATATGTTGCAGATGGATTCTGAAAATCCAATGTTATTTACAATTTCAAATTTGTATGGAACTGTCCTGACATAGTTCAAGAAATAGTACTTTTACACATAACACAATGTTCACAATAATGCAAAAATAATTTAAAATTCAAATATTCATAATAAATCAAAAAGGTAATTAAAATTCCAAATATTCATAATAATGCAAACCGAGATCAGATATAATATAATATCAGTTCATATGATACCAACAATTTCAGTTTGTTGGTGTAAGTAGTTTAAATTGATTACTAGGAAAAAAGTATCTTAGTTTGGAAGCGTGTATTACTTCATAATCCTTTTTTGTAAGCCAGTTAGGCTTATTTATTTTGAAACTTACATTGGATAATTTTTCCATAATTTGATATGGACCAGAAAAAGGCGGACTTAACTTCCGAGTATTCGGATAGTGAAATTCTTCCACTATGATAAGGTCACCAGGTTTAAAAGGCGCTTCCACAAACTTTAAATCATACCTGACTTTATTTTTCAAGTGATGTTCACTTGTTCTTTGGAAAGCTTCTTTTCTGGCTTCCTCTACAGGGGGATAATAATTTTCATTGCCTAATACTGATGGATAAGGTAATTGGCCGAACATTAAGTATGCAGGAGGGTACTTGGTTACTGAACAAGGGCGGCGCCAGAGGGGGGGCCGTGGGGGCATATGCCCCCCCGTCGGGCATACCTGGCCCCCCCATCGGGGTCAAAATTCAATTTCGTCGGGGAAAATATTTTGACTTTTGAATTTCAGCCCATTCAAATTGGGTCGAAATATGGAGCTTTTTTTTTTTTTTTTCTTGAAAGTCGGATTGACTAAACTAATTCTTTTTTGTACATCGGTTTCTGACTGAAGTTTGATTCTTACAATTTGAGTTTAGATAAACCCGAATTGTCGAAAAAAAATCTGAATTTTTAAAATAAAAATCTAGATGGATGACAGCATAGGATGATGCATGAATGACTCTATGCATGTTTATTTTTCAACAAAAAGATAAAATTTATACTAAAAATCAATTTTATACTTTTTTTTAACTACATTAAATTTGTGGATCAGTTTTCGCTTATTTTGGATTTACGATCGGCTTGGTAATGAAGAATTTTTAGTTCAGTTAAAATACGAAACGAAAATTGTTTTGTCGGGGTTGTCTTGGATAACAAGTAGAATGCTTCATCGTGTGGGGCAAACTGCACCTGACATGACTCGCAGTCTGGACCGGATCGGGTTGAGCCTAAATTTTTGTCGTTGAGTGTCGGATTAAAGTCGGATTAACTTTGTTTCAGGTTCGGGTTGGATGTTGATACTTATGGTTCTTGATTCGAGAAGAATTGATCTCTCAAAATAATTTACAAAACTTATTTTAAGATGAAAAACTGTATTTGAATGTCAATGAATTTATGTATACTGATTTTTTTTACTTAAAATCTGAAATTGTTACTGAATATATATTTGTAAACTTATTCTTACATAACTGCATTACAGCATGGATATATTTTTTCATCAGCTACAATTAGGGTTTGGTTGGGTTGAAATATTTCGGGTTCAGGTCGAAATGTAGAGATGTCTAGCTCAAATCGGGTTTCGGGTAGAAACCCGATCCTGCATCTCCTCGGAAAATTAAACTCAACTCGACTGGTGGTTTTAGTCGGACCTGGCTAAAGTTAATTTTTTTTCGGAAAGTTTAGGATTGACTTCTATTTTTCGAGTCGGGTAATTTTAATTGTTTTAGCGTATGGGCTCGATTCTATCAGATTCCTCAAAAGTATCCCCAAAATATATTTTAAAATGAAAAATTACATTATTTGAATGTCAATGAATCAATATACAAATATATCGATTTTTCTACATAAAAAATATAATTGATACTAGACTACTTTTCCATTATTGCTTTACAAGATGGAATTTTGTTTTTACATACTGAGTTGGGATTGCGTTCGGAATGAATACTATTGATTTTAGAAGTTTTGTCAAGTTCGGGTTATCTATTTTTTAAAAACTGGTTCAGGTTGAATGGATAGGGGAGAGTGGGGATACTTGAGCATAGGGGATACTTGAGCCACCCCTATTATCTCTACAGTTTGTTAATTTTTCTTTCTAAAACTGCCAATATGATAACATATTTATAGTTCTGAACATGTAAAAAAGAAATCGCACATCTTGGTACCATTTTGAAAGTATAGTGATTAATAGTTGTCTTTTCGCTATCTGAAGTAAATATTTGGGTGCATGGTTTTTTTGTTTTTTTTTGTAATCAAAGTTTTGTTTAAAGTTGCAACTATATACATACATTCAATAAGCATAATTTCAATTGTATTTTGAGTCTAAAATAGTTCTAATTGCTGCATGCTTCTTTTAGTAAAACTCTGGGAAACAAAAATAGTGATAGTGGGGATACTTGAGCCATGTCTTAACCATCTCCACTAGAAATTAAACATGGGTGAAACAAACAAAAAATAAAATTCCATCCTTATATTCACTAATAGATATTTTTCTGGAGAAAAGGGAGAATAATTTTTCATTTTATTTGTTTTTCTTAAAAAAAAATAACGACCTAAAAATGTTTAAAAATGTATATTTTTTAAATGAAAATGTCTATTTTATTTTTCGATTTGACTAACAAAATAGCCTGTCTAGATAAATGTAAACATAGTTTTCAATTTAACTTTCATTAAATGAAAATACCTTTTTAAAACGGTTTTACAGGCTATAATCTCTAATACTTTAATTAGTTAGGTCCAACATATTAAAATATTTATTTTTTAATATAACATATTAAGATTAGTATTTTATATTGAAATCGTAACCTCTGTTGCTGTAACTTTTTTTTTTTTTTTTTAACTAAGAAAATTGAAGAAAAATTGGCAGAAAGAGCGCACAAAAACAAGAAAAGCAACAAAAATCCCAGTTCAAACTTACCTACATGGAGCCAAAGAGGAAGACAAAATCTTTTCCTGTGAAATCAAAAAAGTGTTTGAAATAGTAGAATGATACATCTGGCTTAAATTCCGACAGCTACTTAACTAAAAGCATGAGTTCGACAATATCATTAGAGGAAAATTCTGTCAATGATGGTGATGATGTGAAAGAAAACCTTCTGTTGATGGTTGGTTACTAATAAAATATGCCAGAAAGAAAACTGTAAAAATATTTGTTGGATATGTGCTTAATATTTTGAAAATGAAATTTGCCCAAAGAATTGCAGATTCCAAATTTAAATGGCTCTGAACTGAGGATGTTTCTACCGTCGTTACAACTCAAGTTCAAATTATCCTTCGACAACCAGTTTTAACGACAAAAAATGATCGTATTACTAGCTTTGTTTTCTCAATTGGGTTTGAAAGACTTTACTTTTCATAATTTATCATTCTGTAAAATGTTAAAAAAAACAAAACGAAAAAATTACTTTTGTAGGTATTTTTCCGTAGTGGCTCAAGTATCCCTTCACTATGGCTCAAGTATCCCCGCCATGGGGATACTTGAGCCATGAAGTAAAACAAAAAATAAACATTTATTATACATAGAAAAATAGTTCAAAATTTATTGAAAGTGGTTTTTAGTTGAAGGAAAAATATCAAATTTTCATTTTCAATATTTTATTTTATTCTAAAAAAATACAAAAAAATTTAAAAAATTAAAATTCAAAAAATGGCTCAAGTATCCCCATCTTCCCCTATATAATTAATTAGCTCAGGTCAGGTATAACCCATTCCGCGGAGGATTCCGTGCTCGGTAAACAATCCGTGAATTGAACTATTCCCCCTCCATTGATTAGATTCCGTAAAAACAGAAAAAATTGCACTTTAATTTTGCCATTTCTACTCCACCTCCCGCAAAAAATACAGAAAAAACACAAAATACCTGAAATACTCACACCTAAACAGCATGTTCGTCAAATTACATGGGTATTCTGGCATCTGTGTTGCTTAGTACTATTCGTGTTAGAAAAGGAATTTAAATCCCTTTTATCTATAAATATGTAAAAATGAGAAATCTAAGATCAAAATTAAAAAAAAAAATCTTATGTCAGAAGGCAGAAATTTATTAAAATAATAGAAAAGATGAAAGTCAAAGGAATGCTTCGGCAGTGTTGAGCGGGAAATTTTTCTCCTCGCAGACCTCTAACCCGCAGCTAAATCTCATGCATAACCCGCAGTTTGAATCAGCGATATATTTATAATTGCAGATCGCTTTTCGCTGATATTAAAATAATTCACTTTTAGATTCCCAACTATTTTACAATTTTTCACTTCATTTACATTTCTCTTGGAAATTTTGTGTTAAAGTTTTTGTTTCAGATTTAAATTCTGATCTTATCAAAATTTGGAACATCACACTTTGTGCATTTGATCAATGTACACTCTAAAACAAAATGGAAATTGAAGATATTTTCCCCCATTTTTTTTAATTATTATTTCTATAGCTAAAAAAGTCTGCTTTAATTTGAAAATTTTTTCGAAAATAAAGAAAATTAATCAATTTAATGCTAAAACTACCTGAAATCCTCCAATATCTACAGATGCATTTTTTTAATTAAAGGACTGTTTAATTAACTGTGCAACAACGCTGTGTACTAGGATTTTCTATTATTGACTGATTTTTTACTTACCTCTATTTTCTCTCAAAATATGAAAAATTCATGAATCAAATCTCAATTTTTAAAAAAATTCTACAATCAAAAGACAGAAAATTCTTCAAGGAATAGAAAAATCCGTTCCAACCACACGTGCGTTCCAGCAAATTACTGCTTGTATGTTTTATTTTTTGCGAAATGTTTTTTGAGAGTTTATAAAATAATTACATTTTCTCAAAAATGACTAAATTAGAAAATGATGAAAAAAGTAAAACGCGGTACTTATAAACTCTTAAAATTTATATATTTCAAAAATTCTAGTTCGATTAATTACTTTCACATTAATTTCAAGGAAATTAGTATTTAGTACAGCAACGTGTTCAGATTTAACGAAAAAGGATATGAAAGAAATTTCAATTTTATACAGATTTTGTTCTAGCCAAGTATGTTGTTTCTTTATACTCGTATTCTTATTTAGATTTCAAACTAACGATGTTTAAACTGCAAAGAACAGCTGCGGTTCACCAAAAGGAAATGCATGACTATCTGTTTTGAGTAGTTTTCAAATTCTGTTCTGCAAGTTAATATAAAACAAACTTTTCGACTGCTAGAATGATAAAGAGATCGATGAATATGTTGTTTAGCTTCAGCAAACGTATTCTTGCTGATTGGTTGTAAAAAGAACCTTTATACATCTCAATGTTGTTGTGGGAATTACTAGAAAAACATCTGCTCTGATAGTCTTGAAGGATATTTCAGAGTTACATAAGGTGCAGTTCCCTATTATCGACATTTGTCCATTGACCACAGATATAAGGAGTTAATTCTTTTTCCTAATCTAGTATTTTTATTTAAAAATATCGAAATCGTCTATTTAATGCTTTTTTTTTTTACAAAAATAATATAATTAATAATACAGTAACCGTAAGAACAATGCTACAATGACCTTTTAAAGAACGAATCTGACTATAAAACAATGAAATTTATGACTTTGCAAATTTTGCATTTGAATTATTATTTCTACTAATTATAAATACTTTATGAGTTCAATCTTTTTACGAATGTGTGAACTATAATAATTTTTCTGCAGTACATAAAAAGTTTCAAGTCTTTCATACGAGTAAGTTCAAATGATTTCTTATTTCTTTGCGTTTGTATGTAATTTGATATTTTTACCCGGGTGCTTTAATTTTAAAACTTCTTTATACGCAGAATTCGTAATTTTGTTGATAATAATAATTTAACTTTTTAAAGAAATTATGTAAGTTTTTCATTTGTATTTTTGCTTTCAGTAATACATACAGTTACGCCTCATATATTACGTACGACATGGATTAAACATTAATATTCCTGGGCCCAACATAAACAAGGTTTAAATGAAATTTCAGTTTTACAATTTTCGGAACTGCGAATTTTTAAACTTCTAAATATCGCACATTTTAAATTTTTACACAGTGACATAGAGAAAAAAATGCTCTTTTAAATGAAATTTGTTTGCAAACTTTACCACAATTTGTTTTCAAATTATTAATATTTTAAAAGTTTTTATTACATTTTTTGTCATTGTGTCAACAAAAGTATTCCATTTTTGGACATTAAATATGGACCAATCACAAAACGAATAAAATAAAATAAGCTCCGGAATTCAACCAATAAAAAGATTCAGATCTGCTTCAGATTTTCCAGTTCTCCACCGAGATCAACAACTATTTTCCAAATAGTTAAAAAAAAAAAAAGATTAATTTTTTTTTATCAGAACTATTCGTGTAAAACAGTTTATAACAATATCGAAGTAAAATTCATGTTTTGTAGAAATAGAGTCAAGTCGGGTCGAGATTTTAACTTTTTTTTGGAGGGGGGGGGGGGGAGGGGGAAGGGGCTAATATATATAATACTTGCTAGACCATATAAGCAGGACAACTTTTTAAATTTTACTCAGACCGAAACATTAATTTATTTTGTACGAACTGGGCCCTTGAAATTTTTGCCCACGCAATTTTTAGGACCTGCTCCAGCACGCGGGGACCTCTGATATATGTTATGAACTTGGCCCCCCTGTCGGGGATACAGTGCCCCCAGTCGGGCAAATTCTGGCGCCGCCCTTGTTACTGAATGAGGTGTGTTATTGTACTCCTTAATTACTTCCTGCAGAATTTTGGGCCATGGGACGTTTGAAGGGGTAGAATTTACTTTAAGTCTTAGTCGGGTGCAAATTGACTGATTCACACGCTCATTTTTCCCATTACACTGTGGTCTATGAGAAGAAGTAAGTAATTTTTTTACATTCTGTTTATGTACCCATTTACGAAGTTTAGACGCTGTAAACGCAGGATTTCTATCCGTTAACATTTTCTTGGGAAGTTGAATATTAAAGATCTGTTTTAGAATATTAATGTAGACTTCAGTTGTAACATTTTTAGATGCAAAACCCCAAACATAACGAGTAGCGTGATCAATAGCTATGTGCATATACCTTTTAGATGAATTATAATAGTTAAAACCTCCTACTGAATCTAATGATATTATATCGAAAGGTAGTTCTGCAGGTGGTAATGCCTCCAGAAGACCAAATTTTGGTTGGTGTGATTTTTTGTTGAGTTGGCAGACCTCACAATGCTTGACAAATTGTGTAATATCGTGGGTCATGCTGCTCCAATAGTATTGTGGGGAAATTAAATTTAACATTTTTTGGATTCCGGGATGGCCAAATTCTGTATGGGTATTTATTAGTAATTTCTCTCTCAAGGAGAATGGTACTACAATTTTTTGAAAACCCTTTTTGCGAATTATTACAATGTCATTAACTTTTTGAAATTTAGGCCCTGTTATATTATCTAATTGTTGGTGTTCTTTAATTTCATCTGACGTTAATAAATGAATATGGGGATTTACAGAAAAAGTGGGATTTCTTGAAAGCATGTCTGCTTCAAAATTGGTGGATCCTTTGTTATATTTTACAGTATAATCATACATACTTAATTTTAATGACCATCTGAATAACCTACCTGTTAAATGCTTCACCTTCTTAAGCCATACTAAGGAGGCATGGTCAGTATGTATTGTAAAAGGTTTTCCGTGAAGGTAATAATGGAATTTGTCAAGGGCGTCGATTATTGCTAGACATTCCAGTTCTGTGATAGCGTAATTTTGCTCGTAGGGCCTTAATTGTCTCGAGTGGAACGCAATGGGATGCAAGTTCCCTTTTTCATCCATTTGTTTTAAGACAGCACCTACGGCTTCCTTTGAGGCATCAGTGTAGACATGGCATGGAAGGTTAGGATTGAATAATTTTAAAATAGGCCTAGAAATTAATGCGTTTTTAAGCAATTCAAATGATTGTTGACAGGCATTTGACCATTCCCAAGGAGCATCTTTCTTTAACAATTTATTTAGAGGGGCTCTAATTTTAGCGTACTTGTCTATGAATTTGTGGTATACGTTTACAGAACCAAGGAACCTTTGCAATTCTTTAACATTTTTTGGAGGGATTAATTTTTTAATAGTTTCGGTGTTAGCATTGTCTGGTTTTATTTGGCCGTTACTAATTTCATAACCGAGGAAGTCAATTTGAGATTTAGCAAAGTTACATTTGGAAAATTTTAATTTTAAATTTTCTTGACGGCAAATGTTAAATATTGTTTTAAGGTGATCCATATGCTCGGCATAGGAATCTGAATAAACTATAAAATCATCAAAATAATTGGTAGCAAAATTAACTTTGTGTTTATCTAGGATTCTTCGAAGAGCTCTTGCAAATTGAGCTGGGGCATTTTTATAGCCAAAAGGAAGAACCAACCACTCATAAAGACCTTGATTGGTTGCAAAGGCCAACTTCTCTGTGTCTGAAGGATGAAGTGGGATATGCCAGTAGCCAGAGCCTAAATCTAGCGTGGAAAAATATTTGGCATTGACAAGTCTGTCCAAAAGCCAATCTATACGGGGCAATGGTTCCGAGTCAGTCTTACAAATGGCATTGATTTTTCTGTAATCAATACAGAGACGCGTTTTACCTTCTCCTTTTTTATATACCAGAGTGACGGGAGAGGAATAAGGACTGCAGGACTCTTTAATAAGTTTAGCTTCCAGTAATTCTTGTATTTGTTTTTGAATTTCTTCATTGTCCCTAGGAGATGCACGGTAAGGTCGAAGCGAGATAGGAAGTTCCGAGGTGAGAGTTACCCGCTGAGGTTCCCATCTGACTCTACCTACGTCATATCTATTGCGCGCAAAAATATCCTTGAAGTCGCTTAGAAGCCCTTCCAACTGTGATTTCTCTTCAGTAGTACAATGACTAAAACTTTTGTCATCATAATCCGAGAGAATTTGAGTATCAAGATAACATTGTCCTTGTTGCGACAAACTTTCTTGATTTGATTTGGAAGGAGAACGAAGCGGCTTCTTGCAATTCATATTACTCGTTAAAGTTAATGTATGATTGAATGAGTTTCCCTGAGAAATTTGATTGGAAATGTTTTGATCATACTTAAGAATGACTCCATCCTGAGTCAGAATATTCGAGTAAAAGTCCATCGATATATGGAATTTTTGTAATTCTGGAGTTCCCAGTATCGCATATGGCAAGAATGACCTAACTAGGTATAAGGTGCTATTTTGCCTGATATTTCCTATTTTGAGGGGTACGTGAAGTTTTTCAGAAATCTGAACTTGTCCTTGGGTTTGATTAACATTAAGAGGATGACAGCTTTGAATAGACGTCATATCCAAAGCTGCAACTAAGTTTTCTGGAATAAGGGAAAGGGTACTTCCGCTATCCAATAAAAATGGGATTTGAACCTCATGACAAGTTTCTGAATACGTATGATTATCGTAATTCCCGTATCTGAGGTACCCCGGGATTATAAACCGTCATAAAACATTATGGGGTATTCCTTGATCAGGGGAATAATGGACATTTTATGATTGACACTGATTACTATGGGTTGCCAAATCGGGATTCATTGTTGTTCCTGCATTGCCCGGAACATCATATTTATGGAGTAAAGTATGATGTCTTCGATGGCAATTTTTACAGTTCATCTTGGAGGGACATTTATTTGAAAAGTGGCCACCTCGCAGACAATTGATACATAGTTTGTTTAGTTGGACAGTTCTCCAACGGTTATCTATGGACATATTCGTTAATTTTCTGCAGGCATGGGTGGCATGCGACTCGAGGCAAACCCCGCATTTAGTATTTTCTTGACTTTTGGGGAATTTATATCTATCGGAAGAATTTCGGGAATAATTTACATTTCTTGCCTCTATTTTAGTTGGATTCTCCAACGCTAGCATACTTTTGGCATGAGTCTCTAAAAATTTTAAAAATTCCGTGAGACTAGCCATATCATTATGAGTAAGAGAGAGCTCCCATCGTTCTTTTAGATTATCACTTAGTTTTTGAATTATAGTGTAAATTATCATGTTATCCACCAAAGCATTTTGAGTCAAATTCAAAGACTCTAGAATTCGAAGTGACTCATTACAAGTATCTATTATGTCAAAAATAGCTTTAGAGGAAGAGGGGCAATTTTTCATGTTTTTTAAATTGTATAACTTACTTATTTGTGCGATGGCTAAATCCCTAGTTTTATCATAGCGAGCGCAGAGAGTATCCCATGCATTTTTATAATTGGCTTCCGAGAGAGGAAATCCAGAAATTAATTTATGAGCAGGACCCTTTACACTAGCCAGTAGATATTGCAATTTTGAGACGTCCCCCAACTCCAAATTTTGATCTATAGTTGTAAGAAAAATCTCTTTAAAAGAAAGCTATTGATCAGCTTCTCCGTGAAAAGGTTTCAATTCAAATTTTGGAAGATTAACAGTTTTTACACAAACATTACCTGTAATTTTATTTAGACTTTCTGAACCACCCTTGTGAATATTTAAACTTTTAGTTAACTTATTACGTGATGTATTTATTGCTATGGTTAAATTATCCAATTTAAGTGCAATCTCATTATATTCATCAATTATAGGATCAGTTTCCGATGCATCGCTCTGAAGAATGGCATTTTCATGGAGTTTATTTAATTCGGTTTCAATATCCTGAACCTGTTTAACATATAAATCTAACTCTTCAAGAGTTACAGTTTCATTATCAATTTTGGGATTTATAATATTTTTTATGCGAGTGATTTTTCCCTTAAGAAAAGTTTTTTGTTTTTTAATAGCTTCCATTTTAAATTAATTTTATGACAACTTCCTAAAATCTAAATATAAACAAATTCTAAATGACCTTAAAAAAAATAATAATAATATCAACATAATACAAGCATCTGCATAGAATTGTGAAATGAAATAAATAAAAAGAATTAATTATATAAAAGAATTAGACGTAAATATGGATATCCATTTTTTCTTTCAATTTAAAATATAATTACACCTTAAAACCATGGTTTGTAGAAGTAATAAAAACAATAACACTAGAGATATATTACTTACCTTAATCAATTAGTTTTATAATCAAGGAATTAGGGGAAAAACATGCGCACTAATATAAACAAATAAATAAATAAATAAATAAAATAGTGTACACTTGTGAGCTCACATATTATAAATTAAACATTCCTTTAATCATAAATCACTGTACCACCCCTTGAGTATACTCATGTAATAGATGTCGAATAAATTCACGCAACACGAGTTTTTCTTTCAATAAATAACGAAGCGATTACAGGAACACTATTTGAAGATTATTGATGAATCACTAGAAAGCGAACAGAACTGTTGAAATCGAAAAGATTTACGCGTTTCATGATGACTCGATGACTGCATTCAAACACTTTATTGGAAATAAAACACAAAGTACCCGACATTTTTGCTGATAACATTGCTCTCATTATCACCATAGAAGAATAAACACATACGGCACCACACTTCGATGAAACCAGATGAACACAAACATCTTGAGTATCAATTTCACCCGGTCATCGGAGCGCTTTGACTGAAATGATTTATAGCACTACGGAGGATGAACTATCAACACACAACTGCATGCCCCGTTCAGGCAGAAAAATCGCTCTGGTAAGGTGTGAAGAATGGCAGAAAAATAGCATCCTAGTATTCCACGATACAACCCACTTTTTGGATGAAAATTCACGAATCCCGTGTTTCAAATCCGGCAAGGCTCGACGAATGGTAGAAAAATATCTCAGTATCCCAACATGGAATACGTTTGCTGGATGATAACTCATGACGAGACATTAGCTCCTTTTCAGGGCCTCTTTCGATGTTTCGTGCCAGAATGACCGCTCTCTTTGCTATCCTTTGTGGTTCCGGTATTTTTAATAATGTCCAATTTCGTAGAATATTTTCCCGCACTAGGTATCATACTGCCGACTATGAAGAACTGTCGCATTTTCATGAAACGACAGACTTCAAGGGGATGAGTTTTAATTACGATTTATTTAAAACATAACAAAATCTTTTCGCAAGTCTTTACATTATGAGTTCTGGAGACCAAGTGCGTAGATGTATAATGGAAATTTCTCATCTCCCGCGGGTTGCCAGTTAAAAAGGGCCATGTGTTTCACTTAAATTAATACGATAAACTTAAGTTTCTTGTTGCCCTGTAAAACCCGTGATTATTAGTCATGGGGCCCGTATCCACATTGAGGGGCGATTTATTAAAAAAGTAATAAAGAGGTCTGATTTTTTGTATTTTCTTACATATATATATATATATATATATATATATATATATATATATATATATATATATCAGCTGATATATATATTTCAGAATATATATATATATATATATATATATATATCAGCATTTATGTAATTGTATATGTTTAACATATCAATAATAATCTTTAACATATCAATACCAACTGTTGTTTATTTACAATTATTTATTAAAATATTTCGATTTTTATAAAATCCTTTTTAGTTTAAAAATTAGTTTTATATATTGAACCTAGATGGCAGCACTACAAACAAAAACACAAGTCTGTAATGAATTTATTTTCCTCTACTAAAGTGTTTATCTGTTTATTACTAACTATTTATCAATTTTTTCTGTTCCATTTGGCTGTAACACGTGCATGACATATTCTGGGCAGAAAACTAGCTAAATATCCTAACTTTTTTTCATTAAAACTTGTGAAAACACAATAGGAGAATATCACGCATTATACAAATACATACTTGCCAAGTTTTACATATTAGATGTAAAATTTACACATTTAGGCTGCTTTTTACACTTTTACATTTAGGATACTTTTATTTACAAGCTCCATTTCCCACCCTTAAATTGTGAATTATTTCCTAACTTATAATTCTTATAACTTATAACTTATTCCTAATTATAAATACTTAACTCTTTCTGGCACAGTATCCCACTCCTGTGCACACCTAATTGTAATTCCAAATTTGTATTGGCACCAAGAATATTTTAGTGAAATTTTGTTTTTATAATTAAAGCTTTAATTAAGGAGTTCTTAATTTCTAAAAACGTCGTTTATAAAGCCTGGTGTCAGACAAATTCTCATTTTACAAACAGAATTTGCCCGTGATGGAAGGGGCTAAGGGAGTCTAATAAAGTAAAATTAAGGTATATATATGGTATATTTTTGTCGTCCGATTATCTACACTAATGGGATATAGGACCAGGGGGGGTGCCCTTCGTGGGGGTCTTTCTAAGGGAACCTAACCCGTATTTACGCAAGGTTCGAAGAAAACCACGAAAACTCCGAACGGTTAGGCCGACAGCCGCGATTGGGTTCGAACCCAGCACCTGCCGTCTACCAGTTGAGAGGTCTGAACCTCTCGGCCACTGGTGGGGCTAAAGTAAAATTAAAAAATTAGTTTGTTTCATTTTTAAAACATATTACAGAATTTTAATTTTCATTATGTGTAAAAGATACTTTGTTTTGTGTAAATTTTATCCGAATTTTCTATTAAAATGTGAGAATTGAAGAGCTGTTAAAAATTAATGATGCAACGAATAATGGTTTGGCCAAATAACTGAATAATCAAATATTCCGTATAATTTTTGATAATGATAGCAAACAAAGTTACTATTGCCTTTCTGTATTCTAAATCTCATTGCAGCCAAAATATTTAGTCGTTCAAATAAAAAATAAAAAAATCGTCTATGAGGGGGGAAAAATATTTCTTAGGTCCCTTTTTAAAAATGTTTATGTATATAATATATTAGTAATGCAACATTAAAAAAGATTGCACATTTTTTACAAATTTATTAGAAATGTCGCTCATTTGCTTTTTCAGAATAGTTAATTAGAAATTTTGTTCACATTCCGTTTCATAAATAACCTTTAAAAGTGTTTTTATAAAATGTGCTATTTTATAAAAAAAAATTATTAAAAATGTCATTCACGTATTGTTTTACACATTTGAATTTTTTCAGGTTGACAGGTATGCAAATACAACCTTCCGTCTTAGCAGCTATAAATATTGATATTGTTACTGTTTCTGCTGGAACCATCGAAGCCTGTTTACTGAATAGGCCCGTGAAACTCGTGCTTACATACTGAAATGCCAAGAGGACTCAAATTTACTTTTCAAATCTAATATTTAAAAAAAAAATCAACCAGGCTAAAAAATGAAATATTTTGTGTGGCAATCTGTAAATCACAAAAGATATTTGGAGTCTGGATATCTCAATTAAAGTTCAATATTTATCACTTAGAAAATTAATTGTTTGTGTATAATTATGTATATATAGTAAAATACTTGTTCATATGCATATATAGGTAGTTAGTTTTAGTTTATTATTAAAGTGTTATATACCAAAATCTTTAATGTTAAAATTCCAAATTATTTAAGCATATGAAAATTCATTTACTAAATAGAAAAGTAATTGACAGAGTAAAGAGGGAGAGGGGGGGGGGAGGGGCTTTGAGATCTCAGGCTTCCCTTACTTCTAAGTGGGCTCTGGTGATCATACCATTGTTTCATGGCAAATGTTAATTTCACAGATTTTACTATTGTTACAGTATTATAAATTATTACAATTGAGAAGTTAAAAATAATAATGATATGAATAACCTTGTCCCAAGAACACAAAAACCGAGATTTTCTGTAGATACAACAATGCAATCCAACATAATAATCATTGTGAAACTATCTAGGCTACTACTTATGCCCCTCTGCTGAATTCTGAGACTTCTCTCCGGGAGCGATTTTTGTTGCGCCGAAGGGAAGGGGGGGGGGGGTTATAGAATTCCGGGCAGGGGCACGGTGTACACCCGGGTCACAGCCTGAGTTCAACAATGAATAAATTGGATACTTTCCGGAATTCAAAAATTATAATAACAAATTTTCAAAACTATAATAACAACTTACAAAACGTTCGTAGGTTCACAAGTCAATCAATTTAAATTACTATTTTCTGTTTTCAAAACTAGCTTTAATATACACTGCAATTTTTTTAAACAATTGCAGAACGTAATAATGAACACTTCTAACTAACGTTCTTGATTGCCTTGTGAATGTGTTGTGCCAGGGAATAGATTGTACAAACTGATTGTTAAAAATTGCATATAATTATTTATAAAATTAGTCAACTCACTCAGAAATCTCCTGCAATTTTATTTTTCTATAAAGCAAACTATCTCTTTTTTTTTTTTTTCCTTTTTAAATTTGTGTAGTTTTGAAACGTTTTACACGTGTTGTTTTATAGTGTACTAAATTGTGTGGTGTTTTCAATGTGTTGTTAATTTGGTAGCAAAATGTTGTGCAGCACAACACTGCTGTAAGAAAATATTTTCATCAACAATATTTCAAAGCAATTAACAACACTATTTTCAGAACACACTTCTAAATAACATCACTTTGTCAACATATTAAGAAGACAATCACAACATGAAAAACGTTTTGCATATGAAGTTTTCTAATTCACAATACATTAAGGTGTTGTAAATTTGGGGACAGAATGTTTCTAAAACATGTTTATTTTTCTGTATTGAGATTTGCATTGTGAGCTATAATAGCCAAGTTTTTTTAAGTCTACTATTGTACTGTTATAATGAAAAGCATAAGTGAAAATAATTAGTCAAAATTTACAGAAATTATTGTAATGTTAGCCGAGTTTATTCGGGAAAGGAGAGAAATGGTCAATACCATTAATGTACATGTTTCATGTTTTTTAGATTACAAATTCCAAAAAGGCTTTGATTTCAGTGCAGTAATTTTCTCTAAAGACACGTGTAAAGAAAATGACAACTTGCAATGTTATGATTGGATGTTTCATATTAACTTTATAATATGAAATTAATTGCATTAATTTCATATCGCAAAATTAGAATATATTTGCATAATTGCAAAAATTAAAATACACTCGTATTTTCATGATATTGGTAAACCTTATTTAGGGTCCCTGGGCATGTTGGTATTGTATATAAAGTATGTGGGATTAATAGTTCATTTACAGGGGCACCCAAAAGAATTCCACTACATTAGGGCCTATGGGAAAAATCATTTGCAGAGAATTTTAATGACTTTACGCTATTGAAACTTATATAAAGAATTGAATTTCACTACGATTACGTTAGAATAGGACATTCATAGCATTCTTAATCCATTTACAGGAACACACAAAAGAAATCGTTTACAATATTGTTTTTAAGTAATAATTTCTGGAAATGCGTTTTCTATTTCTACGTGCCTTTTAAATTTAACTTTTTTAAAGTGTGTTCATAATTATATAACTATGCAACACCTATGGTCATCGTCTGATCCGTCTGTGTGTCTGTTTATCCGCATAAAACAGCACAAGAACTACCCAATCAAATCGTCTGAAATTTGAATGCATATTTATTGCAGAATTTTGTTGAGTCATTTAAAATTTTAATAAATTCGAATATATGGTTCAAATTCAGGAACAGTCAAGAATATTCTGTTACATTGCGACCAATGGGATAAAATAGTTTAAAATGCTTTTTAATCATGTTACACCCGTCGAAACATAATTGAACTGATATGCATTTATGAAAAGCCTTAAAATGTACGCTTTGTAGAATATGCCACGCAAAGAATATTTATCATTCATTTACATAGCCACTCAAAATAATTCCACCACATAATGGTAAGATGGGGGGGGGGACATTATTTGCGGCATATTTTTAGTAATGTTAAACTATTTCACATATAATAAAATTGATATGCGTTGCTTGGTTTTACTACAAGTTACTTCCTGTGTTTCTGCCTCGCAGCCAGGTAAAAAAATCGTTAAGCTAGACATGTTGCCCGGCAGTTGGGGGCCTGGTCTACGGTATAGTAATAATAATAATAATGCGTTTCCACATTGTTGAATTAGATATAATGTTTTAACTTATTAAACAGTGCAATTTTATTACATTATTTTGAATGTGTTGGAAAGTTTTTCGTAATCTATGCTTGACGCATGGTTTTTTCTTTCTTGTTTTAAATTTTTATTGTCATCACGGGTAATAAGAGTATCTGTTAATAAAGAGACTTTGTCTCTTGTTCTAACAAAGTTGGAGAATATTTTCAATAAAATAAACAAAGACAATCAGATAATCAGATAATGTGATTCACAGATAAACTATTTACCAATAAGTTGGCAAATGTAAAGAATTTTTTTAACATTCGTATTTAAAATTTTTTTAAAGAGAAATCTCTAAAATTGCAAAGACTGGTTCATTCCACTCCTTATCAGTACTTTAAATCAAGCTTACGATTTAAGGCATTATATTTGTTTACAGAGAAAGCAGTTGGAACTGTGGCGTAGCGGCGTAGCTTAATCAAATTAAATCACATGCTTATGAAGATATAATTTATGATTACAGAAAAGAAAAGTTAACTTTTATCCATAAACCGCTTCCCCCCCCCCCTCCCAGAAAAGCAAACACTGATAAGAAATTTTTAAAAATCAAAACTTGAATTTATGCTTTTTGGAAAATTTTGCAGGCATTTCAAAAGAAATATATGCAAGACCTGATTAAGTCCTAAGCACAGTAAATACATGCCTAGGGCCTCTAGGTATGATTAAGTCTCAAGCACAGTAAATGCTAGTCAAGGACAAGTCTTAAGCACAGTAAATACATGTAAAAGGCCTCTAGGTATGATTAAGTCTCAAGCACAGTAAATACATGTCATCGGCCTCTAGGTTAGGTCTGATTAAGTCCTAAGCACATGTGTAGGGCTTTTCGGTTGGGGAAACCCGGAGATAGAATATGTGGGCCAATATCACAAAATGTCAGATCTTAATCATCTGAGATATGTAAATTATTCATTGAAAACAATTCAAAATTTAAATAGGTGACTTGTGACTTTATTTTTTATTAGAGAATGAAGGATTTTCCATATAAAATTGCTAAATTTTGAAGAACTTAAGTAATAAGCTAATTTGTATGTAATTATGTGTCATTTCTTGACATGTGTTTGCCAGGATAGTGAAAAATTCATTCTAAAACTTTTTTACATTCTTGGTTTTTTTTTCGGTCTAACATTTTAATTTTGTTTAAAGGAACATATTTTCAATATAGCTCAAATTCCACGTGATGTTCATTTTTATTTGTTAATTTATGGAAGCCATGAAAATAACATAATAAAAGTCTACTTAATTTTTACAAAGACTTTAATCACATTATTTTCAAAAAAAAAAATGTCTAAAAGATATTGCTGGTAGCTATGACTTTACTACTTCTGAATTGATTTATCTAAAAAAAAATGAGAAGAATTACTGTGCAGCGCCATATTTATACGTGATAAAGAACTGAAATGCAAGACAGGAAAATGACATTCATATTCAGTGACAATCATATTTTAATTATGAAAAATTGTTTGTAAAATACAGAATTTGTTACCTTCCTCATATATGTGTTTCATAAGGTATAAATATTAATTAGAAAAAAAAATAATAATAATAATAAAAAAAACTAGAAAAAGATATTTATGCAGTACAACAGAAGACCCTTACTTTTCACACATTACAGTCACCGCAAAAAAAATCTTCACATTTGCGATTTCAGATGTTTTGTTAAATATCTAGAAATATACTTGAAGAATGACTCTGAAACTCCAGATGTATAAACAAAATAGTACAGGTCATATATTTTCGAGAAGATTTTTTTTTTTTCAAAATCCAATAGGGGACCGTCAACAAATTGAAAAAGAAGGAATATCTTTTGAATAACCCTGTCAAAACTAATGTAGCAAAAGCGTTCAAACTGCAGATTATGATTAAGTGGCTTATGGAAATAAACTGTGCTTATTTTTATGCGGATAGCATGTATACTCGTAGAGAAATTAAGGTTTTCATAAAATCGGTCCCAAATTTTGTCAAGTTTTTTTGCTTATAATTTGCAGAGTTCTTAATAAAAAACAATGTTCTTTTCAGAAAATATGAGAAACGACATTGTACATAACACCCTGTAATCAAAATTAAAAAATATTAATAATTGTATGAAAAATGAGCAAGTTTACTAAATAAATTTTCACTGCGCATGCGTAAACTCTATAAAAATTTCATTTGCATATTGCGTTAGTTAAATGTATAGAGCAACTTTTGTTAAAGTTTCAAAATCATGGCTTGAAAGTTCTGAAAATTATCATCGAAAGAATAAGATCAAAATCCGATATTCCCAAAATGAAACAAAAAAATGAGGGGCTGTATCCATATTCCATTGAATAGTGTCTACACAGTATTGCACGTACTGCTTGCTATATTTGGATACAGCTTCTCATCTTTTTGCTTCATTTTGGGAAGATCGGATTTTGATCTTATTCTTTAGACCAGGCAGGTCAAACACGTGGCCCGCGGTCCACAAATGGCCCGCCAAGTCTTTGGCATTTTCTTATGTTTGATTACGTTCTTAATTGATGTCTTAATTTCTTAGTTGATGCAGAAAATACACTTTGCATTGCAAATACCGAAACGTTGCAAAATTGGAGAATGATTTTAATCAAAATGTTTACCATTATTTCAAAATATTAATCTTCATTACATTTAATGGCAGATATTGACATAAACTAAATTTAATGATCCGCAATTAAATAAAGAAAAGTTTAAATTTTTAAATTAATAGTTGTTATTTTGGATGAATATTTTTTTTTTACAGTTTGGCATAAGAGAAGCAAAAAACACCGATTCAACACCACTGTGGGATAAAAGATACAAACATACTGCCTTGAATATGATCAAATCTAATTCAATTTCGTTTCCAAAAGATAGGGTATGCAAAAGTTATCGATAAGAAAGTTAAGAAGAGCATATCTTAGTCTAAAAAATTATAACAGTTTTATGGGATTTTTTCCTAATAGTTTATTATCTGTTTTATGTTGAAATGAATACATTATTTTACTGCTCTCTTTGATTCACTGTAACATTACAAAGTAATGCATAATATTTGTTAGGTATTTAAAATGTATCGAATATCAATTAAAATTCGGCGCTAATTTCTAATTAAAATTTTCTAAAAACCAAAAGAAATAAATAGATTAAAAGTGAAAGTGACGCGATTTCTTGTTTTTTAAAATAATAACAGTAGTAATAATAATTATAATAACAAATTTGTTACCCTGTTCTTATTATTTGGCTGCATGCATAGTACAAAGCGAGCATTTTGGACACAAACTCATTAATCAATTTCATTCTTAAAGATTAGTAAACGTATCATTGTAAAATATCCCTGTGTGATATTTAGCTTTCTTGATAATAAAGATATAACATCACAGTAAAATAAAGTAGGACGCGTTTCGAGCTACAACAATAACAGCTCGTCATCAGCTAAACCAACACGTGCCCGTAATGGCACAGAGTCGAGATAAAGACAAACTTTACGGACACGTGTTGGTTTAGCTGATGACGAGCTGTTATTGTTGTAGCTCGAAACGCGTCCTACTTTATTTGACATTTTATGGTTATTTTACAAAGTGTTTTAATTCATTTATCAATCATTACCCGTGTTTACGGTGCATCTTCACTATAACATCACAGATTTATAAAAGTAAATTTGAAATAATTTTTTTATACTCAAAGACTGAAAAATTGTGTTTGATATGTACAACATTCGTTGAAGTTTGTAGAATTGATTCACAAATATTTCGAAAAACCCACCAAATATCTAGAAATAATTCGGAAAAATAAATAGATTTTAAACTGAAATTTTGCTGAAAAAAATGTGTTCGTGAAAGATATTAAAAGTAATCCATCTGTTTGAAAAAAAAAACAAAGATTGGATGCAATTGCACATGACTTCAAATCGTTCAAGTTAGAATAAAGGATGTCCAGAATAATTAAATAAATTCAAAATTATGCAGGGGCATTTCTATAAATATTCATGATGTAACCCGAAATGTCAATAATCGCATGAAATTTATAATTTCAATATGTGTTGCTAGAATTGAAAATTTTCATTAATAGACAGTAGCTATCAGCAGCCACAAATAAATATTTTTTTAACAGCCACTTTTTCTCATTTAGTGACACTGTGGCCGCTGCTAGCGTTATTTTGTCCTTTAACTTTATAATTCTTGAAAATATAGGTGCAAGAAATTTTACTCTGCGGGCAGTTTTTTTTACATTTTTTGTATAGTTTTGATTGCGATTTAAATTTTAAAATGTTCAATATGTGTTTAACCCTCTGACAGTCTTGCAAAAGAGTAAAATTGTAATGTTGTTTTCTCAGCATTTTGTTTTAATTGCTAAAAAAATATGATTCTTTCAAAATTATAGAAAAATCTTATTTACGAATATGAATGTTATCCTTGAGTGTGTTAATCATTGCACAATGTATTAAAAATCCATTAAATCAACTGAGTTATATCATTTGAATTATTGCTTGCATTGCAGTGAAACCTGGAGCTTAGGGAAAGTCTATAGACTTGCTTGTCAGTGAGAGGTTTAAGCATGTTTGTATTTTTATTGAAACTTACTTTTCATTACATTTGACAGTGCACTCTCATAAAACACTTATGTTACAGATTTGTTTTTACTTAATAATAAATATTTTTAAACATTTTCTGGTGCGTGTTTTTAATTTTTCCAATAAGAAGTTTTAAAATTTTTGTATGTATTTTTGTTTGCTTGCTTTTTTTCTAAACAGTGCTGTATTTTTAATGTACAGTTTTCATTTTATGCGATAATCATCGAATTAATCCGCTTCTTTATTTTCGATCATGTGGCCCGCGGCTTTGTGTAGAATGCTAAATCTGGCCCCCGGTGGTAGACGAGTTTGACATGCCTGCTTTAGACGATAATTTTCAGAATTTTTAAACCATGACTTTGAAACTTTAACAAAAGTTGCTCTATACATTTAGCTAACACAATATGCAAATGAAATTTTTATAGAGTTGACGCATGCGCAGTGAAAATTTATTAAGTAAACTTGCTCATTTTCACACAATTATTAATATTTTTTAATTTTGATTACAGGGTGTTATGTACAATGTCGTTTCTCATATTTTCTGGAAAAAAAACATTGTTTTTTATTAAAAAACGCTGCAAATTATAAGCAAAAAACTTGACAAAATTTGGGTCCTATTTTATGAAAACCTTAATTTCTCTACGAGTATACATGTTATCCGCATAAAAATGAACACAATATTTTGCCATAAGTCACTTAATCATAATCTGCAGTTTGGACGCTTTTGCTACATTAGTTTCAACAGGGTTATTCAAAAGATATTCGTTCTTTTTCAATTTGTTGACGGTCCACTATTAGATTTTGGAAAAAAAACATTGTTTTTTATTAAAAAACTCTGCAAATGATAAGCAAAAAACTTGACAAAATTTGGGTCCTATTTTATGAAAACCTTAATTTCTCTACGAGTATACATGTTATCCGCATAAAAATGAACACAATATTTTGCCATAAGTCACTTAATCATAATCTGCAGTTTGGACGCTTTTGCTACATTAGTTTCAACAGGGTTATTCAAAAGATATTCGTTCTTTTTCAATTTGTTGACGGTCCCCTATTAGATTTTGGAAAAAAAAAATCTTCTCGAAAATATATGACTTGTACTATTTTGTTCCTACATCTAGAGTTTCAGAGTATTCCTCAAGTATATTTCTAGATATTTAACAAAACATCTGAAATCGCAAATGTCAAGTTTTTTTTTTTTTTTTTTTTTTTTTTTTTTTTTGCGATGATTGTAGGGTAATGACAATCTGAAATTCTAAGTCTTTTAATTGCTTTATTTATGTTATTGGAAAAGAATCTTGAAACTACTTCTAAGGATACTTTTTATTAGAATGTATAGAGAAAAATTGCATTAGATAATATTTGATAAGAATTTTATTGTGCGGACTGCAATTTTCTTTTTTTTTTTTTTATATTCACCCATGTATATACACTATATGGCCATTGATGAGCGCCCACTTGCGATTCTAGACATTTTGTTAAATATCTAGAAAAATACATGAGGAATTTTCCCGAAAGTCTGAGCGTGTAAATATAATAGTACAGGTCCGTGAAGATTTTCCCCTGAAACTTCATAATTGACCTTCAAAAAGGTGAAAAAGAAGGAATATTTTTTGTATATCCCTGTCAAACTAATGTAGCAAAAAGTGTTCAAAGTGTAGATTATGATTAAGTGGCTTATTGTAATAAACTGTTTTCATTTTTGTGTGGATAGCATGTATACTCATAAAAGAATTATGGTTTTTATAAAAACAATCCCCCTTTTTTTAAAGTTTTTTGCTTATAATTTGCTGAGTTCTTAATATAAAATAACGTTCTTTTCCAAAAATATGAAAATTAACATTATACATAATACCTTGTAATCAGAATCAAAAAATAATAATTAAAAAAAAAGTATGGAAACAGTCGTTTTCTAAATAATTTTTCACTGCACATGCGTCAACGCTATCAAAATTTCATTTGCATATTGTATTAGCTAAATGTATAGAACAACTTTTGTGAAAGTCTCAAAAACATAGCTTGAAAATTCTGAAAATGATCGTCCCTAGAATAAGCCCAGAATCCGTTTTTCCCAAAAAGATGAGGGGCTGTATTCGTTTATCCATTGATTAGTGTCAATATATAATACACAATATGATACGTACTACTATATTTGGGTACAACCACTCATTTTTACGAACGCACCTCATTCCCAACGTTTGCCATGCAATTTACTACTTGTTTAATGTATACGAGAGAAAAAAAAAATCAAATTAAATGTAAAACCCCATGCATCTAAGAATCCATGCACAGTTTTATATAATATATTTTAATAAATGTGGAAAAAAATCGAAGCAAAAACATTCATATTTATAAAAACAAGGTGGAACCCGTCGAATATCGACGAAAGTAAATGTTTAAGAAGGAACTGTTTCATTGTTTTATAATAAACCCATAAAATTGGCTACAATAAAAAATGCATCTTACAATGGTCAGTCTAACTCTCAAACAAATATTATTTAAAGCTAAAATTAAAAAATTATATATTTTTTCTATAAAATTCAGTTGTCCAAATTATTAAAATTGAACTTTAATCGCATATGTAAATGTATAATAATAAAGCAAAATATATAAAAGATCAGTTATTAAGATGAAGTTATCAATTGAAGTTCTTATGTTTGATATAAATGCACATGATTTTTTTTTTTTTTTTCAAATTGACACAATCTTAGAATTTCACGTGAAATCTAAACCTGTCATAATTTTCATCTTCTCAAAATTTACTTGCGCACATTTCAATTTTTATCAATTTTAAGAGAAAATGGTGTATTTCTGTTGCCACAATTACAAAATTCGCACTAAAAACTATAAAAAAATTAATGTGTAAAGAATAAAGAGAGATAGAGTTTTCAAACAAGTTGCATTGAAAAGTACATATTTTTCTCTATACGATAGTACAAAAACTGAAAATTTGCGATGCTTAGAAATATAAAATTTGCAATACTGAAAATTGCAAAAGCGAATTGCATGTGAAAGTGTTGCCATTCGCAAAATGGCGTATGCGTTACGCACAGATACGTTTGGCCTTTACAATATAAATACAGTAGACTCCCTCAAATCTGCACTCCTAAAATCCGCAACTCTCTAAAATCCGCACATAATTTATGGATGTAAACAATGAAACATTCAGTTCAGAGGTAGGTGCAAAATTTGACTTTATTTTAGTTTTATATAACTTTTACAAATTTTAAAAATTTGTAATTTTTGTTAAGGTTATTGAATTCATGTTTTTTCATGAAGAGAAAATAATTTATTTCTGAAAAAATCAAGATATTACTGATATCATTGGTAATCACAATCTTACCAAATATATTTATGTATTAATCAAGCTTTTTTAGTTATTAAGTCTGGCTAAACCTGAAGTAAAGCTTTGTTATTTTATGATTCTTATGTGAATTAGTAATGAACTTTTATAAAGCAAGTTTCATTGTATAATTTAAATACATTTCATCTTTATAATGGATATTTAATCATAGAGTATTGATTATTAACTTGACCTTTGATTTTAATATTTCAATCAATTTAAAAATTATCTAAATTTTTATTATTTTAGTTTATTATTTATTTTAATATTATATTATATTGTAAGCTTTCATTATATTTTTGATTGCATTATTAATTACATTCAAATTATTGTTTAAAAAAATGTAAACAAAGCAATGACCAGAAATCCGCAAAATTCTAAAAACCGCACAACCTCTGGTCCCAAGCTTTGCGGATTTGGGGGAGTCTACTGTAGTAAGAATTTTTAAGTTTATTTAAAAATACAGTCGAGTCTCTATATAACGAAATCCACCGTTCCAGTAAAAAATTCGTTATATAGAGAAATTCGATGTATAGAGAATGATGAATGTGTGAAATTTGAACAAATGTTATTTTTGATCTTTTGAATTAATAATTTGAAATGTTTAAAAGTAAATATTAACCTAACATTTTATTTCTTAATTATTTAAGCTGTTTCAAAAAAGAGAACAGACATTTATTTGAATGCTTAACGAAAATCAAATAAGGAAGACTTGCATTAATTTCAGACGAAGAAATCTGTGATTTTTTGTTGTTTTGATTTTAAAATTGTTACGCTCTGAAAAAAAAATGTTCAAATTTTAGCAAGGAATGAAAAATTGTAGTTAACATTTTCCTCCATTTGAAAGCCTCTCTTATGTGCCTCTCATTGATTCCTGTCTTACATGTGCATCAATCCATTTGACTCTGTTTTGAGAAGGTGTGTGGGAGAGGGGATGAATTCGTTGGATTTAAAGAACAGGGAGAGAAGTAATATAAAAAAAACTCAGCACTGACGATAAATCAAAAATAAGTGATGGAAAATTGATTCCATATGATTTCGAAGCCTTTTAAAACTGAGTAAATTAAGACCAATTTATGAAAAAAATCGTTATATGGAGATCGATATTTCACTATATAGAGACTGTTTTTAATGTAATCATGCGAAAAGGGAACGGTTCCTGCTAAAAATTCGTTATATAGAGAAATTCGATGTATGGAGTTTCGATATAGAGAGACTCGACTGTATATATATAATTTTAGTTAAATAGGCTGTTTTACATGATTTTTCTTTTTTTTTTTTTTTAATTTTAATGATTTTTAGTATTTAGTATTATGCAACCACATATATTACAGTGTTATTCAGAATTGAAATAAAAGTTCCAAAGCTACTGTATCCCCTTAAACTGGGAATATCTCTTGTTTGTTTCTTTTTACATGGTTTATCTCAGAGGCAAACAATACAAACAATGTCGCAATGCTTGCTTATCTTGTTAAAAATTTATTACTAAGATCGTGAAAGCGTGAGATATGTTAGTCCACATTTTTACAGGCTAAAGGAAGAACAACAGTACAGTTATCGGTCAGTAAATTTAGATTTGGCCTCAAAAAAATGTGATGTATTCAGTGATAAAACAGAAGTTCACCAAATGGATCCAAAGTTATAATCTTAAAAAACGAAATAACATTTTTTAATTACTCGGTTTCTAACATTATCTTACTTACTCCCTTATTTTTTCCCTACTTACGCGTGTGGACATACACAAGAATTTCCATTTTGGGGGAACCAATAAAAAATGATTGAAATAATACACTTTGTAAAAATCACCATAAAATAGAAATAATGCAGGATTCATTTCAAACTAAAACAATAAAGGGCCATCCATAAATGATGTCACGATTTGACAGGGGGGGGAGGGGTAGGATTCATGAAACTGTAACAGTTTATGACAAGGAGGTGGGAGGGGGTAAGAAGAAATGTGACATCACGTATTTTGGTTTAAATAAAAGCATTAAAAATTGGCAGATTAAATTTTGAAATTACAATGTGATTTTGAAATTACAATTAAATATTGAAATTACAATTTCGAAATTTTGTGTTCATGAAGTAAAGATAAAATTTAAAGCCAAATATATTGCATTACATTCCATCTCAAATTCCAATTCTTTCTCCAAATTCCCTGTTTTCAATTACTCTTTCATATTAGTATTGTATTACTATTGTATATTAATTATGTTTTTTGTCCTAAACCTTAATCTTATTTCATACAAAATATGTATACGTAATCATTTTTATTGTTATGCTCACAAGTCATTAAAAGATATCATTAAAAGTTTAAAAATAAAATTTGAAGTATGATCTATAACGCCGTGCTTTGTTTCTGAACTGCAACTACACTGTATATGTAATATAGCCTGACATGTGACAAGGGAGAATGGGCGGGAGTAGAGGGGGGGGGGTAGATGAGGTGTGACATTTTATGACAAATGGGGGGGAAGGGATTAAAAAGGGATGAAAAGATGCGACATCATTTATGTACAGCCCCTAACAACTTGCTGATGACGAGTTGTTAGGGGCTGTACATAATTGATGAAGCACACACTGAAGCTGATGAAGCACACACTGAGCTGAAGCACACACTTGATGAAGCAAACACTTATCCATAAGGGGACAATGTCAAAGATGAACAGAATACGAAGATGATGTAAGTTCATTTTTGACAATGCCCCTTTACGGACACCCGTCTGCTTAAATTGAGGACGAACTGTTATTGTTTTAGCTCAAAACGTCTTTTTTTTTTTTTTGTGTGATTTTTACAAAGTGTATTTTTTTAATTATTACTTATTGTCGGTTTATTCGTTGTGTTTTGGTCAACAAAAAAGGTAATTAAGGGCACATGAGACATCTCGATAAGTAAAATTACGCTCATTTTGCGAAATATTTACCATCATGTATTTTACTTAAAAATAGAGATAAAAATGAAAATTTTCTTATAGCAAATGTGCACATTACAGCCCATGTATGAGTCAAAATAAATTAATTTCATGCATAAATTAGTTTCAAGAACTAATTAACTTTTTACATATTTTTAAAACAATATGTCTATTTGGTAGACTTTTGTAAAAAAGTAACTGTTGAATACATTACGTTAAAATTTGTTGCGGCAATAGACAATATACTATTTGAGAATAGTAAGAAGCAATTAAAAATAAAAATAATAAAAAACTTTGAAAATCCTAAAATTTTTAACATCATAGTTTTCATTATTTTAATGAATTTTTTACTCAGACCTAAAATGTTAAAGAAATTTAAAGACACAATTTAGTTATGCAATTTTTGAATAGTGTACCAAAGCATAAAATAGCACATTTCGAAAAAAAGGCAAATAAATAAATAAAAATATGTATTTACTCCGTTTAAAATATATTATTTTAAAACCTTCAAGAACCGTAATTTTTTAGCTCCTCAATCATTTAGCACCATGATGTTTTAGTGTTATTTATCAAGCCGTTTATTAAAAACTGAAATATTTGAACCATTTTATGTTCTATGCGTCCTATATTAGTTTTGAAACGGGACAAGGATTTGATAATATTTTCGATTATACAGTTATTCATAATTAAAACCACATTTCTTTTCACCAAAAGTTTTTTTTTTTTCTCTGATCAATAGTTTAGCCGTGGCAGTGCCGCAAAAATGCGTATCGAAAGCAAAAAATTCTGCAAAACGGTAATTACGGCACTGTACGTCGATGAAACGTGCACTGTCAAAAAAAAATTCAACAGGTTACTAAAAATTTTTTAGTAAATTTGTATTTTACAGAATTTTTTAGTAACCATTACAAACTTTTTTTTTGCAAGTGAAACAAGCATTTCTTTTGTAAACTGAACAAAAGAATTTTTTGTACAACTAACTTAAAAATTTTAGTATGAGCCGCCAAGCAAATTTTAGTAATAGCTCCAAAATTATTTTTAATAAACACTGCGTGCGCCCGAAGGGCAGCAGCTTCCTTTGAGCTGCATCCAGTGGGAGCAGACAGACATATGAGCCTTTGAGATGATCCTTCGAGCTGCATCCAGACTTCTGAACCAAACATTGCTAACTACTCCGACAGGATTTTCATAATCCCTTTACTAACGAGTACTTACACTACATACATTCGGGGCGTATTTGGCGGCGGCCAGTATCGAACCCGGGACCTTTTAGTCTGGAGTCCGTTACTATAACCACTATGCTATCAAGGCCACACCAAGTGAGTTTTAGTAATAGTTATTAAAAATATAAAACTATTAACTCTCTTCGTTGCTAACTTTTTTCTAGTAATTCTTACAGATTTTCTTGTAACCGACTAAGATTACTAAAAATTTTTTAGTAATTACAAGGATCACTAAAGTTTTTTTAGTAGATCGACCCTTTTTTTTTTTTTTTACAGTGTGGAAAACAACAATTCTACGCAAATTTTGACAAATTAATAATACTAAATATAATATTATTGACTCTATTTCATAAATCTAATGTTCATTGTTTCCTTCATATCTAAAATATAAATACCGAGAAAGAAAAATCATGCGTTAAGCATAGATTATGAAGCACTTTCCAACACTTCGTGAAATTATTAACAAAACTTCATTATTATGGAAATAAAGTTACTGTATATAGCCAAATATCTATTCCATTACTTTTGAACAGTTTTATATTTGATCTGTCGGTTGATATATATGTAATATATAATGAGAAAATTTAGTTATGGGAACATAATTGAATACTTTTGTTCAGCCCTGTAGTTTATCTTGTACCTTTATGTTCTAGTTTCCTTCATAATTAAAAAATAAATAAAAATGAGCATATCTGTGATCAAAATCTTCATTTGCTATTACAAAAATACCCTATGAACCAATGGATGGGGAAATAGTCATGCCGCAATGTATCAAATATTTACTATTAAAAAACTTATTTTATAATATTGGTAGTAATAAAACCCCCACTAATCCCATACGTCTATTGTCTACTTTGTAGATGTCGGAGGAAATTACGGACCTTCAAGTAAAAGAAAGCAAAAATAGTATTTTTTGTTTTTTAAGTAAATGTACTTACTAATGTGCATAATTATTTATAATTAAATAATGATTCATAATGAGTTGTATTTATTGTTAGCAACTTCATTGTAAAATGTAGTCAATCATATAATCTTTAGTATTATTTATAGTCAATGTTTGCGTAAAATAGTCAGTTTTCATGTTAAATCTATGTACAGTGCCGTAATTCCTGTTTTCCAGAAATTATTGATTTTCACACCCACTTTTGAACATTCAGAACTTTAAGAACTAGAGTCCGTGTCAGCTTTTATCAATTAAAACCTGTTTTAGTAATTTTATTTATTATTGTTACATTTATTATTATATTTATTATTGTATTTATTATTATTATTTATTATATTTATTATTATTATTATTATTATTATTTTAAAAGTCAAGTTAAGAAATGCTTTATTATTAATACTATTATTATTATTATTTTCTAATCGCAAATGACGATTTCGATCACAGATATACTCATTTTTAGCACTTTCCAACAAAATTGAAAAGTAATTATGCATTCAGTTTGTCTGTTTGTACTCCGACTCTTCTATATACACTCGGTTGCCCTGAAATTTTTGGACGTTATTGGCGTTTACCCTAGTACGAGCCCCATTTCAAATGAAGTTTTTTACATGATTAATTTATTTGCACAGGGACAGTTAAAAGTTTACCGTTACATTACAGCATATGGGGGGAAAAAACGTTTCAAATGAAATTTAAAGATGTTGCACCTTGTCAAACAAATTAAAATTTATATGCATTTAAGAGGTGCACTAAAATATGCATTCTGTAAAATATGCGGTGAAAAAAATAGCTGTTATTCTTTTACAGGGCTACTCAAAATAATTCCATTACATAATGGTAAAGAGGGGAATTGTGTGCGACATATTTTAATTATATTAACAACTATTTCATATATAATAACATTGATGTATGTCACTTAGTCTTAATATTAGCTATACGATACAGTCATCCGGTGATGGCTGATGGATGGATTTAATTGATTCTGAATTCATTAAATCTATGCATATAATATGGTGTGTATAAAAGAAATAGTTGATATAAAGGGCTACCCAAAACATCTCGTAAACGTTACTGAATATAAGCGTAAATTATTTAAAGGTATTTTTTAAATAAGTTATGCATTTTTATGCTGAATTGCATTCAATTTACTAAGAAGTGTGTGAAGGATATAGATATAATGAAACAGAGGGCCATGGATAGAATTGGATACATGGACAGGTATGAATGATAATTTCTGAGAATGTGATTTCTGTAGCTTTAAGAGTGTTTTAGAATAAAATAAATTTTAGCTTAATACTGACGTGTGATAAAGGTACAAGGTAAATTACAGGGCTGAACAAAAGTACTCAATTGTGTTTCCATCTATTAGTATAAATTGCTAAAAGAGAAATTTCAACTTGCTGGGCAATTTCTTTCGAATCTCAATTTTCCCATTATATAGTATATATATATATATATATATATATATATATATATATATATATATATATATATATATATATATATATATATATATATATATATCAACCGATAGATCAAATACAGAGCTGTTCTAAAGTGTTGGAATAGATATTTGGCTATATACGGTAACCTTATTTCCCTAAATAACGAAGTTTTGTAAAGATTTCATGAAGTGTTGGAAAGTGCTTGACAATTTGTACTTTCCGCATGATTTTATCTTTCTTGTTATTTATTTTTTAGTTATGAAGGAAACAATGAACATCAGATTTATAAAATATAGTCAATAATATTATATTTAATGTTATTAAGTGGTTAAAAATTGAGTAGAATGATTGTTTTTTACTTTTCATCGACATACAGTGCGTAATTACTGTTTTTCAGAATTTTTGGCTTTTCACACACATTTTTGCGGCACTCTTCAAAGCTAAACTATTGATCAGAAACAAAAACTTTTTGTACATAAAATGTAGGAAATTTTGTCCTCTTTAATTTATGTAGGAAGACTTTTATGTAAAATGCATAATTTTAAAGGGTTTTTTTTTTTAGAAAAAACAAAGAAAAGTCACGTTTTTGCCGAAAAAAAGTGTTTTCCGAGATGAATTTTGTTGAATAATTTCAGATTCATGTTCAGCGACCCAAAATTCATAAAGGCACTAAATATTAAAACTACACCAAAACTTACATTTATTTGTCCTTTTTGAGCACCAAACGCCTGGACTATAAAGCACTTGGCACCATTTTTGATGTCAAAACGATTGACTGTGCTTTACTTCACTATGTCATAAACGTTTTTAAGTGATTATTTACTATGCCTGATTTTTCCTATTTTTATATAGATTTTCTTTAAACTTTCACTGATGGAAGTCTATTAGTCAATGTCATTTTATTTAAAAGTATTTGTGACTTTATTTGACTGTTCTTCTTTTAGCTCTTTAATTCTCGCCGCTTGGGAAGGGAAGTACGTGACTTTTTTAAGTTTTATTAATTTGATTTACTTCAAATTTATACAAATGACAAGTCAATGTCACTTTTATTTCAAAATACTTATTACTTTTATTTTACTGTTTTCCCTTTCGCTCTTTAATTTTCGAAACAGAAATAGCTACTATCAAGATGAAAAAAAAGAACATTTTATATGATGGTAGAATATAGATTACTCCTTATTAAAAATAGGGTTTTTTTTTCTTTATTGTTCCTGTTTTTTTAAGTTGCTTGATAACTTTTGACTAATAAATCTCGACCTCATAATGCAGTGATTCACAAACTTTTACTTTTTTTTTTTTCTAAATGTTGCAAGATAATCTGTGGCTGATAATTTCTGATCTCATAATGCAATGATTCACAAACTTTTATACGTAACATACTTCTTATAATGCGCAAGCTAAGCGCACCTCCTATTTTTCATCCATCCCAAGAACCATCATCAAAAAGTGGAAAATAAAAAAAACAACAAATAGATACAAAATAACATAATTTTGAGTCTACTTTTAATGTACGCTTTACAAAGCGAGTTTTTACATGTTTACTTGGGCGAGTTTTTTGCGAGTACGTGTGACGTGAGGAACATGTAATATGTTTTCCCTTACTTTTTTCTTGCATATCTGGTGTTATTTTGAATAAGAGTAAATTTGAAGTAGAATCAAACATCGCCTTCAACATTTATTGTGTTTTAGAATTTTGTTTTTAAACACTTTGAAAAAAAAAGCCGGATATTATTTTTTTATGTGGTTTACAGATAATTCATATATTGTTTTGCATTAATTTATTTTTAATGCACTCTCATAAATGTCTTCTACTAAAAAAATACAAACTTGTTAAATATTATCGAAAATAATTTAGAAAACAACTATAAGGTCAATATGTTTAAAAGAAAAATCTATACACATTTGTGAAAAATGCATTAAATTAGATTCTAATATGATGTTTGGAAGCTCTACATAGTATCTCTACGTATACTATTACAATTTCAATTTTATATTTAATAAATTAGATTCTAATATGATGTTTTGAAGCTCTACATATCTCTATGTATACAATTAAAATTTCAATTTTATATTTAATTAAATAATAATAAATTATCGCATATAAAAAAGAAACATTTTTCTAACTTACTGCAGTTTATTTTTAAAATTAATTAAAACTAAATAATTTATGTGTATTTAATAAATAAAATTATTTTATATAATACTTGAGAACATTCATATTTAGTTTGTAATCAGAAGATTCGGGTAATTTCTAAAAATGGCACATAAAAAGTGAAATTCTGACTTTTCTTTTACTAAATGATTATGTAATTTATTGAAAAAGAGAGAGAGAGAAAGAAAGAACCGTATTAATATAAAAAAAATGTTTTTAAAATATTTTTTAGCACAATATGGAAATAGTTGTTGCCATTCAAAAAATGCATATCTTCATACATATCTTGTTCCTATTAACTGTTTTCCTTTGTGATACAGTTATATTTATTTATTTTCAAATGACTTTAGAAAGAATTTTAAACACAATGAGTACTCTCTGATGTGTAAAAAATGTAAAATATGTAATATAATAATGTAGAATAGCATGCTATGCTACATTATTATCGATTTAAGCAACAGCTGTATCTCAAGAACTAATGCACGAATTTCTATCTAACTTCAGATTCTGTTTCTCTAACTTCAGCGCTACCTGTTGAGCGATTTACTCCAAAAATTAATAAGCATCAATTTTTATCAGGCACTACCAGAATATAATTTTTTATTGAATTCCATCGATTAGTTTTTGAGATAGGATGCACATAAAATGTGTGTCACAGACAGACAGAGACACAGAACCACAGACTCAGAGACAGACGTTCTGTAAAAATATGTTTTTCGGGTTCTCTGACCCCTAAATCGTGTAAATCCGTCGAAAACCGGAATTCGAAAATTTTCACGAATCCAATATTTTTTTGTAAATATAAAAGAAGATAAAAACATACATCGAAAGATTTTTTTTTTTTTTTTGAATGCATAATAATTATTGTCAAATAGGAAGAAGTTTTTTTTTTTTTATCTTAGATATAATGTCTGATTTTACTTATTTCTTAACTGATGAAATTACTTTACCTGAAAGAAAAAAAAATGGAATGATGCGTTTAAAATCCGACGAAAATTAAAAGGCAGAAACTTTTTTTGTTCTCCATTCTAAAATGTGATGACTTCCCTAGAAGAACAAATGAATTGAATTTATTTATTTGTTTATATTATTAGAAGTAACAGAAAATAATAGAAAGTCATTTGCTAATAAACTGAAATATGAGGAATAAAACTGTAATGAACCTTTTAAAATAAAAAATTGAGAAATCTATTTTATGAAAAAAGATACACGTCGTTGTTAATTTAAATGTTTAATGAATGTTATAAAAATAGTCGTAAAATCGTAGCCGTTGTAATTGTATGATTAAAAGAACCATTAAATCATTTCATTAAAGTTTTTTAATCAGTATGATATGCTAAGACTTCAACGAATTATAAATGTTTAAGTTAAGAGCCCACAATAGTCACAGGAAAATTACAGAAAAAGACCCGGATGACCATGTAAAGTCTATGGGAGCGTTCTTTTCTAATATCTCGTTCAAATTTTAATATTTTGACATGATTTTTTTTGCATAAAATAGTTCAGGACGATCCACAACCGGGCTAGTTTTCACTTTTTCGATTTTGGTTATATATTTTTTTTATTATGATAGTTTCAGTTTCAAAACCGGTTTAAACCGGTTTTGAAAATTAAAGTAATTTTTTAAAAAAAATCTAAAACCAAAATCTAAAAAGTAAAAACTAGCCCGGTTGTGGATCGTCCTGAACTATTTTATGCAAAAAAAATCATGTCAAAATATTAAAATTTGAACGAGGTAATAGAAAAGAACGCTCCCATAGACTTTACATGGTCATCCGGGTCTTTTTGTGTACTTTTCCTGTGACTATTGTGGGCTCTTAAAAGTTCTTCTTTTTTCCCATCTTCCTAACCGATTCCCTTGTCCCCCTTAACAAATTAGATATCTGTGGGATTTTTATTTTTCTTTGGTGAAATGAATAATAACTATAAAAAAGAAACGTAATTGAAAAATCCGCTTTTTTATAGTTTAGGTTATTGTGATTGTCTAATTGTAATTATTTTATATCTGTTCAAATTATTTTCTCGTTTAGCAAAATTCATTTTTTTATTTTATTGAAAAATTCTAATAAAAATAAAATGTTTATAATTCAACGGAAATAAAACGTTTACATTTAATTTCAGTGAGTTCAGTAATTTATTTCAGTTTCATTTTCAGTGCACAGTTATTAAAATTATCATTTATTTAATAAGTATATTATTACAAATAAGCGCTGTTTTCGAATTGAAACAAGATTAAAATCATTATCAATTTAACAAATTTAGCGTATAAATATTGTTTTCAAACAATCGCTATTCTCGAATTCAAACTGGATTAAAATCATTATCCATTTAATAAATTTAGCATATAACTATTGTTTTCAAATAAACTCTGTTTTCGAATTTAAACCGGTTTAAAATCACTATCCATTTAATAAATTCCGTGTATAAGTATTGTTTTCAAATAAATGCTGCTCTCAAATACAAATTTGATTAAAATCATTATTCATTTATTAAATTTAGCATATAAGCATTGTTTTCGAATAAATTGTGTTCTCGAATTTAAACTGGATCATTATCCTTTAATAAATTCAGTGTATAAGTATTGTTTTCAAATAAATGCTGTTCTCGAATTCAAACCGGATTAAAATCATTATCCATTTAATAAATTTAGAGTATAAGTATTGTTTTCAAATAAGCGCTGTTCTGGAATACAAACCGGATTAAAATCATTATCCATTTAATAAATTTAGCGTATAAGTATTGTTTTCAAATAAATGCTGTTCTCGAATTTGAACTGGATTAAAATTACTGTCCATTTAATAAATTCAGTGTGTAAGTATTGTTTTCAAATAAACTCTGTTCTCGAATTCAAACTGGATTAAAATCATTATCCATTTATTAAATTCAGCATATAAGTGTTGTTTTCAAATAAACACTGTTTTCGAATCCAAACTGGATATTTTGTGATACATTTTTATTTATTTATTTATTTATTTTTATTCGCAAACATACCAAATTGATAGGTTTTCTTATTAAAAAACTATCTAATCAAACTGTTTTTTCCTTTTTTCAATAAAGACAAAATATTTATAAGAAAATGCGTTCAAAGGTGGCAATTTGAATCGAATTTCTGGACGCTACAATGCAGGAAGAGAAAAAACTGCCGTCCTGTGACAACAACTGTGATAAAAACTTTTTTTTATCTATGGATCTTTTTTCTCTTTCGGAACCGTTTCCGGAAGTAAAAGTTGAATTAAAAAATGTAACTAAAGTTGAAAAAGTAAAAACTAGCCAAGTTAGAGATCCGTCTCAGCCCCCTGCCCTAAAAAAACTAATAATAAATGAAATAAAATAAAATAAATAAACAACAAAAATAAATATATTAAAGATATTAAAATGGAAGCGAGAAATTGAAAATAACACGATTCCCTTAGGTTTAACATTAGTGAGTGCATGTTTCTTTGCATATCTAAACTCTTACAGCATCAAAGCTTGACAGAAAATCGAATTTACATAACAGAAGAATAATTTCATTTATTACTTAAATGAGCTTTACTCGGGGGAAATGCATATATTTTTGTTATTTACACAAAAATTCTGTATACCTTCGAACCTCGTTGTAGCGAACCCTGTATATAATGAACTCATGGATATAACGAGCGAAAATTTTGGTCCCGCCGACATTTTTTTAATTTATCCTGTTATAGCAAACCTCCAAAATCTGAACAATCCGCTATAACAAACAGCTATTTTTTTTTCTCCGTCAATCACTGTTTTTTTTTTTTTTTTTTTTGGCTTTTTTTTGTGAAAACTGGAAACTCATATTTCATAAGAAAATGCATGTCGAACAGTGAAAATTTTATTAAAATGAATGATTCGGAAATAGTCGATGCTGCATCTGACGCTGATGTAGAGGAGCACATATAAATGACGAAATCTCCACCATCTCAGATGCTACAGTAGCGATTCCTGTAATTAATATTTTTTGTCTATACAGACAGTAAAAGAAAGAGTGTTGATGTTGAAGTCATTCGATGCATTGGACAGAGATATTTATAACATGTTTTTGAAATCGGCATCACGTCAACAGAAGATTATCGATTTTCTGTAACAAAACAGTGAGCAACAGTTAAAGGTAAAAGGAATTTATTTTCATTTGGCTTCATTTTCAGTTAATTCATTTAGCATTGTATCGAATTAATGCGATTTCTTTTAGTCAATTCATTGATGATCTCATTAATAGGTCATTAATGACAATTCATTGATGATCATTTTTAATACACATCTTTATTGAATACACACAGCCCTAATGACTGATAAAATTTATGAAATCTAACATTTTTTTTCCAACGGTTCGGTTAAAGCGGACCACCGGATACCGCGAACATACCTACCTGGCTACCTTTGGTCCTTGATGTTCGTTATAATGGAGTTTGACTGTATCATATTTGTAATTTTATATATATGGATAAAAACGACACTGGAATACAGAATTAAAAGTTTTATTTTGAAAACAGTTCACATAAAATTGTACAGTGTCCACAAATAATAATACATATAAATGTATAATACACATATTTTATATATGTTACAGGCCAAACCCGATTTTAGGCCAAACTAGATTGGCCTAGGCCAAACTAGTCTATCCTAACGCCCATCGGATAAATTAGTTTTTCCTAGGACAAACTAGTCTATCCTAACGCCCATCGGATAAACTAGTTTTTCCTAGGCCAAACTAGTCTATCCGAAAGCCCATCGGATAAACTAGTTTTTCCTAGGCCAAACTAGTCTATCCGAACGCCCATCGGATAAACTAGATTTTCCTAGGCCAAACTAGTTTGGCCGAACGGTCATTAGGATAAACTAGTTTAGCCTGCTATTCATTGGTTTGAACTAGTTTATCCTAGGCCGAACTAGATTGTCCTAGGCCAATTCAATTTGGCGTGTTATTTTTTAATCTAAAGACCGCCATGGCGCCAACTTTCTAGTTTTGATCTATTTTATCCTAGGCCGATGCAGATTGACGCGATTTTAGCTCACAGACTATCAAAGCCTGAGAGCTAATGTGCTCGCAGATTCTGTATGTATGTATGTAACCATTTACGTTCGTATGGCCGTATGTACGTTCGTATGTACGTACGTGTGTACGTAATGCGATAACTCCTGATAGAAATATCCAATTTGCTTCAAATTTTGGACATAGATTTATCTTGATAATGGACTTTCCTGACCAGTTTCAGGGGTTCATAGAATAAGAATAAGGGGAGGAGAACAAAAAGCTAATCCGCACCCCCCCCCCTCCTTAATTTAGTTAAGTCAGTTTTCCATGCAAAATGATCAGATTTTATTAAAATTTTAGGTATAATATCATTTTGATAAGGTACATCCATGATCAGTTGTGGGTGTTCATTGTTTACGTCTAAAGAAAGGAGAAATGGGAGATAACACTCTTAATTTATGTAATTAGGTTTTTCACAGAGAATTTACCGATTTGTTTCAAATTTTGGATGTAGGCTGTAGGCTCCTTCTGATAAGGCGTTTACCTGATTAATTTGGGAGGTTCTGAGTTTAAATATAAACGTGGAACGGATTTTTTTTTTCAATCGGATGGAAAATTTCGGTTTTATGAAAAGATTTTTAATTCGTAACATATATTGGTTTTTGCACACATCACTTCAGGCGAAATTGTTCATATTAAGAAACTAAATATCCGAATCCTTTTAAAAATAAGAAAAAGCTTAAATAAAGCATGACACTTGAAATTTAGGAGGGGGGGGGGGGTAGAGTAAGAGGACGCTAGATTTTTTTTAAAGCTCAGCACTTTTTAAGGTTTTAGCTGTTAATTAAATATTACCATTATTTGAAACTTTTAGAAACATAATAAAACATGATGTTAAATATTTAAGAAAAAAGATGGCGCGTCAAATACCACTATTTTCTATTAGTAATTTTTGTAAAAATGTTTAATTCTTGTTGGAACTGTTTGAAACTTTGTGATAGTTTATAACACATGATAAAAATTGTTAAAAAAGTCCCATTACGAAAGGGAAAGAGGGGGGGGGGGGCGAAGAAAATCAGGAAATACAACGGAAATTCTAGGTTGATCTAGTTGAAACTTTAAGATAGTTTATGACACATGATATAAATTTATAAAAATATGTTCCGCGTTTAATGCCACTATTGACGAATAGTGATTTTTGCAAAAATCTTAAATTCTTGTTTTGCAGCACCGCGACATCGAGTAACATATCTACTGATAGATTGTTTAACGGAGTTTCCTTCATATACAGTTTTGTTGGCAATAAGGTGCGCGCCCTGGTGATGGAATGTGGAACTAATATAACGCGAGCACCCTGGTGTTGGAATTTGGAACTAATACAACGCTATCTAATTCAAACAAGCTGGCTTTGCTTGCTATTGGGCTTTTTCTTTTATATAAAATCTCAAAACGGACGTATGTTAAGCGAACGAACCTCGAAGAGAAAGAAACATGATGATAAATATTTAAGAAAAAATATGTCATATCGAAATATCATTCTTTTCTAATAGCAATTTTTGTAAAAATGTTGAATTCTTGTCGGAACTTTTTGAAAAAGCTGTAACAACGTCTTTCAAATTCTAACTCAATCTGAAATTTGATGAAAATCAGTGTATTAGTACTATTTGAGATAGAATTATCGAAGAAATCATAAAAAAACTGCATAGAAGCGCTATCTATTGAGTCATTTACTCCAAAAACAAAATAACATTAATTTATATCAGGGACTAACTGAATTTGAAGTTTGATGAAAATCCGTGCATTTGTTCTTGAGATAGAACTATTGCTATAAATATGAATAATGCCACATAGCAGCGCCACCTGTTGCACGATTTACTCCAAAAATTAAAAAGTACTTTTATAATTTTTATATCAAGGACTAACATAATCTGGAGTTTGATGAAAATTAATGCATTAGATCCTGAGATAGAGCTATTGCAATAATCACGAATAATACCGTATAGCAGCGCCACCCTTCGGGAGATTTACTCCAAAAACTACAGAATACTAATTTTTATCAGAGATTTACTGAATCTAAAGTTTGATGAAAATTCGTGCATTATTTCTTGCGACAGAGCTATTTCAGGAATCGGGAAAATTGAGCACAGCAGTGTCACCTATTGAGCAATTAATATAAAAACGTAAACAGAATTAGTTCATATCGCGGATTTATTGAATCCGGAATTTTGATGAAAATCCGTAAATAAGTTATTGAAATAATGTTGATGCATATCGGTAAAAATGAAGTTTAGAAGCATCATCTGTTGAACGATTTACATGAAAATGTAATCCGAATCAATTTATATCAGGGACTATCTGAATATAACTTTTTATTAAATTCCGTTCATTAGTTCTTGAGATACAGCTATTGTAAAAATTGTTAAAAATTCAGCATAGCATAGCCATGTTGAGTGATTTACTTCAAAATAGAAACAACACCAACTCATCTCATGGACGAACTGAATCTGATGTTTGATGGAAATTTGTGTTCTAGTTATTAAGATAAAGCTAATGCGTAAATCATAAAAAATGCAAAACAGCAGCTCCACCTGATGAGCGATTTACAACAAAAACTAATCAGCATCAATTTAGATCAGAGACTACCTGAATATAAATTTTTATTAAGTTTCGTGCATTAGTTCTTCAGCCGCGTCCCTACAGCTTGCGACAGCTTATAGCAGCTGTGCTGCACACGTACTACCGAATGCCCTCATTCTTTTCGAACGAACTTCAAATCGTAGCAAGCGTGCTGAGTACGCACCGCGGAATGTAATCCTCCTTTTCGAAAGAGCCTCGAAGCGAACGAATTTCCAACCATATCCCCGCTACCCACGCCAGTCAGATAGCGGGCGAAGCCAGCAAGTTTTAACTCAGCCACGTTATATTAGTTCCTCATTCCAACACTAAGGAGCGCGCTCTATTATTAACAAAACTGTATCTGAAAGAAACTCCGTTAAACAACCTATTCGTAGATATGTTACTTGAGGTCGCGGTGCTTTAAAAGCTAGAATTTCTGTTATATTCCCTGATTTTGTTCGCAACCACACCCTCTTTCACGCCGAAATGTGATTTTTTTCTTATAAATTTATACCAAATGTCATAAACTGTCACAAAGTTTCAAAATGTTCCAGCAAGAATATAACATTTTGACAAAAATTACTATTAGGAAATAGTGGTATTTCGATGCGGAATCTTTTTTCTTAAATATTTATCATCGTTTTTTTTTCTCTTCGAGATTCATTCGCTTCAACATACGCCCGTTTTGAGATTTTATATAAAACAAGTTGTCCGATAGCGGGCGAAGCCGGCTGATTTGAACTAAATCGTATCCAAATTCCAAATTCCAACACTTGGGTGCTTGTGTTATATTAACTCCACATTGGTCTTTTAAATTAGTCGCGATATATTAGTCCTACATACGTACGTACGTACATAAGTATGTACATACGTACGCACATGGTTACATACACACACACAGAATCTACGAGCACATTAGCTCTCTGGCTTTGATAATATGTGAGCTAAAAGCGAGTCAAATTGCATCGGCCTAGAATAAATTAGATCAAAACTAGAAAGTTGGCGCCGTGGCGATCTTTAGATTCAATAAAATCTCGCCAAATTGAATTGGCCTAGTACAATCTAGTTCGGCCTAGGATAAACTAGTTCAAACCAATGAATAGCAGGCTAAACCAGTTCTTCCTAATGACCGTTCGGCCAAACTAGTTTGGCCTAGGAAAAACTAGTTTATCCGATGGGCGTTCGGATAGACTAGTTTGGCCTAGGAAAAACTAGTTTATCCGATGGGTGTTCGGATAGACTAGTTTGGCCTAGGAAAAACTAGTTTATCCGATGGGCGTTAGGATAGACTAGTTTGGCCTAGGAAAAACTAGTCTATCCGATGGGCATTAGGATAGACTAGTTTGGACTAGGCCAATCTAGTTTGGCCTAAAATCGGGTTTGGCCTGTAACATATACAATGCTGATGAAATATTATCTTTTCCAATATTATGCAAATCTTCACAAATCTCATGTATACAAAGGCTTCTATATAGATACTTATAGAAGACATTGAATATTTCCTTTCTTTTAATAACATAACTCAAGTTTATAAGTAGAATCCAACTCAATCTTTGTTTGATATACATGTGAAGGTCAAAGAAATTTAGAGTAAAATAAGATAACTCATTTAGTGGATGATATGAATAAAATTTAGAAAAACAAAAGACTTACAAATACACATACAGACAAATAAAAGAATATCAGTATTCATTTAGCAACCTGTTATCGACTATTTAACGGTGCAAAAGAAAGAAAAAATAGTGAACATCTGAAAGAACATTTTAAAAACATAATCATTCTAATATGTGATTTATTCAAAATAAATAGATGTGCACATTTTTAAAAATCGTATCATCTTTAGTCATAAAAGTTTTTAGTGTCATCACTCTTTAATGTCGAAAATCTCTAAGGGGGATTTTTATGTTTCCAGGAGGGGGGGGGGGGGTGTACTTTTGTTAATGGTAAATTAACACAAATTCTCAAATCTTCGGGGAAACATCTCATTTTTTAGGGAGGGGGTCTCCCTGAAACACTCCCAGATTTCAACATTGATCTTTTCAACACTGATCTCTTCAAAATTGATCTTATTCAGGCGCTGAAATTTTTGACCATCGAAAAATTTATACCATTATGAACTTTTCATAATCATTCTAATATGATTATGAAGATTCAAAACTTAATTAAAATAAATAGAGATTTAAATAAATAGATATCTTGATTTAAATAAAAGATATACACATTTTAAAAATCGTATCATTTTTAGTAATTTATTCAAATTATAAAAATAATCATACTTTAACCTATTATTATTAAACTAATAGCCATAACAAAATTAACAAACATAAGAATTCAAAAGAAAATATGTGTACTTAAAATGTTTCTTCTTAAAGGTAACTTATTGAGCTATATTAAACTTATAAATATATTAAAAGAAATTCCTTCACAGCTGTAGTATTTAAGAGCTTGTTTTTTTTAAATATGTTATTATCTTATATTCTTTTCTTTAAGAAATGTAGTATTCGTCAGAAATTATTCATTTTAGAAATGTTATTATTTACTCGGTTGCATGTAATACTCTACACAAAAACGTAGAGAAACATGCGCGGTATTAAAATAACACAACATATTTCTATTTAAAAATTAATTGAACATTAAAATGTGTACAAATTTTTCATGTAAACTCCATTTTACAAGAACAATAATTAAATTACGCTTCCAAAAATGTTTCGTGTTTTAAGGGATCGAGCACCTTTAAAATGACATAAGTTGGCGAATGTTTTAAATCTTTTTGTCTTAGCAATTTTCTGATGCTCTTGTACAAAACTTCAAAGACATATTTCAAGACATTAACAAATCTTCTGTTTTTAATTTTGCTTTTTAAGAAATTAAATATATTAATTTTTTATTAGTTTTTACTAATAAATAGATGTATATTTTCGCAAGAATTAATGTACTTCTAGCAGCATAAGTATGATATATATCGGTTGTATGAGTTATTTGTTTTCTAATAATTCGACATTTTACTGTACATATTTTCCCAAGAATTAATGCAGTGCTAACAGCATGAGAATCTTATATTTCAGTCCTATAAGCTATTTGCCTTTTGATGCACCTTCAATTCATATGATACCCCCCCCCCCCCTCCTTACAAGAATTAATTCACTGCTCACAACATAATAAGAATCATATATTGAATCGTTCTAATTATTTCTAATACTTCGATATTTTATATGCATGTTTTTTCGAGAAATATAATGCACTGATGACACAGTATAAGAATCTTATATCTCAGTCGTATAAGCTATTTGTTTTCTGATACTCCCACAATTCATATGCATACCTCCCCTCCCCCCTCCCCAAGAATTATTTTACTGCCGCAATAACTTTTAAAATAGAAAGAAAATTGAATTTAAAAAATAAAAGGAATTTCAGTGATAAAAGAAAATAATATTAACACTTAAATTGGTAAACAATACGAAAATTTTTTAATTAAATCCACCTTAATATGAAAATTTCAATTTTCAGCTCTGGAGAGCGAACTAATAACTTTCCTTTTACAAGTCAGACGTTTTACCTCCAAGCTATGATGCCTTCACGAAGAGCATTGAAATTAAGATTCTCTTTTGAAATTTAAATCGCAAAAACGAACGAATGAAAGTGAAAAAAATATTTTTGTATAAATAGTATGTTTTTTATTTTATTTTATTTTATGATTTGGCGTGTGACACGAAGTATTCAGCTGTAAGTGCAGAAAATTTGAAGTCTCTGACTTATACAGTTTTGTGTACGGAACAGACGGACTAACAGAGGGCAAAGACGAATAGGGTTTCATCAGATGAACGAAACCCTAAATTTTTAATTCTCCTAGGTTTATTTGAAATATTACAAATTAACTAAATTTAAGCATAAATGAATAATTTGTTTTCCTATTTTATGGTCAATTTAAAGGTACCCGACTCCTTAATTATTTTTCATTATTTGAAAATAAACAGACGACTAGATATATATACAGGCAATGACAAAGTGATTTTTTATAAAGATAAAAATGAATAGTCCACAAAAAATTAAAATACTATTTCACAGGTAAGAAATGTACACCTTTCATTCTACCATGCTGAATACATCATGGTACTTGTCCAGTGTGGCACTGGTGGAGGAACTTTGGGTTTGTAGGAGTGGCTGAAAGACTTGTTCCAAGCTTTCGGATCAACGTGGTAATCTGGAGAGACATACATGGTGGCAGGGCTCATGTGCGCGGCTCCCATACCTATGTATCGGCATGTGGTCAAGCAAATTTGACCAACTTTTTTCCAACCCTAAAAAACAAAGGAAAAAGATGAAAGTATAAATTTAATTTTTTTTATGTAAAACTGAAAGCATAATTGAAAGAAGTTATAAAAATAACACACAAAATTTTCCTAATCTATACTAATATTATAAAGAGGAAAGATTTGATTGTTTGTTTGTTTGTTTGTTTGAATTGAATAGGCTCCGAAACTACTTGACGGATTTGAAAAATTCTTTCACCGTTGGAAAGCTACACAATTTCCGGTGAACATAGGCTAATTTTTAATTGATTTATTCAAATATTTTCCTTAATAGTTCAAAATTTCATTATTTTTCATACAGAATCAATTAAAATTTTTCCGATAAAAAATAACCATTTTTCTTTCACGTTGCCAATAAAATCAAAATCTGGGATAATAATATCTCCTCGGCAATTAATTTTCAATTGAACAGTATCCACGTGAAAAATTAAAATAAAAATAATTCAAAGGAAAATAAATACGTCGTCATACTTGAAAAAAAACTATTTTATTATATAAGACGCACAAATATCGGTTACGTTAATAAGAGGTTCTCTGCGAAAAATGGCGACATAATTAGAAGTAAAGTGAAAGAGAAAGAATTAAATTATTATTAAAATATTTGATTTGGAAAAATATGATATCATAATTTAAATAACATAGGAATTTTGAAATATTTGTTAAAGGAACAAGAGGCATGGATATATGTAACTAATAAAAATCAGTAAATAATGACGTCACATCTATACCCAATATTATAAAGAGGAAAGATTTGATTGTTTGTTTGTTTGAATTGAATGGGCTCCGAAACTACCTGACGGATTTGAAAAATTCTTTCACCGTTGGAAAGCTACACTATTTCCGGTAAACATAGGCTATATTATATTTAAAAAAAAGGGGGGGGATCCTTACTAAAATGCCAATAATGTAACCCAAGGTGTAGAAAAATGACCTTAAAAAATTCGGTACTTCTCTATTATCCCGCCGACCAATTTTGCCAAATTATACAAATCGCCAAACTAACAGCCAAATTTTACATATTGACATAATTTTTATTTTAAATAGCGAAAAAACAAATAATTAGTGGAATATTAATAAAAATTCAAATAAAAAAACGAAATTAATATCACTTAATGACATTTTAAACACGTGAATCGTATTCAGTGTCATTGAATGTGACATTCACGATTATCCATTATTGGCATTTAATCTTATAGTTTGGCGATATTTTTTTGGCCGATGGGATAACCTAGAAGTACCAAAAATCCTTACATCGCGTGCGCTGCGAATACTATTGATTATAAAACAAAATAATGTACTACGACTTTGCAGAACGTATAATTATCTAAAAAAAATGTCGCGACAGCATATGTCTAACTGTTATAGTTACGTCACAATAAGTGTTTTTGGCACAGATGTCATATACGCACCACATTGGCACATGCTTCCCCCCCCCCCCGCCAATTTGGCATTGCACATGTGTGTCAAGGAGAAAGATCAGTTTAATAAGTTTATAACAGTTGTTAGGGGAATAAAATGAAAAAAGTTAAAAGATTTCAGTGATATGGGCTGATTAAATAATATAAATGCGTGCCAGGGGCGTAAACCACTCTTGTAGCGTGGGGGGGTGTAGGCTCATAAATTTCCGACTTTCAAGAAGGAAAATTTCCGAGTACTATGGCCAACATGAGGACTATTATATGTACTATATATATATATATATATATTCATAGATATATATATATTGTAATTCTCAAGATAATTATGACTTAGTGTATCGAGATAGTCAAATAATCTGATATTATGCTATTATTAGTCTTATATAGCAATATATTTTCCCCATTAGTAGACGATTTCCTGATGGAATAATCGTACCACCCGAGAGGGACATGGGTAGTGCATAATATGAATAAGCAGTCGCAGGGCTTTCCAACGATATATCACACGAAAGGTGTAGGCTAAATTTAGAAAAGCGGTGACTTGTGAGGACTAAGTGGGTATCCAACGATATATCACAAGAGAGATGTAGACCAAATTTAGGAAATATTTCCCCTCCCAAAGTAGATTCTTCCTCTAACTGTGAATTTTTCATATATCATAAATAATATTTATCGGAGGGCCCTGTAAAAAAATCCGATCTTAAATGATAAAACGCTACAGTTTTAAAAAAAGATCGAAAATTGTCCACGGTAGGGAAATTGGAGGGGGTCAGGGGGAGGGGAGAAAGGTTTATAATGATCTGAAGGCTCTCTTATGATACGCCACATGGTCCAAAAAGTATGGAATTTTTCCACCCCCGCTTTAACCCCCTCGGGAGTGGAAATTTATAGATATTGCTGAAACACTTATTTAATGTGTTTTTAATAATTTTATTTTCTGCCGTTTCATGCTATTATAAAAAAACTGCTCAGATGTGCCAAATGTCCTAAATTTTTCGACCCCCCCCCCTCTTTTAACCCCTGAGGGGGGATTTCGAAAATCGTTGGATTATGTGTTTAATAATATTTTTAGTAGATTTATTTACTGGAATTTCACGCTCCTACCTTAAATGTTTGCTGAGATATGGTAAGTCGTTCCAAAATTTTTGACCCCGTCCCCCCGCTTGTCCCTCTTAAGGGGGGGGGGTAATTTCAAAAATTCCATCTTAGTGGACAGGTACATCATAAGAAGTATTTTCTCTCCAATTTTCATGGTTCTACATTCAATATTTTGGGCCGAATGTTGATTATCAGTCAGTCAGGGCAGTGGCGTAGCTAGCGGGGGACGGAGGGGGCGGTCCGCCCCGGGTGTCACCCTTTAAGGGGTGACACCCAGTCTTTAATTGCAAGTACATATATACAGTCGAGTCTCTATATAACGAAATCCACCGTTCCAGTAAAAAATTCATTATATAGAGTAGGGATGCACAACCTGTGATCCGCGATGGGTTAAAGTGTGGCTCGCGAGTTTCGTCAATTTACAACTGGAAAAAATTGAAATTTTTGTGATATGTCGCAGGAAAAAATCGTAAATTTCGTCAATTAACAGCGGCAAAATATAAAGTTTTGTCACTTCAGAATAGCAAATTTCGTTGATCGGCACCGAAGAATCGCGAATTTCATTAATCAAGTGCGGAAAAATTAATTTAGTGGATGAGACTCCTAAAAACATCAAATTTCGCTCATCAGATATGAAAAAGTCGCGAATTTTTCACATGAGGGTAAAAAAAATTTAGCAAATTAAACGCGGAAAAATCACGAATTTCGTCAATCGGCGTCGTAAAAATTTCGAATTTCACCGATCAATTTTGTAAAATTCGCGAATTTTATTGAACAGGTACGAAAAAAAAATCGAAAATCTCATCGATCAGGCGCGGAAAACTCAAATTTTCTCGATCATGTGAGGAAAAATTGCAAATTTCGTCGATCGGCTTTGTAAACGTCGGAAAATTCATCGATCATTTTCTAAAATGTTGCAAATTTCGTCTATCACTCGCAAATTGCCTCGCTTATTTTCATAAAAATCGTGAAAATTGTTGATCAGTCTCACAAAAAATCGTGAATTTCGTCGATCAGGCTCGGAAAAATCATGAATTTCGTCGATCAGGCTCAGAAAAATCACGAATTTCGTCGATCAGGCTCAGAAAAATCACGAATTTCGTCGATCAACTTTATAAGAATTGCAAATTACGTTGATCATGTTGATCATATGCGAAAAAATCGCAGATTTCATCGATGAGGTACGGAAAAATCTTGAATTTTCTCGATCATATGATGAAAAATCGCAAATTTCGTTGATCAGCTTTGTAAAAATCATGAATTTCATCGATCGGCTTCTTAAAAGTCGTGAATTTCGTCGATCTGCTTCATAAAAATCGCGAAATCCGTCGATGGATTCCGTAAAAATCGCGAATTTCATCGATCGGTTTCGCAAAAAGGGCGTGAAAGAATTACAAATTTCATTGATCTTGCACAGAAAATCAGGAATTTGATTAGACATAGTAAAATCTTGTTGATCGGCTTCTTCTCTCTTATTCATTCATAAGGTTCACATTTTTTTCGGCACCAGCCATTTATGCTTGTTCTTTTAGCACTTTTTTCATAAAACAAAACTAACTTACTCTCCTGAATGAAGCCAAGAAATATTTTTGCATTTTGAGAAAACCCTTGCTATAATACATAAAAACATAAAACTTGCTGATATATATATCTTACCAACTGAATTTTATATTTTGACTGGGTAAGCGAACTTAAAGGACCCCCTTCTCCCCTTCTCTCTGAAACCATATTTTTTATGCGATTATAGGGCACAGATCACCTCCTCTAAATTGAATTCACTACATTTTATGGATGTGACCCTCGACCACCTAGACACATTTGTAAGTGGCCTTTCTCTTGAAAAGGTTGTGCACCACTAATATAGAGGAATTCGATGTATAGAGAATGATGTTAGAAACCGTATTTAATGTGTAAAATTTGAACAAATATTATTTTTGATCTCTTGAACTAAGAATTAGAAATGTTTAAAAGCAAATATCCACCTAACATTTTATTTCTTAATTATTTAAGCTGTTTCAAAAAAAAAAAAAAAAAAAAAAAAAAAAAGAACAGACATTTATTTGAAAGCTTAATGAAAATCAAATAAGGAAGACTTGCATTAATTTCAAACGAAGAAATCTGTAATTTTTTGTTGTTTTGATTTTAAAATTGTTACACTCTCAAAAAAATGCTCAAATTTTAGCAAGGAATGAAAAATTGTAATTAACATTTTCCTCCATTTGAAGGTCTCTCTTGTGTGCCTCTCATTGATTCCTCTCTTACATGTGTATTAATCCAATTGACTCTGTTTTGAGAAAGACGTGGAAAGATTTGTGGGAGGTGGGATGAATTCGTTGGATTTAAAGAACAAGGAGAGAAGTAATACATATATATATATATATATATATATATATATATATATATATAACTCAGCACTGACGATAAATCAAAATAAGTGATGGAAAATTGATTCCATATGATTTCGAAGCTTTTTAAAAACTGAATAAATTAAGACCAATTTATGAAAAAATTCGTTATATGAAGATAGATATTTCGCTATATAGAGACTGTTTTTAATGTAATCATGCGAGAAGGGGACCGTTCCTACTAAAAATTCGTTATATAGAGAAATTCGATCTATGGAGTTTCGTTATAGAGAGACTCGACTATATATATCATCTTATAAAATTTTGGGAAAAAATTCTGAAAAAAAAAATTTACAGCTTATCACACAATTTTTTTTTTTTTTTTTTTTTTTTTTTTTTTTTACATATGGGCACCACATTGATTTATGAGAAGTATGGGATGAATTATGAATTTCCCCTGTAATTTCTTATATGGGAGGTCTGAAGATAAACTAAAAAAAATTTCGTCATTTCCAATGTTATAGATGCCATGCATTCATTCCTCCCCCCCTTTTTTTTTCTTAGAGATTAAACTCGCATACAATATAATCCATATTAAAAGATAATAATAATCTGTACTTTAGTCTGTGCCAGCACCCTTGACTTCCAAAAATGTATAAACTTTAGGTTGTAAACTATATTGCGTCTCAAAAGTATATAGACAGGTAACTTTTTGAAATAATTGTTCAAAAATGAGCCAATAATCACGGGAAAAAAGCAATGATAAGAATCGTAGCATAAGTTTATTCCGATAAAGAATACAGTAAAAGTTTACATAAATTTTGTTAAAAAATCAAAATAGGCTTTCCTATAAATGTACGGACTTTTTTAGTTTTTTTATTTTTAAATTATAATTTTGTATCCATTTCTTTGAATTATCTATAAAATTACATCAGGCATGCAAAAAATGTTGAAATTTTATTTGTAATAACGTAGAATTGTGATTGAAAAATATCGCGGATTTGGGGTGTGGGGGGGTGACACCATTTACATCCGCCCCGGGTGTCACCCATCCTAGCTACGCCACTGAGTCAGGGCAAACTATTTTATATATGTATAGATATCTCTACTAGCTGACTCGCCCGCCGTTGCCCAGCCATTAGATAAAATATATACTAGATATATCATATAAATATATTAGATGCATTATATAGATAAATAACAAATTATTAAAGCAAAGTATGTAAGTTTTCAGGTGCGAATTCATTGTGTTTTCAAATTATACTCAAATTATTCTTAAAAAATAATAATAAATAAATAAGGCAATTAAATAGAACCAACAGTTTGCTGTCGCCATATGAAAATATGCACAAAATACAAAACAAAAAAAACCGAAATGCAAAAGTCAAAAGTAAAATTCTTGTTTCTCTACAACCCCCCTTCCCCTACACACAGGCACACCAGGCTCAATATATATATATATATATATATATATATATATATATATATATATATATATATATATAAATTTCAAATTGCAAAAGAGGTTTAAAGATCGATTTAATCATCAATTAGCTTTAAACAATCGAAAGTTGCGTCATTTTATCTTCTCCCAAGGCCAAAATTTTCAAGTTTCAAATGATTAAATTTTGATCTACACACACTCACTCACACACACAAAAAAAATCTATGTACAAAATAATAATCATATTATTGTTACGCAGTGAGACAAAATTATTATATCTGGTACTATAACAAAGTTTTAAAAATATAGAATATTTTAAATATATTGACATTTGAGCTTCAAAAAATAAATTAACTTTCTTAGTATTAATGAAATAATATTAATAAAATATAAAAAGATCTATAGTACAGTTTTAACTCCATGCACAATACTAAATACATTGACTTGCGAATTGTAAAATGGTTGGCAAAAAAGAAAGCAAATATATTGAAAGAAAAAAAATTAGTTAAAAATAATAATAACTTCATGAAATTTAAATAATAACTAGCTTGTCATCTCCAGTTTGAAACAAAACTAGCAAATAGTTCGGGAATTGCGATGCTACTGTTAAAAAAAGTTAATATACATCGAATAACAGTACATTTTTACAAATTATTAAATAATTTATCTCCCCTCAATAAATAAATAAATAAATAAATCTATTATTAAATATGAAAACAATAGTTATTTATACATTTAATATATCTAAAATATTCTGTAATAAAGTAGCTTACTTACTTCAAAAGGTTTTTTTGGAACTCCAGCAATGCAAAACGGTATATGTATATGGGCTGAAATTTTATCAGCATGCTTTTGTTTATTTTATGTGTGTTCCTGTAATCATTATCGAAAATAGAATTACGTAAGGCAGATTGTACTTTTTTGTTTCTTACATTTAGGTGAGGACATAACTGATGCAAAAATATTGAATTATTAACCAAATACTAGTGATGGGCGATTTCGATTTTTTAAATCGATTTAATCGATACTACGGCCAACTCGATTTAATCGATACTTTAAAATTTTTAATCGATTTCTCTGAAGGTAATATAATTTTCATTTTCCTCCAAAAATCGAAGATAAAATAGATGGATGTGCCAGTTCCGAAATTTCAGTGTATTAGTTTCTAAGATAGAAGAATTAAAGAAACCTCAGAACCCCCCCCCCCCCCCTGTAAAATAGCGTTTTTTGTTGAGTGATGTACACCAAAAATTGATCAGGATCAATTTTTATTAGGTACCAGCTGAATCTGAATTTTGATGAAAATCCATGAAAGCGCGAGATACAGCTATTGCGAAATCATAAAAAATGCAGCATATCAGCGCCACCTGTAGGGCAATTTACACCAAGAACTAAATAACACTAATCTATGTCAGAGATTTACTGAATCTCAATTTTGATGAAAATTCGTTCTGGAGATAGCGCTATTGCGTTAATCATGAATAATGCAGTATAGCAGCGCCATCTCTTAAGCGATTTCCACCAAAATGTAATTAGCATCAAATAATATCAAGGACTAATTGAATCTAAATTTTTATGAAAGTCCGTGCATTAGTTCTTGAGATAAAGCTAAAATGGAAACAGGGGCGTGCGAAAAGAGAACTGCGCCCGATTCAAAGTTCCAATTTAGCCCCCCCCCCCCTATTAACTTTTTCTTGTGATAGGCTAGAAGTGATGTTAGTAGTAAAAATTTGGCGCCCCCTAAATTTCTGTGCTCAGAACGACCGCTTCCTTTTGCCCCCCCCCCCTTTCACATGGCGCTGAGTGGAAATTGTGAAAAATTCAGTATAGCAGCGCCATCTGGGAAGCTATATACATCAAAATGCAAAAAACATCAATTCATGTCAAGGACTAACTGGATCTAAAATGTGATAAAAATCCGTTCATTCGTTATTCAGATATAGCTGTTGCGCAAATCGCAAAAAATGCAGCACAGCAGCGCCACCTGTTAGGCTATGTACACCAAAAATTAATTAGATTCAGTTTATATCAAGGTTAAACTAAATCTAAAGTTTTGTGGAATTCCGTGCATTTGTTCTTGAGATAGAACGGTCAGAAATTTTTGTCGTATACAGACTCACAGAGTGACAGACACACACACACACACACACACACACACACAGACAGATATTTCTTAAAAACCATGAAATCGTGTTAAAGACCTTCTAAAATATATAAATCCATCGAAAACGGGAAGTCAAAATTTTTCACGAATCTAATACTCTCTTCTTGTAAAGTTACAAAAGAAAGTAAAAATGTGAAATCGATTCTGCCCGTAAGATCGATCTTTAGATTCGATGTCGATCTTTAGATTCGATTTCGATCTTTAGATTCGATGTCGATCTTCAGATTCGATGTCGATTTCTAGATTCGATTTCGATCTTTAGATTCGATTTCGATTTTTTTTCTTTTTCTAGGCTAAATCAGTGTTGAATGCAGGTTTTTTCTGCGACCCCGGAGGAAGGCATCATGTTTTACAGCTCTGTAAGAAAGGGGGAATCGCAATTTGTGCATTAAAAAGCATAAAATCTCATAACTTCGGGGGGGGGGGGGGGTAATCCCCTGCGGGTTACTCCATTAATTCGACACTAGGTTAAATCGTTATATTTTTGTTTAGAAGTCCAGTTATTTGAAGTATTAGTTTATTATGTTTTATTTTTCACGCTCGTCTCTTCTAATCCCGCCCTTCCGCGTCAGTTTTAATTTACAGGGCCGTTCGAAATATGCATACAGTTTTTAAAATGTCCAATTCTCGGTCTATTTTATTTTAGATCCACATTTTAAATCCTTGACAAAAGATAAATAAAGGGTCGCCCTTCCGCCTGTTTGGGGTTTATCTGCGCCCCGCCGGGGGCAAAGTTTTTTGTTTCTTCAAAAGAAACAAAAAAATTTTTGAGGGGGGGGGGCTTGCACCCTCCCCCAATATACACGTTAAAATTTCGATCATTTAATTCTCTACCATTTTTAACTTAAAAGTTTAAGCTACATGGCACCGCCAGAGCTGTGGACCCCTCCCCCCCTGTCGATCACTCACCTAATTTTGCTTATTTCTTCACTTCATTTCAATCTTTAAAAGGCTATAACTTTGCTTCTATAGGAGTTACAGTGATGAGAAAAATTCTAGTATAGCTAACCATTTCTCGCCGCTCTTTTTGCTATTCCAGTTTCCCGGTTTCCCCTATAGGACCTTTTTTCTGAGGGGGGGGGGGGGCAGAGGAGTTTTTTCTCATTTCTTGATACAATATGTCTATTGAAAGCTTATGCTTCATACATTACAAATCTAGCATAAGAAATTTTCTCCCATCATTTTAGGTCACGTTAAGGACCCATAATGTGTTAAAATTTTAATTTTTCAAACTTCTTCGAAAAAAAAAAAAAATAAATAAAAAATGATACATATTAGCGAAACTGGGGTTCGAACCCGCAATCGTTTGATTGCACACACCATCCCTAAGCTTATTGGCCACCGAGTACTCAGCAGCGCTATTATTTCTTTAGACTGTCATCTTTAAATTCGTAATATCTTTTGAATGGAATGTCCGATTTGAATAATTCAAAAAGTAATCTACAGATATTGTAACAGGCATTAATACAAAATTATTTATTTGGATAAGGATTAAGGCATCGATAGTATGGTCTAATTTTGGTTGGTGTATTTATCGCGTTTTAAAATGTAAGAAAGTAGTTATAGTGAGTTAACTACAATAGCTGGACATATGGTATCGCGCGGTTTTTTTTATAGATATTAATATATTCTTTAATATTATAGAAACTTTTTTTATTCATTTAAAAGTATTTCCTGACGATTCAAAATTATATATCCTAACGATTCAAAAAATACACACGTAATTGTTCAAGATTTCACTACTATCGGCACTCTCAGAGTGCCACTATTTTTTTTTTTTCATGTTCGCCCGTGCTACTCCCCCCCCCCCTCCCTCCTTCTTCGCTAATTTTTACTAAATGGGCCGTTCAAAGTATGCATGCAATTTTTAAAATGTCCAATTCTCGTTCTATTTCATTGTAAATCCTCATTTTGAAACTTCGACAAAAGATACATTTGGACTATGATCGCCCTTCCGTCAAGAGTGGGGTTTACCTGCACCCTTGGGAATGATGCATATTTTTTGTTCTTCCAAACTATCTCGTGTAACATTTGGTTGGCATTAGAAAAAAAAAAAAAAGTTTTTTTTGTCTATACTACCAGTTCCCCATATTAGTTACACGCTCTTGGCACTCTTTATCCTCGGTTTAATGCCAAGTTACTCAGTGTTCTTATTAGTTGAGTTATGTCTCTCAAATTTGTCAAAGTTTTTGTGTAAGTGACAACCATAAGTGGCAATCATTTTAAAATTTATTATTCGACTCTAAAATCTGCAATAGCTTAATTCTATGCCTCCCTAAATGGTGATGGGGGTGGGAGGCGGTAATTACGGTCCTGCTGATTGTCTAAGTTTTGAAATTAGTAATTTGGATCTTCTCTGTGTGAACCTAAATATCGAAATATCGATTCTAGAACTGAGAAATCGATTCTTATTATGATCGATGTTGTTTTATACGATATCGATTTTAATCGATTCTCAAAATTTCCAGAATCGCCCATCACTACCAAATACCAAAATATTCTCGTATCAACATTTTGTAATTGAATGATTTCGTACTATGAGTTTGAATACTAACGGTTGTTTAAACAAAGAGTTAATGCAGGTGCTACTTGTTTTGTAATTGACACATAGGACAGGAAATTCAGCGCCCAGTTGTCTAGGTGCCCAAGGTTTACTTTGAAGAGAAAAAAAATGTTTTATCTTTCTATTTTTCAGAAGCCAGTTAAAATCTCTAGCTGTTTTTTTTTTAATTATTATTTGTTTGCTTGAGGAATATTTTAGAGACAAAAATTTGTCAAAAATACGGGATTTCTTAATATAAGTTTTAATTCTTTCTAACGATAAACTTACAGTAACAACTTGAACAAAAAACAGCATAACAACTTGATGTTACCCCTTATTTTTCGGACTGAACGAAATGCAAAAGTATTAATAAAAATATTTTTAAAAAAAATCAAGGGCGGATCTGGAGAGTCCTCAAGGGGGGGGGCGATTTTAGAAATTTGGAGACTCGACTTTAATGCGTGGGTCGGGGCTAATTTTTTCACAGCGGGTCATGTTGCTTTTATTTTTTGTTGCGGGTCGGGTCTGGGTCCGGTTGACTTCTAGTTTTTGCTGTGGGTCAGGTTTGGGTCCGGTTGACTTCGTTTCTTTGGTCTTCTGGTCGGGTTAACTAATGTTTATGTTGTGGATCACATTAGCAGGATTAGCAGGTGTTGTCATTCAAAAACTATGACGTAATCCATTTTTTGATAAGCAGTTTAAGAAAATACTGTGAAAATTATCGTTTTGAATAGAATTTCTGGAAGCGACAGCTGAGAAGGTAGAAAAATCCGCAATCATTTGACGTGCGAAGAGAAAACTGCGCTCGGGGCAAAGCAAAATGTGGCGCCCCCCCCCCCCTCCTACCCAACTTTTTCTTGTAACAGGCCAAAAATTACGCTGGTAGCATACATTTGGCGCCCCCTAAATTTCCAAGCCCGGCCCGACCGCATCCCTCGCCTCCCCTTTTACACGACACTGCATATTGTCTGTCCTATACACATCTTGAGAACAATTAAGTCTAGTTCCAGCCCAGCTCGTCTATATGTAGAAAAGCAATGCAAGCCTGATCTCGGGCCGGTACGAGCCTCCTAAAAAAAAATACTAAACCCGGGTTACACACAATATAATTCTCCGATGCTGATCTCTACACTGTAAAAGTTAGATTTCTGTATTGATGTTGCCAAACTAGTTTCGACTGATGACGCACATTTATATTTATTCTCATTAAACACACATAATTGAAAATAGCTCATATTTTAACGTTCCTGCTTAAATCTTTACAAAGGGCCAGTGAGCCCGCAATTTTTTTTTTTTTTTATGGGCTCGGCCCATATGGCCCTTCAATTTTTTTTACCGGATCGCCCCGTTTATTTTGTTTATTGGCCCGGCCTGTTGGAAAAATTATTCAAATTTTGTTGGCCCATTAGAAAATTCGGACCCATTTCGCTTACTCGGACAGGCCCGGGCACATGTATACGTCTAGGCTGGGTCGGACACGGACCGAAATTTAACTTTCATTCCGACCGAACCCCGACCAGGGAAATTTTGGTCAGTGCGGACTAGAGATAAATTTGGGATATTATTCCACAGCCTGGTCCCGCCTGAGGCAGAAACATTTTGCGGCATCAAGAGCAAAACCCGATAATGAAATTATACAGTAGAAAAAATTGCATAATACTAATAAAAAATGTTCCAAAAGTAATTATAATTTTAAAACTACTTTTTATATTAAAAAAGGCTGTTAAATGAAACATTAAATTTAATATTATCAAAAGAACAGTTTGATGTAAAATAAAAATATACTTTACGCATAAAAGGATTTTCTTATGTTGTCTCTGTTTTAGTAAAAAAAATATTATGGACAATGGACATGGTAATGAAGTGTGTTTCATGAATAAATGCATGGAACCTGTAGAAAATACTGTCTATTATCTGTCAAATCGAACAACATTTTTAAATTTTCTGTAAAAAATGTACATTTTTAAATATAACCATTTCATTCTTCATAACAAGCCTTCGTTATAGAATGACCCAAAAAATAACCTCAAATTAAAAATTTTAAAGTTCAAAACTTTTTTAGGAACAGTGGAAACACTACTCGATCGCAAGAATATGGTAAATACATTTACTTACCGCTACGGCATCAGCAGAGATCCCAAAAGAAATGATAATTACTACAGTTATTTCTATATGAAAAGCGATTTCGACTTGTATTACGTTGCATACACTAAAAATTTAAATTATTCGGTAACCGCAAAATAAAATCAAAAGAAAATATTCTTTTCGCGTTACATTCCTAAATAATAATAATAAAAGATCCAATTGCAAAACAATCTCTGCCACAAACAAAAATCGAACTAAACACAAATTCATTATTCCCGCCTTTTTTCGTAGGCGCCAGATCGACGGTCGTCAGCAATGCTTGAATATATATCTACAGAAGTAGATATGACTAATTGTTTGTTTTGTTTTGTTTTGTTTCTTTAATAGCATTCAAATACTAAAATAAAAAAAAGTGTGCCTCTTTTTCATTTTTATCAAAATAGCAAGACATTGATTTGAAAAGGAATAAGTACTAATTTTTAAGAGGAAAAAAAGTTTTTAACATATTTCTATTCATCGATAAGTAACATTTTCAGATTTCAGAAAAAATGAGTCCGAATCAAATCAGTAGACCAGCATAAAAACAGAGCACGATCTCGTATCGGACACGGGCTAGGTCTGAACCTGTGTCATCTCTAATGCAGACATGTAAGAAGAATGACTCCAGGCCAGACTCGATCTGGAAGAAAAATAAGTCAGACCCAATCCAAATCAGCAGAAAAATGATGATCTTGATAGTATCAAATAAATGACGGCCGAGTTCTGAATGCGGTAAGACTAGACACAGTCCGAGCCTCGGGAACTTAAAAAGGCGCGGCCCGGGGGGGGGCGCTGAATTCTAGTTAGGATCTAACTCATTTCATGCAAGGATGCATGCATTTTTGGGAAACGTTTATTGCCCAAGAAGTGAATACGATCGCCCCCTCAGACCCGCCATTGGGCCCGACCCAAATCTGCAGAAAAATAATGATCACGATACTGCCCGGTTCTGAACGCGAGAAGACCTGGCCCAGCCCGAGCCTCGCGAAATTAAAAAGGCGCGGCCCGCCCCGGACTCGAGTTAGGCTTCAATTCATTTCCTGCGAGGATGCATGTCTTTTTAGGAAACTTTTATTAGCCCAAGGGGGGGGGGAGATCCGCCATTGCTTCTCCTCCCTTAACTGGTCTGGTTCGATCTTAGACCGAGCGTTTACCTCAAGGAAGAACGAAATCCACGCCAGGCCCGCCCTGAAAAGAAAAGTGTGGCTCGATCCCGCTCTACAGGAAAAAGTAAGACTCGATCCGCCCCGGTTCTGAAAGTCTAAAGACCTGACCCAGTTCTTGTAACTGAAAAATGGCGCGGCCCGGCCCGGGCCGCGCCGGTCTCGAGTTTAAGTCCAATCCTTTTTCCGTGCGGGCAACGTTTTCAGACCCTTTACTAGGCTCAAGGGGGGGGGGCGATCGCCCCATCGCCCCCCCTCTTAGATCCGCCATTGAAAAAAATGAATACAATTGATTCCGGGAAAAAAAAAAAAAAAAAAAAAAAAACGAACGTATTATTTCTGAGAGAAATATACTCGTATACTGTAAAATATTAATATTATTTCGAGATAAAAATTCAAAGTATTTGGGTATTTTCAATTTTCATTCTATATTATGTATATTTCTTAAGCACTTTTTTAAATCAATCCAAAATTACGTAAAAAGGTAAATAAAAACAGTTTCACATTTTTAATTATATATTTTTTAATAAAGAAAACACAATATTAGTTAGTAGGAAAAAATAAAATCATAATTATTTTCAAATAAAGGTAAAATTTGTATAGAGTGGAAAACATCCAGATTTCGATATGGAAAAATATTAGATATTTGTATTTCAGTTTTGAATTTTCATCGGATACCATTTAAATTCCGTGATACATATTTCTAACTAAATTTAAAGTTTAGATAAAAAAAAAAATAGGAGTTTCTTCACTTCAATCAGTATAGCTTAAAATTTCGAGACTAAACAAAAAACTTTCCTGTAGTAAATAAATACAGGTGGATTTCGATATTTCGAAGTCAAAAGGCACAGAAAAAAAAAATCGGAATATTAAGGTTTTACTCAAAATACCACAGTTACAAATAACATTAACATTGCTACAATATGTACATAAATATTTTTTTTTTCGTCATATCGAGGTTTCCGAGTACACAATATTTGACAAATGAAAAATTTTCTGAATAGTTTTATCAAAAAAAAAATAATAATAATAAAAATAAATAAATAAATAAATAAAATCCTATATATTGATAATTTATATTAATTCGTAAATTAAACTAATTACAAAATTACCAATTAGTTAAATTAATTAGTTCCGGTTAAGAATAAGTTTATGTTTTCTTCATTATAAATTGTTTTTTCTTATTAGAAACTACAAGGGGAAATAAATCCGACTAAGAATAAAATTTTTTATAGGTTTTCTTCGATCTAACTTGTTTTTCTTATTTAATTCAAAACTACAAAAATATTTCTCCAATTCATAAAAATTTATAGATTAATACCTTTTTTTTCGGCTAAACATACTTTTTTTCCGATCGAACAAGAATTTTTCCGACTGACTTTTCCTTTTTTCCAATTTATAAATTTTTATGGGTTAATACGTAATATTATTTTTTCCGACTAAACATGCCTTTTCTGATGGAACGGAAAAATTTCCGAATGATATTTTTTGTTTTTTCAATTTATAAGTTTTTTATAGGTTAATACCATTTTTTTCCGATCGGACAAGAAATTTTCCGACAGATTTTTCCGTTTTTCCAATTTATAAACTTTTAGAGGTTAATACGTAATACTGTTTTTTCCGACTAAACATGCCTTTTCCGATGGAACGGGAAATTTTCCGAATGATATTTTCGTTTTTCCAAATTAGAAGTTTTTATAGGTTAATATCATTTTTTCCGATTGACTTTTCCGTTTTTCCAATTTATAAATTTTTATAGGTTAATACGTAATACTGTTTTTCCCGACTAAACATGCTTTTTTTCCGATGGGAACGAAAAATTTTCTGAATGATATTTTAGTTTTTCCAATTTATAAGTTTTTATAAGTTAATGTCATTTTTCCCAATCGAACAAGAGTTTTTCCGTCTGATTTTTCCATTTTTCTAATTTATAAGTTTTTATAGGGTAATACATAATACTATTTTTTCCGACTTTCCGATTAAACGGTATGCCTTTTCCGATTAAACGGTAAATTTTCCGAATGATATTTCCGTTTTTCCAGTTTATAAGTTTTTATAGGTTAATACTATTTTTTTCCGACTAAAGATACTTTTTCCGAGCGATCTGGTAATTTTCCGACTGATTTCTTCTGGGGGGGTGCTGCACCCCCCCCCCAAACCCCCCCGGGATTTACGCCCCTATGCGTAAATACGCCCCTATTACGTGCATTCAATATGGCTATAAGTATTAATATTTACGATTTATTGTGAAAATTATATTTACTGTTTTGTTACTTATTAAATTTATTATTTATAACTGTTTTTTTATTGTTTCGCTTTTTATTAAATTCATGTTTATTTACTGTTATATTTTATTTTAATTCTTTAAAATATTTTTATTATATACTATATCAATAATTAGTTATATCAAGCTATCATTTATTTATTTTATTTCCTTTTTTTTAAATACTAGAATCTCTTTCAATTTTCGCGTTATTTTATTTTTATAAGGTACCCTGGGGTAATAACGCCACGTTAAGGTTCTACCAATTTTCACGGCTTAGTTTTAGATTGTATTTTTCAAACAAATATAGGATCTGATACAGCAACTCATTGACTATCTATATAAAATAAAATAATTTAACAGATATGTATTCATAAAATGTAATGGCGTTTTTTCTTGACCAATGCTATTTGGCGTTATTACCCACCTATTTGGGTAATAACGCCATGCAAACAAAACTATGAAATAAGATGAAATAATTGCATGTAGATAGCCCAATTCTAAAAATAGAAACTCTACAAACTTAGAAATTGACAAATTGCATTCTAAGCTATTGAAAATGTTCAATTTTTTGTGAAAGTGTAAGAAAAATAAAGGTATGGTGTGGGAGGGGGGGATGAGGCAAAAGAATATCAGACCGTGAGCTTTTTTTGTTTAAAAAGGACCGCTTAAACAGAAATATGAGAAACATTGCACAGTTTTAACTGTGTTTATTTGAATCAGTATTTAGGATGTAGCTCGGCCACTGTAGGGAATCAACCGGGGTATTAATGTCAAGGAGTGGCGTTATTACCCCGATATAGTTATTGCGCAGTACATTTTAAATTACAAATTATCTCGAGAAGATATCCAAAATCTTTTAAAAGTACATGAAATGCACTACAAATTTATGTAATTAGCAAAGCATTTCCGGATAAAAAGATAGTCTTCACATCACAAAACGTATGTCGCAAATTTTAGATCAAGCGTTAATTTTAGTTGTTTGTAAAAACAATAAGACCTAAAAATGAAACAAATTAACTTGAAGCTGTTTTTTGCGATTTATATGACTCAAAACCCTTTTGCGCAGAGCACATGTGTGTCATTTACCTGATTATTTCATAATTATGCAAAATATAAGCAAATGGCGTTATTACCCCGCTTGGCGTTATTACCCCAGGGTACCTTATAACAAAAATAAAATAAAATTAATAGTATTTTATTAATAAATTAATATTTTATTAATAAAATAAAAATAAAATTGCAATAAAAATCATGTCCTGTTATTGCATGCAATTTGTAACTTATATCCAAAAGTAAAATTTTCGCCAAATTGGCGGGGGAAAAAAAAGCACGTGTTAATGTGGTGCGTATATGACATCTGTGCCGTGTTTTTTTATTTAAAAAAATAATTAAAATGCCGTCTCAGTAAAAGCTCTTTATTTTTACCTTGGTATTAATCCTTATCAGAATAAATTACTTCATAATCAAGACTGACGCGATAATACACCATACGACTCAGGAAACGAATCGGAAGAGGAAAGAGCGCTATCCAAACAAAATGTGCCAATAAACGCAAAAATACACTCCACAACTGAAGCGGACTCCACAAAAACAAATCTCCAATTCAGAAAAAAACACAAACTCCCTCCGAAACAAGAAACAGCTCAGCACAGTAAAAAATTCGAGGTGGCGAAGTAAACAAAAGCGAAATGGAAAACGAAACACCTTAGAGACTCGGTAGTTTTTATAATATTAATATTACATTTTTATAAAGGTTCAACAGCCAAGAAAATTATTTAAGAGAGGATACCTAAAAGGAAGATAATGCTTTTAGTAGTTGAAGTTAATGGGATGAAGTGGTAGTAACAATTTGCGGTGTCAGTAGTGACACGGGACTGGGCGATTTGCTCTACCCGAAGCAAAGCGAGGGCGGCCCGCTAGTGTAAAATAAATAGGGTAATTGCGTCAGTAGTTGATCAATTAACATTATATCCACCACAATTAAGTTTTGAAAGTAAGTACGAGGGGGAATCCAAAAATAAGTTTCCCCTGTCGACCGTGGTCAGAGTTATGTATGAAAGTCAAAAAACAGAATGAGACATTAAAGATAAGACATACCTTTATTTATCAACATAAGTACCAAGTACGTTGAAACATTTGTAGTACCGTTTGATAAGCAGCAAAAAGCCGTCCAGGAAAACATCAGGGCTTTGCATACGGTCAAGTCGTTAAACGCTTATTCCGTATGCAAAGTCCTGAGATTTCCTAGAGGGCATTATGAAGTTTATCAAGCGATATAACAAATGTCTCACTGTATTTGGTTATTAGTAATAAAATACCGTAATAACTGGCGATAAAATTGATAAATAAACTAAAATACTTTGTTAAATCACCATAAAAAGAAAAAAATTAAACAGGACGCGTTTCGAGCCACAACAATAACAGCTCGTCATCAGCTAAAACCCAACACGTGTCAGTAAGGCACAGAGTCGAGATAAAGTGAAAGAAAGAGGGTGGAGATTACAAAGAGTGCGACAGGTGGCGCTAACTGAGAGAGCCAAGGTGGAAGAGAAAAGGTGAGATAAAGTGAAAGAAAGAGGGAGGATATTACAAAGAGTGCTTCAGGTGGCGCTAGCTGAAACAGCACAAGTGGAAAGAAAAAGTGTTGCCAAAATAATAAAAAAACAGAGAATAAGATGGAAAAACAATAAAATAATAACGAAAATAAAATAAAAATAAAAATAAAAAATGAAATAAGTAAAATAAATAAATAAAAATAAATAAATAAATAAATAAATCGTTAAATAAATAATAATAGTAAAATAAATAACTAAAAACTAATAACTAAATAAAATAAAACAAGAAAAATTAAAAAATATATTAAAATAGTATTTAAAAAAATTAAAGGAGTAATTTCCGTGCAGGAGAAAGGGAGGGGGATGAAGAGAGATCATTGACAAGAGTATTAGAATTTTTACAAATAAAATAAGCTTTGTGAACATCTAAGTGAAAAGGAGAGGCAGGATTAGAAATAATTCTGGCCATGGAAAAATTGAAGTAATGACCGGAAGACCAACAGTGAGAAGCAATCGAAGACTTGGATAATTCCTGATTTTTAATATATCTCTGATGCTCGTGCAATCTTTTCTTCAACGCTCTTCTGGTCTGACCAATATAACCCAAATCGCAAGAACAAGGAATAAGATAACTACCCCACCGGTTCTCAATAGGAATAGGATCTTTCAAAGACGAGAATTAAATTTTATTCATAGATTTGAAGGTAACTTTAAAATTGAAACGAGAAAGGATTTTAGCAATTTTGAAACAGAGAGAAGAATAAAAAGGTAGAACTATAGAGTTAATATTAGAAGAATTATTAGAATCAGTAAGAAGACGTTTAGGCTTATTAAATTTATACAGAGTTTTGTCAATCAAAGAGGGATTATAACAACGAGCAAGGGCAAGAGATTTGAGGTAACTAATTACACAAATGCGACACACAAGTTACACAAGTGCTCTGTAAACAGAGCACTTGTGTAACTTGTGAAGTGCGAAGTGCTCTGTAAACAGAGCACTTCGCATTTGTTCTGACTCTTCTGCTCTAAATAATGAAATTAGTTACCTCAAATCTCTTGCCCTTGCTTGTGGTTATAATCCCTCTTTGATTGACAAAGCTCTGTATAAATTTAATAAGCCTAAACGTCTTCTTGCTGATTCTAATAATTCTTCTAATATTAACTCTATAGTTCTACCTTTTTATTCTTCTCTCTATTTCAAAATTGCTAAAATCCTTTCTCGTTTCAATTTTAAAGTTATCTTCAAACCTATGAATAAAATTAAATTCTTGTCTTTGAAAGATCCTATTCCTATTGAGGACCGGTGGGGTATTTACTTTATTCCCTGTTCTTGCAATTTGGGTTATATTGGTCAGACCAGAAGAGCGTTGAAGAAAAAATTGGACGAACATCAGAGGTATATTAAAAATAAGGAATTATCCAGGTCTTCCATTGCGTCTCACCGTTGGTCTTCCGGTCATTATTTCAATTTTTCCATGGCCATAATTATTTCTAATCCTGCCTCTCCTTCTCACTTAGATGTTCACGAAGCTTATTTTATCTGTAAAAGTTCTAATACTCTTATCAGTGATCTCTCTTCATCCCCCTCCCTTTCTCCTGCATGGAAATTACTCCTTTACTTTTATTTTTAAATGCTATTTTAATATATTTTTAATTTTTCTTGTTTTATTTTATTTATTTATTTATTTTTAATTATTTATTTATTATTATTATTATTATTATTATTATTATTATTATTATTATTATTATTTATTTTATTTATTTTTTTTAGTATTATTAATTTTTAATGATTTATTTATTTTATTTATTAATATTGCAATTTTTATTATTTTATTTATTTATTTTTATTTATTTTTTACTTATTTCATTTTTTATTTTTATTTTATTTTCGTTATTATTTTGTTGTTTTTCCATCTTTTTCTCTTTCTTTTATTATTTTGGCAACACTTTTTCTTTCCACTTGTGCTGTTTCAGCTAGCGCCACCTGACGCACTCTTTGTAATATCTCCCTCTTTCTTTCACTTTATCTCACCTTTTCTCTTCCACCTTGGCTCTCTCAGTTAGCGCCACCTGTCGTACTCTTTGTAATCTCCACCCTCTTTCTTTCACTTTATCTCGACTCTGTGCCTTACTGACGCGTGTTGGGTTTTAGCTGATGACGAGCTGTTATTGTTATGGCTCGAAACGCGTCCTGTTCAAATTTTTTCTTTTTATGGTGATTTAACAGTGTATTTTAGTTTATTTATTACTTGGTAATTATGTAAAAAAAATAAAGATGTGTGCTTTCATACGCAACTCTGACCGCAGTCTACAGGGGAAACTTATTTTCGGATTCCCTCTCGTATATTTCGGCTTGCTTCGTATTTATTAAACAGAACTTCAGACCAGATCCGCAGAAAGGGTGGTGCGGAAGGTACTTCATTTCTCTCCGCAATGGACTTTACCCATGTGACGTCAGAGTTGGTATATACAAGGACAACACCAATAAGTGTGCAGAATACTTTAACCTTGCTTCCCCTTCGTCCAATAAACAGTCTTTTTCGGAGGACATATACCTATAGTGTGGGGGGCGTGGCTTTTGCCATTCATGGTAAAGTCCATTAGGATCTGCAGCAGTTATCGTTATTGATGCGCAGATGGTGCGTATAGCAAGGTGTTTCGCAACCAAGTGTCAGATAGAGTTGCTGCGGTGCTGCTTGTGGTGCATTATCAAATAGATTACGAATACAATCGATTATCAACTACTTTTGAAACTAAACTTTTCATATTAATAACAGAATAGTAAGTTAAAAATACGACGCATGCTGATACGTTATAATTAGCTTTAAATAAGGTAAAAAAAAAAAAAAAAAGGAATTAATTTTTGAATATAAGTATCCAGTGTGTAGAACAAGCGAAAAGCGGCCAAAAAACTGAAATACTTTTAAATTATTTTAAATAAATTTCTATTAGAAAACAAGCAACAATAATGATAAATTTATGTATTTTTTATGTATTTTAAATTTTCATGCTTTAAAAAATTTCAAATGTAATAAATTATCCGTTAGAAAAAAACTATAATTTTTACTGAAATAATTTAGTTTTTAAGATGCTATGCAATAGTTTAAAAATATACGAATTCAATTTTATTTATTTACGACTAATTGATGGCAAAATTAATTGGAATGTCCCTGATCTGTATAAATATCTTTATATTTTTCTTGTTTGATGATCCGTGTAATGCCTTTTATGCATGACATTAGATAAAGGGAAAAAAAAAAACATTTTTAAATTGGCAGGATTTTACACTTGGTATTTAGAAACTCCTTTAGCGCCTTCTCAAATTAACCACTTGTCAAGCTTTATAATTATTTCTCATTAAAAAGAAATTCTTTAAACAACACGATTAATTCTTTTAATCGTTCAGCTTGCATGTGCAGTCTAGTAACTGATGCAGAAAATTTAGTGTAGATTAAGCGAAAAGCATTTAATGTTTTGCACTCAGTTTACACACATGTCTGCTTGCAAAATCTGTTCATTAATGATTGTAAAAAATATTCTATTAGCACGAAATTATGTAGATATATTGGTGAAGTATTTGGAATAACAGTAGAGTGCCGATTATCCGGACGCCAATTAACCGGACCGATCAAGAGTCTTATGTTTTTTCCAACCTTCTCCAAAATGTTTAAAGTGGAATTTTTTTTTTTTTTTTTTTTTTTTTTTTTTTTTTTTGGCGCAGTAGAATAAATTTGGCTGAATATCACGAAAATTAACCGTTAAGTAATCATTTCCTAATAATGAAGTAATAAAATCGCCAACAAATACAAAACCAGCAATACATAAAATTAACAGTTTCTAGAACCTAGTAAGTATGTGTAATTTTGTAATAATTTTAAAGAAAGTAAAATTTTAAAAGAGCTAAAAAGTAATTTCTAAACATGCCATTTGTAAAGTGCTAAAATGTGCTTTAGGATCATTGCCAGTCTAATATCGAGGCTGGCAAAAGAGTGAAGAGAAAGTACCTCCCCCCCCCCCCCCCCCCCACACCCGTATAAAAAAATCGCCATAGGCGTGTTTTTGAAAGTTGTTGAATTATCTGGATTTTTCGTTAACTGGATCGGCCTCGGTCCGTATAATCGGCGCTCTACTGTAGTTGTGTAACTTTTAGTTTATCCACGTTGTTATATCCCCATTTTAAAAATTTAACAGTCATTGAAAAGAAAATGGCACATATAAAAAATTCATAAATATGTTCAATTATGAATGCTAAAATTTCGCGTATGTCCTATCGAGTTAAAATTTTATCCATACATTTTTCAGGGATTCAAAATTAGCCGCATAATGTTTGGTAGAATTCTCTACAACTGTTCAAAAAATGTAAAAAAGAAATAAACTATTGATTTTTTGCATCACGCACATTTTTTTTTTCTTTTTTCCTTTCTTTACCTTTTAAATAGTTGCTTATCAATTGTATTTTATGGCTTATCAAAGGAAATAAAAAAAATCTGAATTGATTGAAACATACTTTCCGAACATTAATTTACCAAATTGTCAAGAAAAAAAAAAAAAAAAGAAAGAAAGAGGAGAATTTTTTTAATTTTCTGGAATATTTGGGTTCGAACGCTGGATCTCTCGTCTTTAAGCTGAAGAGATGACCACTGCACTACTGATGCATCACCGATAATTGCATTGGCAGCATGATTACACTGCTGCGCCGCAATATTATCACTTATAGTCAGTGCTCGATAAACTCCGGGAGACAAAATAATTCCTATTGGCGACTAACTTCTTTACCTATTTATTAATTTAAATTATTTCTTTAACGAAAAAAATTCCATGTGCGAAAATATTTATTTTAAATTGTTGTGAAAGAGGTTTCAGCAAAATGAACATTATCAAAAGTATACTTCATTCAAACTGAAAAGAGGATACTATGAGAAATTTATTGTTGATAAATTTAAATGGTCCATCGTCCATCTTTAAAGGATTACCATCTTAAGAAAAGGTAGGAAGAGGATATTTTAGTTCTTTATTTAATAAACTATCTACTTTTATTTTTATTTTATTATTATTTTTTTTTTTCACAGAAATAATGTGAATTTTGAAGATGCTCTGCAATAGTTTAAAATATAATTCATTTCTGTTTATTTAAGATTAATCGGCGGCAAAATTAATTTTAACGTCCCTGATCAAGATTAAAATTTTATATTTTTCTTATTTCATGATTCTTTTACTGCCTCTTATAATCGAAAAAAAAAATCATTTATTGATTGGCAGGATTTTGCACTTAGCATTTAGAAACCCTTCTAGTGTAAGTCATAAACAAACCACTTATTAAGCTCTGTAAATCTTTTTATTGAAAAACAAAATCCTTCAATTAGTAATATTTAGCTTAAATCTTCTGTCAAATAATTATTGCAGAAACATCACGCGCGCGAAAACTATCTGCTATCTATTGGTTAATTTGTATATGTAAGTTTACTTGCGAAATTTATTCGACAACTGTCGTAAGAACTATATATCCGATTGGCACGCAGTGTTGTTTTCATGGGGTAGTAACCGCCGCCTCCCCCCAGAAAATTTGAGATTTTAATTTATTATTAATATTTTCATTAATTAATTAATATTTTTAATGGAAAAAAGTGCAGTTTTCCCCACGGATTTCAATAATGTTTCCCTCCCCAGAGTTACAAAAATCTCTCCCGGAGAAAAGTATCTCAATTCAACACTGATTTATGTAGATATGTTCCTAAATTATTCAGAATAAGTTGTACAGTTTTTGGTTTAATTTGCTTGATTCGTTTGGAGAATAAAGAACACCCTTTTCCATGTTACATTGATTTTCCGTATATAATGAGACAATTTTAAATTTTTAAATTCACCAAAAAAGAAAATGGCCCATTTATATAATTCAGGGCTGTCCAAAGCGGCGCCCGCAGGCTTCATGGTGTTCTTTGAAAGTTTTTATAGCGCCCTTTCGAATGATTTCTGTACTAGATTTAAAAAACAGAAAAAAATCCGTTCTAAAAGATGCTTTCATAGGATCATCAGAATTTCAAATGATTTTTTTTTTAAATTATTATTATAGGCGAAGTTAAAATTTTCAATTTCTTTCTCTAGAAAATATTTTTATAGGCTTATTTCTCAGGAAAATATTCTACATTTATTTTTATTTCAACTTTTTTTCCGCAATTACTTTTCACTTCGGGCGCTAAATAGCAGGGGTCTTAATGGTTCACATTGTCGAAAATCTGTTCTGAATAGATTTTTTTCTATAGTAGGGGAGAGGGGGGCATGTTTGAACACTCTAAATATTTTCCTTGAAATAAATTATTTTTAAAAAATGTATATGACAAGACATCACTACTAAGTGGCGCCAACTTTTGAAAAATATTGAGTTGGCTCAAAAATATTGGATGGGCTTAAAGATATTTTGGTAAAATGGTACAAACAGTTTGTTTTTCTGTAAAGGGTAGACAGCTAGTGAAAGATGAGACTTTTAAGTCAAGCTATCATGTTTTAAGATAGTTGCAATTTTTAAAAATTATATTCTCATGCGTTTTTTCTTATCAAGACACTAATATTTATTGTAATGTCATCATATCATGAACATGACTACGAATTGAAACAGCAAAAAGCTAAACAATTACATTTCAGTCATTTTGGATTTATGGATGTCAGTCAGAGAAATAAAACGCGCGGTCATTGGCAAAATAAATTTTGTTCTAGGGAGAAAGATCAATAGAACAATGAAAATTGGCCACGCTAAAATTCAAAATTATTGGATGGGCTCAGGCCCCACGGGCTCATATAAGTTGGCGCCACTGTTACTACTGTTTCATTGCAATAAGTATGTAAAGCTGCACAATTTTGAATGAACAATACTGTCTGAGCAAGGTATGTATTTTTCTCCTTCTTGAAACTAAACTTAAGAAAATAAAAATGCAAGATTTTTCTTGACAATTTCGTATCCCTAAAATTTTAATTTATTTTTCAATACTTAAATAAATATGTTAACTTTAGTTTATAAGCTTTGTTTTATTCAAATTCTTCAGCTAAATTCAGTACACATTTATAATGTTGAACTCTATATGATGAGGCACCATTGAACATTTAAAACTATGAAGTAAAAAGTTGTGGATGTATCTAAATATTAATGTTTTTGGAATCTTTTTATGTGATAAGATGTTAATTAAAAATTTCAAAGAACATGGACTTATATTGTTAGCAATAACTGTTAATATTTACTGCACATATAGACTACAACCTCTGGATGTATTAGTGATGGGAAGTTTCAAATCTAAATGGATGATGGTATTCATTTATTGGATAATTGCAAATCCCGGATACACAATAATGATTCATGATTTAGCAGATTTGTCAGACAAAACCTATACTCTTTCATTTACTCTTTCCCAAACATTATTTCTGGTTTTCATAACGGATACAGCGGAATTTTATGTTAGGTTTCTTCATAAAAAGAGTGAATAAAAAATTTCAATTTTCCAGAAGCACCAGCTATCCCATTGGTGTATTTCAAAGATACTGTAAAAAAAATTACGCAAGTTTACAAACGTAACTGGAGGGACACTCTGTGTTGTTTCAAAAATGAATTTTGACATCAGCTTTGATGGATTTAGGTTTGGTTAAATAACAAAAGAATTAATAATTTCAATAAAGTGAAGTTGTCTAATTTTATTCATATTATTTTATATTTCTGAAACCTATGCAACTTTTTATAAAAACTCTCAATATTTTCATATTTTGTTCATTTCTTCAAAGGTGTCCCTTACTTGTTCAAAGGTAACCCTACATGGGACAGATCTGAACAGAAATCTTTCAGCTTTTTAAATCCTCACAACTTATTTAATTTACAAGTATGATGACAGATGTGCTGTCATAATCACTTAATGTGGTTGTCTAGATCAAATTAAAAAGCGTCATTCTTTTCTTCCTTTTTAAATCTTAATCTTCCATAACTGGATCCACTTTCACGCATCGCCATAATAGCTACGACACATTGTAAAATACATGTGAATACCGCTATAGATTTTAAACAACGCTTTTGTTCCAAATACGTTTTTTGACAATGTAATCAATTATAGAAAATTAATCACAAGATCAAACTAACCTAAAAATACGATAGTTTGACGGAAGACTAAACTAAAATCAGTCAATGAAAAAATAAATTTCAATTTTACACATATCCTTTATTTTTTAAGCGAGTCCAACTAATCCCAAGTTATGATACCTAGTACAAGATGAAATACGAAACAAAAAAAAAATCAATATTTAAAATCAGAAAAAAAAAATCAATATATAAAATCAGAAATCAAAATAAACTTTGAGATCGTGAGAGTCAGCGCGATAAAGCACCTCTTCATGTCACGCATAATTTAGTTATTGTATTGTTACACGTCTAACAGCAATATCTGTTCATTATCTTAGCGAATTTTGCATGAAATATATTTTACTCATCCCGTTCTTTGACTTCTTGCCCTTGATTTCTTTGGTAGTCACAGTTTTAATGTTTTCCTTTCCCTTGATGTGAATTTTTGCTTTCGCTTATTCCAATTTCTTGTTTTTCATTTCCTTAGCATTCAAATCCATGTTCTGGTAAGATAAACGCGCACAGCGAGGCAAAGCCAGGCAGAAATTTCCAGACCCGGACCGGCCAAAACTAAAGTTATCTTGACCCCACTTATTGTAAACACCAAAGTTTCGATAAAAAAGGCCCAAGCTTGCCTGTTCCAAAATAATTTTAATCGCAGGTCCAACTAAATTTCTACAAAAAAATCAGATTTATATATCGAATTTTTAGATGTATCCGGTCGGCTCATTTATTATTATTATTATTATTATTATTATTATTATTATTATTATTATTATTATTATTATTATTATTATTATTATATCGGTTTGGCTGGCTCGTTACATCTCTTTGCTCTTGGTGGGGGGAGCGGATGTCTCCTCAAGCTACCCCCTGAATTCAACACTGCTCAAATCCTCCCTCTTCATTTAGTTTTCCTTCTCTTCAAATTTTAAAGTCAGATCATTCATTAGCTACTGAATATGAAAATTATACATAAAATTATATTTATATCACACACTGTTTAAAAAAAAAAAAATCTGAAATTAACAGAAAAAGGTCCCTTTTTACGACAAAAAGGCAGGCGAAGATGGAAGAAAACAACGGAGATACTTCGTTGCCTATCGCAAATTTATTTGCAATGTTTGCAAAACTGACATGTAGTTGCATAGAAATGAGAAAACTCAATGAAAGAACGCTGGCTCTTTTCTAAGATTTGTATCGTGCTACTGAATCGCAATTGTACTAATACCAAAAACTTTTTGAGCAGTAAATTAACCGTACCATATTCTAATCATTCATTGAACAAATTAAATTTCTTTAATAATTTATTTAATCAAACCATATTATAGTTAGTCACTAACCATAAAAATTATAATAATAAATTAACCTTATTAATTAAAAGTAGGAAGAATTATAGCATCATCGATAAAATTACAATCTACCTTATAAAAATATAAACATACTGTAGAATCCACAATATGACTTTAGAATCATATTTATTCGTAGACCCTATGGTGTGATAGCTAGAGCAATGGACTCCCACTCCAAAGGTCGTCAGTTCAAATCTCCTCGAGACGACGTTATTTTTTTCTTTGGTGAATAAATGCAGGAACTTCTAAACTCTTCCACACATGGCATCCCCAGCCAATTCGTTACCAACTTTATAATGGAAAGTTACCGCTTCTTCAAATGGCGTTTTTCCTTTTTCTATTTCCCTTTTTTTTTTTTTTTCTTTTTTTTTTCAGCGGTGTATTCGAAAAAATGATTTTCCATCTTCAACAGCTCGAAATTTTCCGATACATTTTCAGACTCATTTTTAAAAGTAGAAACATAAAACTTGATAGGATGATTTTTGGAGTGATGTATAAGGTGCCGTGTAATGTAATTTTTCGCTAAATTAACATAGAATTTGATTTACAAACAATTATTTTCTCAGTTCGATCACTTTTTGTTCCCAGGTCTCCCGCTTCGAAAATTTCTGTCCAAAATGGCAACTTTGACAGCATTTTTCACAATATTTTCTACAATTACCAAAAAATCAACAAACACGGCACATCATGTAGTATCTAAATAAGAGATTTTGAAAGTTTGGAGTATTTGAGAGCAAAAATGAATTTAAAAAATAAATTTGAAAGTAAGCGGTTTTGATCGGAATGCACCCTTAACAGTAAATGAAACACTTTCACTCACCTTTTTCTTCGACTTCTTTTCCTTGACCTCTTTGGGAGTCGCTGGCTTGATGTTTTCCTTTCCCTTGGTGAGATCTTCCACTTTCCTGTTCCTCATCATCTCTTTTCCGTCCAGATCCATCCTCTTGTAAGGAGAAGACCTGCTCCTGGTCATCCTAGAGAGGAATCTGAACGTCTTCTTCCCACATATGGGCGTACTGTCGTTCCTTTTAAACTTCATCAGCATGGTTAGTTTGTTAGAGGCAAGTGACAATGAAACTAGAGTTAGAAGCTGAATTATAGAGAGATCAAGTGGTTTTTAGTGGTTTTTCTAGTCAATCGAAATTAGACATTTAAATTTCGGTTTTCTTTCACGTTTCTTTCTTTTGTGTCACTCCGGTCTGTTTCTTTCGTGCCTGTAAATTTAAAAACTAAAATAAGTTATTATAGTAAAAATAATATAAAAATAAGTTATTACAGTAAAAATAATATAAAAATAAGTTATTACAGTAAAAATAATATAAAAATAAGTTATTATAGTAAAAACATTACAAAAATTGGTATTTTTATGTTAGACAGATAGAAATCTTCCCAACAGTATTTTTAAAATCGCCGATTTTATATTTTACGTAGTGTAAAAAAAAAAATAATAATAAATAAATAAATAAAATAAAATAAAATAAAATAAATAAGAAAATCCGTTAAATTTACTCCAAAAACTGGCAGAAATGTTGCCAGCAGTTTTTTGCAGTAAAAAATTAGATGACATTTAACGGATTTTTTTTTTTTTTTTTTTTTTTTTTTTTTTACAGTGCGGGAGAAATTAAAAATACTTCTTTAGTGATGAAATAAAAAGTTTTAATTTATGCTACTATTTCTTTTTATTTTTTTTTTAGTATTTTAAATGGAATGAGCGAAAACCACACGCATTGTAAAAACATGTATTTTAAATAGAATGAGCGAAAAGCACGTATTTTAAATGAAACTAGAGTTCAAAAGCTAAGTTATCGAGAGATCAAGTGATTTTTACGATTACGTTTTCGAGTCAAACGAAACTAAATATTTAATTCAACCCCCCCCCTTTTTTTTTTTTTTTTTTTTTTTTTTTTGTCTCTTCCGTTTGTTTCTCTAGTGAATATAAATATAAATACAAAAATAAATTAATATAATAAAAACAATACAAAAATTAGTACTTTTATGTTAAACGAACGCAAATCTTATCAATAGCAGATTTTATATTTTATGTATGTAAATTAGAAACACTTTTTTGTTGCTGAAATAAAATGTTTTGATTTGCCAGATTATTCTTAATATTATTATTATTTATCTATTTTAATATTTAAAATTAAATGAGTGAAAGGCAAGCATTTTAAATAAAATTAAGAAGAAGTTAATATTCTAAATGAAATGAATGCAATCTGAATATGGGATGCGAACAATATTTGTCGATCCGCATCCAGCTAACATAAGAAAAACAGAAATTTTTTCTCACTTCATTTTTAACTTAGCATAAAAAAAATAAAAAAAATTGTCAGCTATATGGGAACATTTTCTTAACCTTTGAAAATATTTTTTCTTTTTTACCATGTCCTGTTTGTAAGTTGCAATCAAGATAATAATACAATAATAATAATAATTTCATTTCAAAAGCCAGAATTTTTTTACCTTTTCGATATCGATACGTATAGCGTAGAGTTTTCCGACACTATCATAACTTTGGAGAAAGTATTGAACCAAAATAAAACAAAAAAGCGAACAAAAAGAAACTATGCGATGTACTTTAAGTGAGATTGATAGTAGATTTTCAAACACAAGTGTTTTCTTTATCAAAATATTCCTAAAAAATATACAAACATGATCTGCATGACCTTCTTATAACTTATCGTAAAAGATAATATGCACTAAAATAACATTATAGCAATTTTTTAGTTAATAAAGCATTTATTTACAAAATAAAAGTTCTTGTTAGTATCTGATAGTGATAGTAGATAGAGCGAATTTATTTCAAGTGGTTATTGCAACGATTATAGGCAAGAGGTGATTAATTTTATGTATCAACAATTTTATGGAATATTTGCGCATTTTCACTTTCTGATTTTTACAAATTTCATTTAGTATATGTTCCACTTTCATTTTTACTTCGATGCTTGATGATAGTATCTATAATACTATATAGTAGATAAAATATTGTAGTGCACTGCAATATTGTTTATGCTATATTGACACTAATCAATGAATATATGAATACAGCGCCTCATGTTTTTGCTTTATTTTGGGAATAATGGATTTTGAGCTTACTCTATCAACCATAATTTTTAGAATTACAAGCCATGTTTTTGATACTTTCACAAAAGTTGCTCTATACATTTAGCTAACACATTATACAAATTTTGATTGCGTTCGCAGTGAAACATTATTTAAGTAACATGCTCACTTTTCATACAATTTTTATTACTTTTTTATTCTGATTACAAGATATCAGGTACAATGCTGTTTGTCATATTATCTGAAAAGAAAATTTTTTTATATTAAGAACTCTGTAAATTATAAGCAAAAAAGTGATAAAATTTGGAACTGTTTTTATAAAAACGTTAAGTTCTCTACGAGTATACATGCTATCCTCATAAAAATTAACTTAATTTAAAAAAATAAGCCTCTCAATTATAATCTGCAATTTAAACGCTTTTGCTACATCAGTTTCGACAGGGTTATCCAAAAAAATATTCATTTTTCTTTTATTCTTTTTTTTTCTTTTTTTTTTTCAATTTGTTGATGCCTTCTTATGGAGTTTCTGGAAAAAATCTTCGTGAAAATATATGACTTGTATTCTTCTGTTTGCATACTTGGAGTTTTAGGGTAATTACTAGTGCATTTTTCTAGATATTTAACAAAACGTTAAGAATTGTAAATAGCCTGTCATCTTTGGCCATATAGCGTATACATTATATCACATAAATTGATTAAATCTAAAAAAAAATAAGTATTCAGTATAAAGCAATACTCATCAACTTTAAATACTTTTTAATGGTTATATTTATTGTTTTATACGAAAAAATGAATACTACAGCATACAGTTAACAAACTAGTATTAATATCATTTTCCAAAAGAAAAGATATATAAAAGTATTTTTAAGTATATTATTTTATAGATATTGAAAACTTTGTGTAAAATTTCCTTCAAATGCATTTTATTATTACGATTTTCAAGCTTAAATTTTTATTTGAAACTTTTACATTCCAAGTTCAATTAGAACAGATGTTATGTTATAAAATATGGAAAAATAAGAGAATATGGACGGCCAATAAAAGGTTGGGAAACACTGATTTAGTCCCCTTTAATACACGTTCTTGTATACCACCGAATAATACAACTTCTTTCTATTTAATGTCGACAAAAAATAAAAATGTTGAAAAAAAATCGAGTTAGAACAAAATTCAATCAAAATATCAAATGCTGATTTTTTTCACGTAATATAATAAGTTTTTCTAAAATAATATATCAATATGCGCTATTTTTTAAAGTACATTTTCTTAGAAAGTATTTTTCTATGCAGTATATTCTTACGATGTCAATGAATATTGATGTACACAGTGGCGCCAACTTTTGAAAAGCATTGGGTGGGCTCAAAAAATTTTGAACAGATACAAAAATATCGGGTGGGCTCAATTAATAACAGAATGGATGAAGATATCAAATTACTGGGTGGGGTCGCGCCCCATTGGCCCATATAAGTTGGCGCCACTGGATGCACACATAATAAAAAATACATGCACCTATTGCCGAGATATTTAACCTATGCATACCTAAAGCATGTTAAAAGTAAACAAATAAGAAAAATCATGCATTAAGCATAGATTATGATACACTTTCCAACACTTCCTGAAATCTTTGCCAAAACTTCGTAGTTTAGGGAAATAAGGTGTTACTCTCTATAGAAAATTATGTATTACAATACTTTTGAACAACCCTGTATTTGATCTGTCTGCTGATATATATACTATATAGTGGGAAAATTTAGTTTAGCAAGAAAACGCATAACAAGTTGAAATTTCTTATTCAGCAACTTATACTAATAGATAGAAACATACTTGAATACTTTTGTTCAGCCTGTGGTTTACCTAGTACTTTTATTATACGCCAATATTTAGTTGAAATTTAGTTTAAACAAAAACACTCTTAAAACTACTTAAATCCCATTTTCAGAAATTATCATCTGCAAACATTACTGTATGCTGCAAACATTTCTTAGTAAACTGAATGCAGTTTAGCTTTAAAATGCATAACTTATTTTAAAACAACCTCTAAGTAAATTACACTCATATTCAGTAACCTATACGAGCTCTTTTGTGTAGCCCTGTATATCGAAACTTAAAAATGCAAATCATAATTAAAAATGAATTTTATCCATCCATCAGCCATCATCGATAAAATGCAGCACTTTGGATAGAATTTGAATAGAATATTTAAAATCTAATGAAATTAATAGAATAATGAAATTTTCTGATAGAATATTTGAAATTTTTATATGTCTCTGTAATTGTTATATACCTCGTATTATATGTAAAATAATTTATATTAATCCTCAACGTTGCATATCAATTTTATTATACATATAATAGTTTAATATAATTAAAATAAGTCGCTAACAATTCCGTCCTTTACAAGTATGTAATTGAATTCTTTTGTGTGGCTCTGTAAATGAATAATAATTATTCTTTTCACCGCAAATTTTACAGATTGTATATTTTAGTGCTTTTTGTAAATGCATATAAATTGGAATATGTTTTACAGGTTGTAACATCTTTAAAATTCATTTGAAACGATTTTTTCACATAGGCCGTAAAGTCACGAAAACCTTTTGACTGTCCCTGTAAATAAACTAATCATGCTAGAAACTTCATTTACAATATGGATCGTGCCAAGGTAAACATCAATAACTTCCAAAACTTTCATGGCAATTCGAGTATATTTATGAGAGTTAGAACGCGGAGAAACGGCTAGACAAACTAAAAGCATAAACACTTTTTAACTTTGTTGGAAAGTGTTGAAAAAGAGCTCGAAAATTCAAAAGCTTACCAACTTTGATCAAAGTATCCATTCGCAGTTGATGTTGATTTACTCAAACAACGGTCTAAGATTTATTAAGACATTATGCCGATAAGAAGTTTTAAAATGAGCTAAATAGAAAATCTATCATATTGTTGATAAGTCGTTATGACGTTACTGAATTCCAAGATATATTAAAAGAGTACAGCATCGTCCAGCTGTACAATCTTTTATCTTACGTATGTTAAAAATAGAAATAATGTTTAGCTCATAACTTAGGCTGAATTCCATGAAAATATGCATTAGGAGCAGACGATTGTTTATTCTGACAATCTGAGAGCAAACCAAGAGAATAAACCACTCAAATATTCTTCCAAAATGTATGTAATAGGAAATATTTCTTAAAAGATTGAATAAAATAAACTAAGACAACTTGAATATATTTAAAAAGTTAAAATTTATATACAAAAAACAAAAATATTAAAAAACATTTTAAAATACAAAAAGTGAATGTTTTGTCGAGTTACTAGCAAGGCATCATCGGTGCAAATAAATATCCTTTGTTTAGTGCTTAGTGAAATGACTTTTTTGTATTTTTAAATGTTTTTTAGTAATTTTATTTTATTTTATTTTATTTTATTTTTGTATGTAAATTTTAATTTTTTAAATGTATTCGAGTCTGTCTTAGTTTATATTAGTCAATCTTTTAATAGATTGTTAAATTCAGACGTTAAATGTATATGTATTGCAAAATATTTCTTCTTGTAACACACCGTTGAATTTATGTATGCCAATAAAATTAGAGGTAAATTAAAAATTACAGTAAATTCTGTTTAAGGCGGATTCTGTGCAAGCCTGAAATCTGTCTGACGCAGAAAATTTTTCAAATGCCAAGGGACCCACAAAATAACATTATTACATCAGCTTAAGCCGGAATCTATTTAAAAAAAAAAAAAAAAAATACCACCAAAAAGAATATTTGCTTAAGATATGGGGGGAAAATTATATTTTAAAGTGAAATTTATTTGTTTTATGAAACTTTAAACCTGATATATATGTACATCAGATATTCGCTGTCAAACATTTAATTAAATTTGTAATAGTTTAAGAAATTTAATTGTGAAGGACAGAAACGTTATTTTTTTCCAAACTCTTTTTTACTTTCTCCTATCTTCAATAGAAGAAAGTATATTGCAACCGAAAATTTTTTTTGTCGGATTTACACGTTTTAGAGGTCAGATATTCCCAAAAAGATGTTTTTACAAAATGTCTGTCTGTCCGTGTATGTGTGTGTGTGTCCATATGTCGCTATTGTACCATCGATAATTGTATGAAATTATGTATTAGGTGCAGACGATTGTTTATTCCAACAATCGGAGTAGGATTTGCCACGAGAATAAATCAATCAACTATTCTTACAAAATAAATGCAATAGAAAATATTACTTCTTGTAACACACCATTGAATTCATATATGTCAAAAAATTAGAGGTATATTAAAAGTTACAGTAAAATATGTCTAAGGCGAACTCTGCGCAAGCCAAAAATTTGTGTGACGTGAAACATTTTCCAAGTCTCAACGGACCCATAAAAATAACATTATTGCTGCTGCGTAAGCCGGAATCTGTCTAATGCGGAAACGGAAAACTTTTTAAATTACCGCCGAAACGAATGTTTTGCATAAGACGGGAAAAAATATATTTTAAAAAAGAAATTTCATTTGGTTTATAAAACTTTAAAACTGATATATATGTACATTAAATGTTCACTGTAAAATCTTTTAAATACATTCGTAATAGTTTAAGCAGACTCAGTACCTTAAAATTAGTCGCCATATCGATTTTCTTTTTTTAATATTAACTGTAAGTTTGTTTAATTGTGAATATTTTGACGCCACATTTTTGCCAATACGACAATTATATCGCGAAATATTGTAGATTTCGCTAATAGATCCAGTGCAATGACCCATACAAATGAAAACTTATTTAAACGGATTTTTTTTCCATGTTCATATTTTTATAACTTGCTTGCTCGATAAATACTAAAGCTTTTATGGTTTGATGAAGCCTTTATGGCTATAAAGGTTTGATTTTTTTTTTTTTTTTTGTGTGTGTGTGTGTACTTTATGTTTTTGTGCATGGATATAACATTCAAGTTTATAATTATTATTTAAAAAAAATTAAATTGAGAGTTTCAGTAAAATAAGCTGTTCTACAAGATTTTTTTTTTTAATTTAATTTTTAGTATTAGGTAGATTTGGTATGAAATACTACCTATTGCAATCGAACCAAAGGCTGGAATTTCTGAAATATTTTTGCAGATCTACGTCCATCATGATCTCTAGACCCCAAAACTACCATCAGTAAAAAAGTTCATATATATATATATATATATATATATATATATATATATATATATATATATATATATATATATATATATATATATATATATATATATATATATATATAACCATTAGATAATACTATACAAATCAACATCAAAATATGGAATAACACGTTAAATAACAAACTATATCAAACATAGGAGTCAAACTGACAGTAATATAATAGCAACCATTAAATCAGAGTGATGAAACACATGTAGAAATCAAATGGAAATTCTTAAAGAAAGGTATCAAATGACTACAAAGTAGAAATGCTAATAATACCCTATGAAGATGCGCAATGCAGCAATAAACTTAGTGTATAAAAAATAAGTAATTTGCTAATGATAAACATATATATATATATATATATATACACTATATTGCCATTGATTATGGGACACTTGCGATTTTAGACATTTTACTAAATATCTAAAAAAATACATGAGGAATCATCTCGAAACTCTTAGTGTATAAATATAATAGTATACGTCATACATCTCCGTGAAGAGTTTTTACCGAAACTCCATAGGGGACCGTCAACAAATTAAAAAAGAATGAATATCTTTTGAATAACCCTGTCAAAACTAATATAGCAAAAGCGCTCAAACTCTAGATTATGATTGAATGCCTTATTGTAATACACTGTGTTCATTTTTATGCAAATAGCATGCATACTCGCAGAGCAATTAAGGTTTTTATAAAAATGGTCCCAAATTTTTCCAAGTTTTTTCCTTATAATTTTCAGAGTTCTTAATATAAAATAATATTTTTTTCAGAAAATATGACAAACAACATTGCACACAGTACCCTGTAATCAGAATTAAAAAATAATGAAAATTGTACACAAAATGAGTTGGTTTACTAAATAATTTTTTACTGCGCATGCGTCAACGATATCAAAATTTCATTTGCATATTATGTTAGCTAAATGTATAGAGCAACTTTTGTGAAAGTCACAAAATCATAACTTGAAAATTCTGAAAATAATCGTCAATTGAATAAGTTGAAAATCCGTTATTCTCAAAATGAAGCAAAAACAAGAGGGGTTGTATCCATATATTCATTGATTAGTGTCAATATAGAATATACACAATACGGGATGTTACGACTACTTTTGGATAAAATCCCTCATTTTTTTGCTTCATTTTGGAAACAACGGATTTTGTCCTTTTTCTATATACGATTACTTTCAGAATTTTCAAGCTATAATTTTGAGACTTTTACAAAAGTTGCTCTATACATTTAGCTAACATAATATGCAAATGAAATTTTGATATCTTTGACGCATGCGCAGTAAAAAATTATTTAGTAAACCTACTCATTTTTCATACAATTTTCATTATTTTTTAATTCTGATTACAGGGTACTGTGTGCAATCTTGTTTGTCATATTTTCTGAAAAAAATATTATTTTATATTAAGAACTCTGAAAATTATAAGGAAAAAACTTGGAAAAATTTGGGACCATTTTTATAAAAACCTTAATTACTCTGCGAGTATGCATGCTATTTGCATAAAAATGAACACAGTGTATTACAATAAGGCATTCAATCATAATCTAGAGTTTGAGCGCTTTTGCTACATTAGTTTTGACAGGGTTATTCAAAAGATATTCATTCTTTTTTAATTTGTTGACGGTCCCCTATGGAGTTTCGGTAAAAAATCTTCACGGAGATGTATGACGTATACTATTATATTTATACACTAAGAGTTTCGAGATGATTCCTCATGTATTTTTCTAGATATTTAGTAAAATGCCTAAAATCGCAAGTGTCCCATAATCAATGGCAATATAGTGTATATATCACTTTCTTCTGAACACGATAACTTCTATAGTTCTGCTACAATCTCTTCCAAATTGATACATAAAATCAAGGAGCATAAAATCTCGGTAAAATCGTAAATGGACAAAATCGGTCCAAGGGGGTGGAAATAGGGAGGGTTTTTGTGAAAACCAAAAAAAAAAACGCCACAACTTCTAAGTTAAAATAAATATCGAATCGGTTTTAAGTTTGTATTACTTCTTGAAAATGGGCCAAAAGTTTATGTATGACAGATTTTTGATAGGTTTAGAAATGGGCTCAAGGGTAAAAAAAACAGGATTTTGGGAGAAAAAAATTCCTAACTTCGTCAATTCTCAAGACATCAAATCCAACTAAATTTTCTATAAATGTTCTTAACATTATCTAAAACTTTTGTATTTACAAATTTTTGATAGGACTATTTCTTACCGATAAAAAAAAAATTAAAAACGAAAACAAAAAGGGGGGTGAAAAAAGACAAAAATTCATAACTTCGTTAATTCTTAAACTTCCAAACCTAATTAAATTATTTTATATCTTCTCAATAATCTCTACAACTTTTATATGACAAATTTTTCATAAGACCAATTTGTATCGAAAAAAAAAAAAGCAATAATAGGAGTTGGAGAAAAAACTCAAATCCAAACTGCTTTTATTCTGACTCATTTTCAGATTCATTTTTGATTTTAAACGCATCCAAATTGCAGATCCTCTTATTTAGGAGCTATATAATGTGACGCATTCGTCAGTTTTTGATAAAAACAGAATATATTTCAAAAAAGGCTGCCAAAAAGGGTATTTTGAACAGAATTTCCCGAAGTGATCGTCATTGTAAATTTGAAGAAGTATTCAAATAACAAATTGGGGTTTTTTATGACTCATTTTTAAATCCATTTTTGCAATCAAACGCATCAAATTTACAATTCCTTTTATTTAGGAACTACATAATATGAAGCATTAGTCAGTTTTTTAAAAAAGGCAGAATATATTTCAAAAAAGGCTGCCGAAATGGGTATTTTGAACAGAATTTTGCGAAGCGATCGTGATTGAAAATTGAGGTATTCAAATAACAAATTGCGTTTTTCTGACTCATTTTTAAATTCAGTTTTGCTCTCAAACGCATCCAATTGACAGGTTTTCTTATTTTGGAGCTGTATAATCTGCCGTATTGGTCAGTTTTTTTTTATAGAGGCTGAATATATTTTTTAAAATGCTGCCAAAGTGGGCATTTCGAAAAAAATTTCCCAAAGCGAGAATGATTAAAGAATTGAGGATGTATTCAAATAACAAATTGATTATTTTATAACTCATTTTTAAATTCAATTTTGCTCATAAAAGCATTCAATTGACAGTTTTTTTGGTATTTAGTAACTACAAAGTAAAACCCGTCGAATTTCGACGAAAGAAAATATTTAAGGAGGAGCTGTTTTATTGATTTATAACAAACCTACAAAATTAGTTACAATAAAAAATGCACCTTACATTGCTAAGTCTAACTCTTAAACAAATTATATTTTAACTAAAGTTAACAAAATACTATTTATATAACTGAGAAATAGTTGAAATTAAACTTTAATCGTACATGTAAGACGTAAAAAATAAATCTTTTATTATGATAAAGTTATTGAAAAAAAAGAAACAAAGCAACCTTTATTCCATTTTGACTCAATCGTAGAATTACTTTTCCCGTAAAATCTAAACCCAACATCCTTCTCACCATACCAAAATTTACATACGCACCTTGCATATTTATATTCACTTAAAAAAAAAAAAAAAAAAAAAAAAAAAAATGGGTATTTTAATTTTACCATTTTGATTCAAAACTTTAAGCTTCGATGATATTAGCTGAAATGGATACTAAACTATTTATATTCTTTTAAGTGTGCATGAATTTTTGTAAATGACATCAAAATTCACTGGGTTTTATAACAGAAAATATTCTTGACACAACACGTGTAATTTCAATTTTTTCTCTTTTTGAGAGAGTGGCAACCTAAAGATACAGTAATATTTTTTTCCTTTTTTTCTTTGCTTTAAATAGAAATGGAGTACTCCTATTGCCACAATTCGAAAAAGGTATTAAAAACAACAAAAAAATTAATATTTCAAAAATAAATTGAGGTACAGTTTTCAAATAAATTACATTTAAAAATACATTTTTTTTTTCTATACGATGGTGTAAAAATTAAAAATGAGCGATGTTTATAAGTTTAAAATTTGCAGTTGTAAAAATTGCAAAACTGAAATTGCTTTTCAAATTTCAAAGTGTTGCCATTCGCAAAATGACGTATGCGTTACGCACAGATACGTTTGGCCTTTATAATATAGATATAATGTGCCATATTGGTCGATTTTTTTTAATAAAGTCAGAATATATGTCAAAATATGTTGTCAAAATGGACATTTGAGCCGAATTTAACTTAAGATGATTCTGATAAAACCAGTTTTTACAGAAAAATGAAATTAAAAAGTTTTCAAAAGCGGACAAATAAAGTTGTTAAACTGGGTTTATCTCTAATCATTTTTTTGTTGTTGTTGTTGTTGTTGTTGAAATGAGCACTCTTCGAGATCTACCTCCACCTGTAGGCCAAACCGACAGGGATTTTTAAGTATTGTGCATTACTTATATTACAGTGTTGTTCAAAATTGAAGAGATAGTTTCAGAGGTAATGTGTCCCCTGAAGAATTGTTAAGGGCAAGAACTTTGAACTTTCCCAAACGCTTTTTTTTATTCTTGTTTTTCCATATGATTTTGCATATAAATATTATTACTAATAAAATACAAATAAAAAAAAATTTCTACTACGTGTATTTTTTTAAATTATGCTTTAAGGCTTGCAGAAGTTCGAAGTAGCAACTTTACGACTCATTTTCGAAGTTCATTTTAATCGTATACTTCAAATTCAAAGGAATTTTTATTACAACAGTACAGCGAACAACGATCCTCATAATAGACCGGCAGACAATCACCTCATCGAGTTCACGAATGAAATTCTAAGATTAGTTAAATCTCGATTCACAAATTAAAACGCAATCGGTCTGCCAATTCACATCTTGGTGGAAAACAACTAAAAATCCAATTTTAGCGGTGAGTCATAGGCTTATCATTATGATAGCCTGTTCTCAATTCTCCATGTTTGTTTTCGATGCAGGAAAGCATAATTTTAAACTTACGAGTTAATTGTTAAAATCGGATTTTTAGGTGTTTTCCACCAAGATATGACTTGGCCGACCGATTACTTTTTAATATGCGAATCGCGATTTAACTATTCCTAGATTTTCATCCGTGAATTCGATGAGGTGATTGTCCCTGCTGCCGCCTCCCAGTCCCAGTCTATAAAGAATCTTTCGAAATTTCAGCTTCCAATCGATTTTTGAGACAGGAAAAATAAGGAAAGATCGTCATCGGAGAGAAATTCATTATAACTCATGATATTTATCGAAAATGAAAAACGATATTCGATTTTAAATATATCCAACTGTCGTGCTTGCCATTTTTATGATTTGACGTATGAAAATGAGGTTGAGAGTATGTCAGAAAAATTTTCACTGCAAAGTGCTTTATTTTTAAACAAAAGCTTTGAAATTTTACTAACTTAAAAGCTTTTAACCTTAATCTTATAGATTTTAATAATAAGCAAATGTTTTTTTCCTATGAAAAAATAAAAGAAGATCATAACGAGTATATTTTTTACATTTATCAAAATAAATTGTTAAAAACTTCATCAATTAATACTTATTCGACAACAAATGTTTAACTCTCTAAACTAATATGTGAAAGATGAGGTAATTGTGTTGTTAAAGTGAATGATTTTAATTGAATTCTATAATAGAAGAAATTTCGAATCGGTGCCATTTATTTCGGTGTTCAAATAATGTTTTTCAAGATTTAAGAAATTTACTAAGAAATTTAATTTCATTGGATTGTTATTTTAAAGAAAAATACTAAAGGTTACGAAAATAATATATATATAATATACACTGGCGGTCAAAAGTTTCCGGCCAGCAAAAATTTTTCAATTAATTTGTAAATGTACCCTATGAAGAGGAATCTCAAAGCGATACTTATACATTTTATTGACATATTAGTTAGGAACTTACTTATAGAAGAACGTGTAAATATCAATAGATTTAATTGACAAAATTAAGTATAAAAGAAAACGTATGTTCTCAAAAGTTTCCGATCACTTATCATTCTTTAGATTTTTTCTATCCGTAAAGTGTTTTTTGGTTGTGTTTATGAATGAATCAACGTGTATAGCATAGTTTGAATTCAAATTTGAAAAGTTCAACAATTATTGTTCATAAATAAGGGATTAGTTTGTCGCTAAAAGGCCAATCTTCTCGAGATATTGAGGCTAAGTTATCGATCAGTAAAATCGACTGCAAACGATATTTAAAAATTATATAAAGATGGCCATGGCTTTCAGGACTTTCAGAGGTCCGGGAGACTCCGGAAAATTACTATTTCTGTGGACAAAATTATCAGAAGAAAAACCATTTATAATCCACATGAAAATTCCGTTGCAATATAATCAGTGGCGTAGCTAAGGGGGGGCAAGGGGGGGGGGCGTCCGCCCCGGGCGCCGAGGCCTACGGGCGCCAAATTCAGAGAAATTGTTATATATCTATATTGGGGTGGGGGCGCAAAATTTCTTGCTGGCCCCAGGCGCCAAAAAACATAGCTACGCTACTGAATATACTGCGATTTACGGAATGAAAATATTGCTTAAATAAGTTAGTCTACCGTGTTATGATGCTGACGTGATACAGAACTTTATGGAAGAGTCGGTGTTAAAAAAATTTCAGAGGTAAAAAAAATACCGACGTACCCTACTGGCATTTCCCAAGGACACAAAGTCTGGTCAAGTGAAAACTGGACAAAAGTTCTATTTTTCTATTAATCGAATTTGAAATTTTTTTGGTAGTGATGGAAGACACTACATAGGATGACCTAACAACAAAAAGTATGATTTGACCTATGTTATTCCTACAATGAAGCATGGCGGAGGACACACACGTTATGCCATGGGAGTATTTTCTTAAAAAAGTGTCAGTCCGTTATTTGAAATCCACAGCCAGATGAATGATACAATATATAAGAATATCTTACAAGACCATCTTTTGCCTTATTAGAAAAAAAAATTGGTCGCAACTATTTTTCGTAACATGATAACGACATAAATAATGTATGCAAGCTGCGATAAGCAATAGTTTTCGCACAAAAAAAAATTCGTTTTTGAAACGCCCAACATTAATCCAATAGAAAATCTTTGGAAAGAAGTTATCAAAAGTCTGCGAAACTAAATTCCAACTCAGCCGAAATTTCGCCAAAATTGCAAGAAATGTGGAAAAAATGCACCATAGACGATCTTTAACAGTTGATTGTATGAATGTCATGTTGCTGCGCCGCAGTACTTATTACTAAAGCTAATAAAATAGTAACACGATAAAATAGTATTTGTAAATGTTGTTGATCACTGTAATTTTCTATTACGATACCACTTTTTTACGAACTTGTGAAGGTGACCGGGAACTTTTGAGAACATGCGTTTTCTTTTATACTTAATTTTGTCAATTAAATTTATTGATATTAACACGTTCTTCTATAAGTAAGTTCCTAACTAATATGTCAATAAAATGCATAAGTATCGCTTTGAGATTCCTCTTCATATGGGTATATTTACAAATGAACTGAAAAATTTTTGCTTGCCGGAAACTTTTGACCGCCACTGTATATATGTGTGTGTTATTCTAAAAACCTGAGCAGGATTTATAAAGAGATTAAATCAATCAACTATCCTTCTAAAATTAGTGTAATAGAAAATATTTCTATAAAAATCTCCATCAGGAGACGATTTTTATTTTAAAAAACTTAAGCAGGATATATAAAGAGATTAATCAATCAACTAATATCCTTCCAAAATAATTGTAATAAAAAAATATTTCTTCTTGTAAAACAGTTGAATTCATGTGTATCGGTAAAACTATAGAATATAATATACCCAAATATAGACGAATTTTGTAATTTCTTTTTTTTTTTGAACTATGTGTTCTTCTGAATCACGTTAAAAATTAAAAGTAAAGGAGTTAAGAAAAAAATGGTACTACTTGGTTATCCCGTCGACCAAAAAATTATCGCCAAACTATAATATTAAGTGCCAATAATGGATGTCACGTGAATGTTACATTCAATGACATTAAATATGATACACGTGTTTAAAACATCATTAAGTGATTTTTATTTCAACTTTTTATTTGTATTTTTATTAATATTCTGCTAATTATTTGTTTTTTCGTTATTTAAAATTTAATTTTATGTCAACTGGTATGATTTGGCTATTAGTTTGGCGAAATTGATCGACAAGATAACCAAGCAGTACCAGAAAAATTTATCAACTTTGATCAAAATGTACATTTGGAGTAGACGTTGATTTATTTTAACACTGTGGGTAAGATTTATTGAAAGATGATACCAGTAATCTATTCTTTTGAAAAGAGAATAACAAAAAAAATTTCTTCGTGTAATGTAGCTGATGCCATATAATAATAATGAAATGCGAGAAAACATTAAAAATGCGTATGAATATATCGCTCAGTTGTGTTTTTCATGCTAAACTGATATATATTAAAAATGAATTTAACTTAAAATTAAACAGTGAAAAAAAGATCAAATTATTACCAACTTCTATTAAAATATCCATTCGGGCATACGTTGATTTGTTTAAACAAACTACCAAAAGGGTTTTCTGATTTGCGTAATCTCTTTTCTAAAGTTGGATAAGAACTAAATTAAAGGAATTAAGAAAAGCTTAAAAGCTTATCAATTTTTATCAAAATATCTATTCGGATATTACATTAATTTTCCTTGCAAGATCGCAATATTCTCGAAATGATTATATAAATAATGTATTTCTCTGAAATAAATGCAATAGAAAATCTTTCTCGACGTAATAGTTGAAACTGAAAAGATATGATGTGGATGAATGTTCACGTTCATTAAAGAACAATAATTGCATGCACATATGGTCTAATTGTGTAATCTTACATTCATATGCTAAAATTGAAAGTAAAGGAGTTACTTAAAATCAAAATTTTACTAGCTTATGCAAAATATGCACTTAGAGTAGACATTAATTTATTCAAACAATGTTCCGCTTTGGTAATATGATAACAATAAAATTTGCTTTTCAAACAAGCGCAATAGGAAATCAGTATTGAATTCAGGGGGTGTCCAGGGGGGAGACACCCCCCCCCCCCACATACACACACGAAGTAATGAGATGTCCCCAGCCGGAAAATTTGAGATTTTGTGATTTAATGGTCAAAAATTGCAATTTCCCCTCCGGAACTCTATAATATCCCCCTCGGCGGTACAAAAGTCCCTCCCGGAGAAAAGTGTCTGAATTCAACACTGTCGAAAATATATATCTATATAATATAATTAAAAGTGATACGATATCAATGAATTCCAATATAAATTAAAAATATACATACGATGAATTCTGTATGTGTAACCTCTTCTTATCGCAGTATGTTAAAAAGTAAATAAGTTAAGAAATAGTCAAAATCTTACCCGCTTTTATCAAAATATCCATTCCGAGCAGACACTGATTTACATGAACAACGTAACAAGATTTCTGAGAGATTACATCAATAAAGCTTTTTTCGGAAAGACGCGTAACATCACATATTTTTTGCTCTAACATAGCTCAAGTTTTATGATGTCAGTGACCTCTAAGATACATTATAAAAACATCTACACATACCGCCGATTTGTACAACATTTCCTCGTAAAATTGGTTAAAGGGTCATTCCATGGTAACTTACGTTACATCTGAACTATTTTCAGTAATTTTAGTAATATAACACACACAAAAAATTATTCAAAATGTAAAATGTAAATTTGATATGGTTTGTAATAAAACTTACTCAAATCCCAATTTAGATAGAAATTATCTATTTTAATTTTTTTTTTTTTTTTAAGTTTTGGTAGTTTTATTTACTATGGTATCAGCCATTACTGAAAAAGGCATGTAAGAGATCATATAAAGTGTAATTTTCATTATCATTTTTTAGATAATTTTCATCTAAATTGGCCCTTAGATAAGTTTCATTGAAAAATCATGTAAATGTTACATTTGAATAATTTTTAGTGTTATATTGCTAAAATTACTGCAGTAAATTGTTTGTTTGTATTTATATCGGCCAATTATCTACACTATGGAATATAGGCCCTATGGGATGGGATGCTTTCCGTGGGGGTCTTTCTAAGGGAACCTAACCCGTATTTACGCAAGGTTTGAAGAAAACCACGGAAAACTTCGAACGGTTAGGCCGACGGTCGCGATTGGGTTCGAACCCAGCACCTACCGTCTACCAGTTTGGAGGTCATAACCTCGCGGCCACTGGTGGGGCCTGCAGTAAATTGTTCTAAATGTAACGTAAGTTACGATGGAATGACCCTAAACAATAAAGTGAAAATATTAAAATACTACCATTTTAAATTAAAATATCCATTGGGAACTGACGTTAATTTACTCAAACAACTTGGCAAGATTTATTGAGAGATCCTGTTAATAAGTTACATCTTTTTAAAATATGCAAGAAAAAAGTTCACTTTGGGTGTATTAGCTGAATTCTTTTAATTATATTATGCTACAAGTGATAGATTAAAATAGAAATGGCAAAAATACCTCTTATTTTTATTTTACATTATTTACATTTTTTATTTTAATGTATCACTTGTAGCATAATATAAGTAATTTGGTGTTTTAAAGTGATTTTTCATATTATATATAACAATCCACCGAATTCTTTTGACATATGATATCAATGAATAACGTAATGCGATTAAAATATGTACATACATATATCACCAAGTCATTTAATCTTTTCTCAATTTAAAGCAGTAAAAATAAAACTAAATGTAAAAAATAAAGTAAAATATTTAAAATATTTCACCTCTTGTCAAAATATTCAGTCGGAACAAACGCTGATTCACACAAACAACATGGAAATATTTATTGCGGGGTTATGTCACTAATTTATTCTTTTAAAACAAGTATAGCAAAAATTATTTGTCCATGAATATAAATTACGTGATTTCAATAATGTAACTAAAGTGAAAATCAAATATTTACACGTAACATTAATTTGCATTGTCCTTTCTAATTTGAAGTCGGTTAGAAAATTAAAACAAAAGGTTTAAAATTTACCAGTTTCTGTTGAATAAAATCGGAAAAAAACTTTGACACACTTGAGCGACCTGGAAACATGTATATAGACGATGCCATATTCTTGTAAAATGAGTAATGGGAAATGTTTTTCAGTGTAAAATAGCTGAAACTATATGGTGTCGTCAATGAATTAAGACATCAAACAAATAATGAAAGAATACAAATACACACATCAGAGAGCTGTGTAATTTCTCTTTCTTTGATATCAGATTAAAGAAATTATAAAATGGATAAAATCTTATTAGATTCAAACAAAACATCCACTCGGAGTAGAAATTGATTTTCTTAAAGAACATGGCAACTTTACTGAGAGATTATATCAATGAGGTATTTTTTGAAATGTGGGTAACAGACAATATTTCTCCCCGTAATGTAACTGAAGTTATATAGTATCCATGAATTCCGGCATGGATAAATATATATATATATATACAAATACACGTACCACAAAGTTGTGTGATATCTTCTTCTCTGAAATCGAAGATAACATTAAAGGAATTTTTTTTTTCTTTTCTAGAAGGAGATGAAGATAACATTAAAGGAATTAAGAAATGGTTAAAAGCTTACCAGATTTTGTTAAAACATCCATTCGGAGTAGAAATTGATTTACACAAAGAACATGGCAAGCTTTACTGCCAGATTATTTTAATAAGGCATTTTTTGAAATGCGGGTGACAGAAATTTTTTTCCCGGTAATGTGGCTGAAGTTATATAGAGTCCATGAATTCCGACAAAGATGAAAAAATACAAACACACGTACCGCAAAATTGTGTATTCACTTTTACTCTGAAATCGGATGAAGATTATGTTAAAGGAATTAAGAAACTGTGAAAAGGTTGCCAGATTTTATTAAAATATCTATTAGAAGTAGAAATTGATTTACACAAAGAACTAGCTTTACTGAAAGATAATATCAATAAGTTATTTTTTGAAATGCAGGTAACAGACAATATTTTCCCCCGTAATGTAGCTAAGTTACATAGTGCTCATGAATTCCGACAAGAATGAAAAAATACAAATACACGTACCACAAAATTGTGTATTCACTTTTTCTCTAAAATCGGATGAAGATTACATTAAAGGAATTAAAACATTGTTAAAAGCTTACCAGATTTTGTTAAAACATCCATTCCGAGTCGAAATTGATTTACAGAAAGAACATTGCAAGCTTTACTGAGAGATTATATCAATAAGGTATTTTTTGAAATGCGGGTAACAAAAAATATTTCTCCCTGTAACATAGCTGAAGTCATGATGTCATTAAATTCCGAGCGTGAAACTTAAGAGAATCATTCTTTCACGGCAACTGTCAGTCGATTTTATTCCACTACCTTACTACATCTGGAATTATTCATTGCCGTTTATATCTGTATTTGTATTTTTTTGTTCAAGACAAAAGCCTTGTGATAGCTGCGAAAACTTGAATGTAGTCAACACGAAATTTCAAGGTGAAATAAAAAAGTTTATGTACCGGTGTGTTTTACTATCCCATTTACAAATATGTTCGAAAAAAATAATTCGAACACAAACAGAAGGACAAACAAAATTATTAAGTTTACGCTATTTCTTTTCATGAATATTTTAATTATATTCCTTTGAATAAAAAATGAGAACTGAATATTTAGAGTAGATTAAAATGTAATATGAGATATTGCTGAAAAAAAAAAGAGCAAGGATTGCTCTGTTTTATTTCCTTTGATTACCAGTATGAATGTATAATTTTTTTTTCCAATATTGAAAATAGCAAACTTGTTTTGTACATTTTAGAAATTTTAATTAACGCCTTAAAAGGTCGAAAGCTATTATCAAGAAGTCATATTATGTTACCGGGCACTGATAATAAATCACCAAATATTAATTAATTAAGAACCCATAATTTTAATAAAAATTTCTACATACATTTAAAAAAATGTTTTTCACTCGTTTCATTTAAAATATAATAAAACTAAGAAGAAATAATGCATAAACCAAAACATTTTATTTCAACATTAAAAGGACAATTTACCTATTCAACAGTTTTGATTATTTTAAAAAAATATAGTTCAAATGGTAAACTTGTTGCATCTCGATGTTCAACTAAAAATAAATTTTGAAAAGAAAAAACTGCACATATAATTAAATATTTAAAAAAGATTTAAAAATTTAAATTCTCTATTATATTTTTGCCCAAGGGGCATATGTAACGTTACCATTTTAGGGGGAAGCGGGAGTGGTTCTGGCACATGATATCGTAAGATATCTGTAGGGAAGGGGAGTTGTCTCTTGATATCGATGTCATTTTTTATGCAACCAAAATTCTCTCTTTTAATTTGTAACATGATCTTCGATTAAAAATAGTATGTTATCTTTTTCTTTTAGTCTGTTATCTATTTTATGAAAATACAAAGTTATTATTAAAATCACTAAATTATTTTAAAATTATTTTATTCTATAATATGGAATACCCCAACGTTTGATATTCTTATTCTTCATGTGTGTATGAATATATAATCATGGTTCAAGAAAACCATATGTGATATATATTTGAAATGAAGGAGGACAATTTTGTTTTCCTCCATGACTTCCTATTTTTTCTTCCCCCCCCCCCCCTTACAAGTTGACAGAGCAGAATCGAAACTGTTTCTGTGCATTATCTTTTTAAAGCTTCAAGATATTGTAATGAAGCGACAGCAATTAAAGAAACCTTTGTTTATTTTACGAAGTTGGTAGCCTATTTAATTTCTGTCAGTAGCTGAATTCAGTTTGTTCAATTAAAGAAAGGGATTGTGTTATACCTTTCAAATGTTTACACCCTCTAGCACGGACATAAAATAGCCTCTCGGGAGTTTACTGTAATTAAGAAAAATGTGACCTCATATAAAATTATATACAGGCCTTATAAATAGTTAAATTTTTTAAGTAAATTGAAATATTTTGTAATTTTTTACTGAAGCAAAGGAGCTGTGCAAATATAACGTTATCAGTATTTTAGTAATTTGGAACTCCCTTCCCTGTTTTGATATCATACATTATCATACTTCGACCCCCTCCCCCCCCCCTAGTAATGATATCGTTATCAAAGTGCAAAATTTTTTTGATTTTTAGAATTTATTTCTTTTGTTTGAAGGAATATACAAAACTGGTTACATTTATTTTTCACATTCTTTATTGATACAAATGAAAAGAAGTCCATAAAATATCGCTTTGTATCAAATAGCAGTTAAAAGAAATAGCTACTGTTTAAAGGTATTTTATTATAGTTTTTTATTACATAATGCATTCAACTGTTATAACGTCTTGTTGCACTTGCACGGTATGGAAGTGTGATGGAGAGTAGATAGACATTCTTATCAACAAATCAAGTCAACATTCTTTCTCTTTTATTGAAACACAAGCTTCATTTCAAATATACTTCACGTGCGGTTTCGCGAACCGTGATTATATATGCATACACACATTAAGAAGAGTAGGAATGTCAAACGTTGGGGTATTCCATATTTTAGGGTAAAATAATTTTATAATGTTTTGCTGATTTTAATAATAACTTTGTATTTCCATAAAAATAAATAATCGATTAAAAAAAAAGATAACAAACTATTTTAAACAAAAGACCATGTTACAAATAAAATGAAAAGGTTTTGATTGGATTGAAAATGATATCGATATCAAAAGACAAACTTTCCCTCCTCCGAGAGATATCTTATTATATCTTGTGCCAAATCCGCCCCCCCCCCCCTAAAATGATAACATTATATTTGCACAAAACCAAAAATGTTGTCTTTAAATTTTGTGATTCAGATTTAATAAATAGATCTATGATTTTGAGCGGACATTTTTGTTACATTTTCAAAGATAATACCTCTCCCATCTCTTCACTTATAAGGTAATTCTACAGAAGTAATCTATCCACTGTACAAATGTCATTTATCAGATTGCGAAAAGTTGCTATTTTGAACTAACACATCAACTGAATTTTAAAGACGAATGTTTTCCTGTTGATTGTGATCTAATTAATCAACTACTGATGAACAGAACAAGATAAAATGCCTGTTTTCCTCGGTGTATCAAGTGTCAATACCAAAACTGAAAAAATGTCTCATTGTTCTAATCTGACCTTTTATCGAAATACGATGTAATTCTGTGAAAGATATAAATCTCCTGATGGATAACAACAAAAGATAAAAAGGTATTATTGCTACACGTTTACGAGGTTTTTTTTTTCTTTTTTTCTTTTTTTCTTTTTTTTTTTTTTTTTTTTTTTGTTATCTCTAATACTTTTGGAGTCACTTTTTTAACAATAAATATGGGAATGTACACTGTTACTCTTGTGATCATTCGATCAAATTTTCGTAAATAATCCCAATTATTATTTTTTAAAGTAATTAAGATAAAGTTTGTTGGTTGTATTTGTGATGGCCAATTATCAGCACGAGGCATATAGACCTTAAGGCAGGCATGTCAAACACGTGGCCCGCGGGCCACAACTGGCCCACTGGCAACTTATTTGTGGCCCGCGAAGCCTTTGGCATTTTACCTGTAGTTAATACAATTTTTAAAACGTGTATTCTGAAAATACACCTTTCATGAATATAACCGTAGTTTTAGAGATGGCAAAAATCCAAAAGATGTCTATTCAAATATATTCAACGAATATTCGAATATTTTGAATATTTGCCTATAAAACAAGGTTACAATTTTCTGTTTAAATCGACAAATTATGATTGTGCATTTTTGAAAGACTGCCAATAGACAAAGTACTTAAAATTTTTATTTGAAATTACCAAGAACCTGAGTAAACTGCACCTCTAATGATTGATTTGTTATTAATGTTTATAATTTACTACTGCATATCAAAATTCAGCGCGATGTCATATTAGCGTGAAAATGTATGGATATTGATGTGGGGTTTTCAAATTTCTGTAATATTCCTCATTCGAACAATTTTTTGAAGCACAGCATGGAACCTTTTGCTATGTTTCAATATATAAGTAAGTATAATTTGAACCAAAATTACATTTAGTAAATTAAATAAAATAAGCAACGCATTAATAACAGACACATTTTATTAAACAGATTTTCTGTCTCAAAATATGTCAATTTTTATTTTTTTTACTTGCAGAAAACGCGGAAGATTGATAATTATATACCTTTGCTAGAACAAGAGAATTATGTACAATGAATTTTAAAAATAAGTACAATATAGAAAATTGAATTAAATTTTATCGGTTTGATTAATGAAAAGCAATGTTTTTTTTCTTGAGAAAATAAAATAATATGAACTATGTATACTAATAACTTTGTAACTTTGAATTAAAATTTCTTTATAAAATGACTGTGTTTTGAACGAATAAATTTCATTATGTGCTATGGAATACTGTTATCTACTCTTTTCTTTTGTGGCCCGTGGCATTGTATATAATGTTTAATTTGGCCCGCGGCGTTTAATAAGTTTCACATGCCTGCCTTAAGGGAGGGGTGCCCTCTGTGGGAAATCCTTCTAAAGGGAATCTAATCTGAATTTACGCAAGTAAATCCAAGATTCGAAGAAAACCACGGAAAACTCCGAACGATTAGGCCGACGACCGTGATTTTGTTTGAACTCAGCAGCTGCTGTCTACCAGTTTCGAGAGCAGTAGCTCTCAACCTCTGGTAGGGCTAATTAAGATAAAAAATTCATATAACTAGTTAAATATCATTGTGGTCTACTCTAATATAATATATCTAATTTGTTACAAAATGTAATCTTACTTGTCTATATAATAAATCAAAATTTTGTTACTCTTGTAGCATTCCGGTCACAAGAGTAACAAAATTCTGATTTAATATATGGACAAGTAAAATGCTTTTTTTTTTTTTTTTTTTTTTTTTTTTTTTTTGTTACAAATTAGATATAATGTTACGCAAGTAGAATACAATGGTATTTAAGTGGTTATATTCATTTGTATCTTAATTATATTTTTTAAAAAAATAATTGGGATTATTTATGAAAATCTGCTCGAATTGTCATAAAATTTCTCACTTGATGTTCCCATATGTTAATTGTTCTATCCCTTCCGCGATGAACGGTATAACTTATCTCAAATTCTATGGGGTCCATAATCCATAAAATTCATTTTTGAGGTTATTAATAAAAAATACATTTCTTTTCTAATTTTACTTTTTAATTTCAAATGAAGATCCTTTTATAAATAATGATATATTTTAATAATAACATAAATGAGCTACTTAAATTTATATATTAGAATGACACAACAAAAGATTTGTAACGGGATAGCAGGATTTATTTTTTATGATTTTCTTACACTTCTGCGAAACTGTAAACATTAGATGAAAAGAGATACATGGCAAAAACACGTTTTTCGATATCGTAAGTGCAATAGAGCAGAGAACTTTTTTTTTTTTTTAAAGCAAATTCTTATTTGATAAGTTTGTTATTGAATGACTGTTTTTGCATAAACCTTGCATTAATTACAATTACAAAATAATTTTCATTCACTTATGCGTAAAATTGGGATATTACTTAATGAAAATATACCAAATGATTGAACTGGTTTCTTTTTCTTTTTACTTAAAAAAGCGACAGTGTTTAATTTTTTTTTTTTATTTAGCTCAAATTGATTTTTGTGTATAGATGGAGTTTCAGAGTCGATGTTTATCTCACTTTCTGATATGCTAGATGCTTAAAAATTATATATACGAACAATAAAGGTCTCCATAAAGGACATACTCAGAATATTTTGAAAAAAAAACTAATTAAACTACTTATGTATGTAATAAAGGATCAATAAAGTTTACAGGATGAATTATAGTAGAAAGACTGTAACAAGACCATAAATGTGATCGCAGATCCCACAAAGAGTTTCGTTTCATAAGTCTTTTAAAACAACTTGTCCTTTAATTAATTAATCCAAATTGTTAATTTAATTATTAAATTCCTACATAGATGGTAGCAACGATAAATTTAATTTAAAAATAATTATAAAAGGACAGTTGTTTATTTTAATGAAATTAAAAATCTTCAAATCAAATTATTTAAATACAATACAAATTCCAAATTTTTTGAAAAATTCAAAAATAAAAAAATTTAACAGAAATATAAATAAGATTTTAAAATTCTAACAAGGAAAAAAAATTTAACGAAATTTAAAATGCTGAATCATTAATAAATCACAATAGTTTTTGAAACTGAAAAGAAATGGAATTCCAAAAAATATATGAATGTCAGATGAACGAAGTCCTAATAATATCAACACTTAAATTGGCAAAAAATGGAAAATTTCCTTTTAATTAAATCCAACTTAATATGAAAATTTTAACTTGTAGCACTGGTGGTCTAACTAAGAACTTTCTGTTTACTAGCAAGACGCTTTACCTCCAAGATATGATGTCTATCCGCAAAACGTTCAAATTAAGGTTCTCTTTTAAAATTGAAATAGCAAAAATGAACAGATGACATTGAAAAAATTAATTTAAGCAGAATAATAGACTTTTTTCAAAATTTTATGATTTATCGTGGGACAAGAGGTATTCGCTGTAAGTACACAAGATTTGAAGTATCTGAATACAGTTTTTGAGTACGAATTCTGTAAAGGACGGATAGAGAACAGAGACGAATAGGATTTCGTCGGATAAACGAAACAAAAAAAAAAATACTTTTGAATTTTTGGCATGAAAAGACCAAAGCGTCACACAATTTGGCGAGCAGAGCTTTTCTTCGCCAAAAGCTAACAATTTTAATGTAATTTAAAAATGTTTGTTAACAGATTTTTAGAACGCGTGTAAATGGTATTTTATGAATTTAAACTTAAACAATGAGAAAGTTTAAGATATTATATTTAATTTATCACAGAAAAAAATATTTTCATTTATATAAAAAAATCATATTGAAACAAAAATATTTTTATACGTTTAAGCGTATTCAAAAATAAAAGCCAGATGAAGAATGCTGCAGTTATACATTTCAATATCTAAATTTCCATAGCAGCAAATTGAATCACCAATGCTCAATTGTACTTAATTTTGAGCTTTAAACAATTTTAATTGATTTAAATTTTGAATTTCTTTTTAAATCGTAATTTTTCATACTTAAATTTCTATATAAATACATATAAATATCGATATGACAAAATTATAGTTTAAACAAACTAAAACTGACAAAACAAAAGTTATTTAAATTAAATATATTTAAACAGTTTAACATGAAACATTTTTTACGTAAAGTGTATTTGACATAAAGAAGTATTTTTTTAAATTGCCAACCGATGAATAATCGCCAAATAACAAAATTTTCATGATTTTTTTATTGAAGCTCTATCGAGATTCCGCCGAAATTTTTTTGATAAACATTTATATTCTCATGAAAAAAACATTCCGTAACTTTTTCAGAGTATGCCCGGATGGAGACCTTCCTTTTAAGATGTGTTTCCAATGACAATACATTTTTTAAATATTTTTAGAGCTTAATTTTAAATTAACGTCACTAAAAAAGCTTAAAATATATCTGAAGAAAATCTGTAGGTATTTGAACCGATTTGATTTTGCACATTTTCTGAACAATAAAACCTGCAAATTTTCTAAAAAAAAATAAAAAAAAAAATAATAATAATAAAATAATAATAATAATAATAATAATAATAATAATAATAATATATTTTTAAAATAAGCTTAAAAAGTGGCTCAAAACTGTTTCACTGGATTTCTGAAGAAATAATCCTCAAAAGCTTCTGTAAAAATAGGTTTAAAAAGTAGGTGAAATACCTACAGATTTTCTGCAGAATTTTTATATACAGGATTTCTGTAAAAATAAGCTTCAAAACCTTCTATATAACTAGGATTAAAAAGGAGATTCAAGTACTACAGAATTTTTATAGAATTTCTGAAGAAAATACCCTCAAAAGCTTCTGTAAAAATAGGCTTAAAGAGTGGGTCGAATATTTACAGATTTTCTACCGAATTTTCTTTTGCAGAATTTAGGAAAAAGTAAGCCTAAAAAGCTTTTGCGAAAAAAAAGCTTTAAAAATGGGCCAAATACATGCAAATTTTCTTATGAATTTTTTCTACAAAATTTCTGCCGAAATCATCCGCAACTCAAAATTAATTTTGAATAATATTTTGAATAATAAATTTTAAATAATTATAAATTAATTTTAAGACTCTTTTATCGTTTTCTAATGACAGGTAATAAGTTGTTCATTGTTCTTTATAGTTACAATTGTGTACGATTTACAACAATAATGGATTTAAGATAGTCTAAATAGTGCCTTTGTAAATTTGTGCTTTCATGTTGCCATATCTTAAAAATTCCATCCGGCTCGGCCTACAAGCGCAGGTAAATTTCGAAGTTAAGAACTAATTTTACCAACACAAACCTCTAGGTTTGTGTTGGTAAATAGTTCTAAATAAGATAAACTGAGTTTTATCTCCAATTTTATCTGGCCACTTTTGACGATTTTTTAGTTTCATTTTTCTGTAAGAGCTGATTTTATCACAATAAATATGATAATTTTTTTCTTCAATTGCTAGGTACTTTTATTTTTTTTTTTTTTCTGTAAAAATTGGTCGCATCAAAAACATATCAATATAAGAGTTGTAGAAAATATTTGGAACATTTATAATAAATTTAAGAGGATTTGATATTTTGTAAATAGACGAAATTGTGAATTTTTTTTACTTCAACCCTTCTCCCCTTTTTGCTTTCATTTTTATTTCATTATTTCATTATTTATTTATTTATTTATTTATTTATTGTGGTAAGAGTTGGTCCAATCAAAAACTTATCAATATGAAAGTTGTATATAATATTAAGATTTATAATAAATTGAATTGAATTCAATATCTTCAGAATTGACGAAGTTATGAATTTTTCTTCCCTGTTTTAGAGAGACCTAAACCAGTGTATTTTAAGGCTTACCTAAAATCTGTCATACATAGATTTTTTACCCCTTTTCTAAAGTAATGTTAAGTTTAAATTGATTTTCTATGAATTGTGACTAAAAAAGTATGGGGGGGGGTTGTTTTCACATAACGTATAGCAGGCCAGAATAATTTAATATTTTGAGAAAGAAATTAAGTTACATACAAAAATGAGACATGTTATAGAAAATCATAGAAACGGCATTTTATTTCTACTTTTCACAGTTCACCATTTACTAGTAGTTGTATTGATTAGCATTATTTATTTATACTATAAAAGTAACACAACAAATGAATAAGAAACGCACGTGCAATTTGCTAAATTCTTACTTTCAACTAGTTTTAAAAATAGAGTCGTGAAAATCTAATTTGACGAATGAGTATGTTTAAAAAAAATTATTGAAAAAATTAAATATTATTCCTTAAACTTTCAGTAATATGCATTAGATAAAGAAATTAGTAACATCCGAATGTTATTAATTGAGGCTTTAATCTTTGGTTTTACGTAATGAAAAATCAACGAAAATTAAGCCACTAGGACGCAATTATAATTTAAAGAAATCTAAAAATAACATCCGTTTCACGTTTACATTCAAACTTTTCATATTCATATCTACTATTTAAAAAATATTTTAATACGCAATAGATTATTAATAAATATAATACCAAATTTTATGTCACATTTGCTAATTGCAATATTCATATGTAATACAAATTCATTTTTACTATGGACATCATTTTCACCCACGGAAGCCCTCTGAGATGAAAATCTCAGTCTTTAGTATCAGCGGGGAAAAAAAAAGACGCAGAAATTTAAAAGTTTTATGAGTACAAATGTGCAAAATGTGTTAAACAGTATTTTTTAATTGCAATACGATAATGGCAAATGGCATCCGTAATTATGGTGATATTCCATTGGCCCTCTTCAACAATAAAAATAGCTATATTGCCACCAATCAGAAGAAATTTCATAAAAACAATTTTTAATATTAAAATGTAAAAAAAAAAAAAAAAAAAAAACATCAAAATTGGTTTAGCAGAAAGCTTAGGCCAGATGACTAAAAAAACAGCCTTGTCTTTTAAATATAACCCTTTCGGGACTAAATTTTTTTCCATTTTTAGAAAAAACTACTTTTAAGTTATTAAAATTAACATTACCTATCCAAACAGATTAATTAATGTTTAACGAATATTTCATTGTCCGAAAGATACACCGAATCTTGTTGTTTTGCGTACAATTCGTACAATTAGTATGCACATGACAATATTCTGAGGAATAATTTTTGGAGAAGCTTAGAAAACATTGTATTACAATAATATTTAACTTATATTACAATTTTTAAATACTTTTTGCGATTTATTATATATGATTCTTTCAGGAAAGTAGCTTTTATTTTAAATTTAAAGCGTAAAATGTATGTTTAAAATAAAAGAATCGCAAACGGCGCAAAGAGAATTAAGCATTTAGTAATAATAATTATTATTACTAAATGCTTAAGCATAAATGAAGTCATATAGTAAATGCATACACATATACTAACATTACTACATGTAAATAATAGTAAAAGTATTTTTCAAAACAGAATAAAACTCCATTAAAACACATCGGCTGTTAATAGTACACCAGACCCGAAAGGGATATAGCCTCTTCGGTCCCTGGGTCTCCATTCGGGGACCTCTGTTCTTAATAGCTAAATGTTTTTTTACGTTGAAAGCTAACGAATAAATGCCTGCATCTATACTGAATCCCTCATACAATCAGTGTTAGTATCATCTGAGTTCACAAAATTGCCTAAAAATGCCCAAAAGACAGTGTGACCAAGAAAATAATGAATTTTTATAACGATTTATCTTAAATCTTTTCAATAATTTTTGGGGGCATTTGTAGATTATTATTTTCTTGTTTAAAGCTCTTAAATTCGCGATTGCGTTACTGGTTATTAAATTGATGTTTTAAAGGAGTTTGTAGTTTTAGATCTATGTTTTTTAACCTAAATTAGTAAGCGCCTAAAGGATCAATTTCAGAAAATATGTTTTTTTTTTTCAGTCAATTACGATGTCATTTTGTTTGAAAAAAAAACCAATGACTAATTATTTGTTTTATTATTTTAGCTTCGGAACTAAACAGGATAGATTATATAAATAAAGACAAATTATAAAAATAACACAGTTTTTTTTTTTCCCCCAGTATAATGATTGGTGTCTTTGAAACTAAAGTATTAGAAGGCAAAATATCAAAAAAAATAATTTTAATTTACCTAAATTAGACACTATATATATAAAAAAAAACATGTTGGAAGTCCTAAGTAACGCATGACAAATATTCATGTATTATAACTAGTTTTGCAGATCTAGTATGCATATTTTGGTGCAAAAGTTGTTACATTTTTATGCAAAAATACATGAATGCAAAATTTATTATGATTTATTATGTTAAATTCAACGATGCGGAAAAAAATATGTCATTATTTTAAAATGTACGTAATGGTCATGGCAAACTTGAATCATTACTTATCAGGAATATCATTGAATTAATTATATATAGTAGGATATCATAGATTGAAAAAATCTTTCATTAATATCAGTTTAATGTCGATTCGTTTTTCAAAAAATTTGAAATAACTCGACAAAATTTTGCAACGATTATGTACATTAAATTTCAAACCAATCAGTTGGGCAGTTTTTGCATTGTTATATACAGATAGACAGACCAGAACATGGCTATAAGTGCGACGTATTTATATAATTACGAACGCACCTAGCAAGAATAAATAGGAAATGCACATGCAATTCGCTAAATTCTTACGTTCAACTAATTTAAAAAAATCAGTTATGTAAATAAAAATGAATAAGATGTGGCAATCCCAAAACTTTCTTCTATATCATACATGTCAATGTTTTCAGAAAAATGAAACCTAATAGTGTCACGTGCCTTAGTTTTTGAGATAGAGCGCCCACAAAATTTTTATCACATACAGCGTGACAGAGTAAACAGACAGGCATTTTGTGAAAACACGTTTTTGGGATTTTCTTACCCATAAAACCTGTAAATCCGTCGAAAACGCGAGTAAGAAAATTTTCATGAATCCAATGCTTTCTTCTTGTAAAGATGAAAAAAAGTAATAAACCATAAAAAATCACATTTCTTTTTTCCACCTTTTATGTTTGATATTTTTTTAAAGTATTAAAAGTTAAAATATTTAAAAAATAATAATAATAATTTAAACCGTACCTAAAATTAATGGCTATAATAACGAAAATTAAAAAATACTGAAAGAACACTTATAAACCAAATATAAATACCTTTTCTTTAAATTTCCGTCTTAAAGCTTGGAGCAGTCATTTACTGGTGTGTTTAAGCATTTTTCAAGCACGTTTTATCTTTGGATATCTACATTTAAATACTTCTGAAGCGAGAGATAAGACAGAATCCAACCAATTTTGTGAACAGCTGATAAGACTTGACGTCATGATGAAAAATGAGCCCAATTTGACGGCTCTATCCAAAACGGAAAAGCCATATTTTTCAAAATAAATTCGCCTCTTCTGAGAAATGCTGTTTTTGGATAAAGATTATGACTAAATTAGATGGAATTTTGAGAAAGACATTTGGAAGGAGACCGGGGGGGGGGGGGGGGTATTTAGGAAAATATGCAAATATCTTCGAGAAGTGAAAAAGCTATTCGCTTTCGCTGAATTTTCACTTTCTAAAATTTAAGGAAAAAAAAAACATGTGTTTTAAAGTAAGTTTTAGAACCGGTTCGTATAAGCTCTCTCTCAATATTTTTTTTATTTATTGATTGATTTTTTTTTCTGCGGTTTGGAATTGAGTACGGTGTGGATTGGGTTAAACCGAACTTCAACTCGAAAATTCTACTTAATATTAACCCGAAAACCGGCCCAAACACGAAATTATTCAACCTGAACCCAAAATTTCTATTTAAATTAATAAGAGTTTTCATGTTTTTAAAAGTACGGTTTTAAATCGGTTCGGATAATATCTATATTTTTTCTTTTTATTGTGGTTCGGAATTGAGTATTGCCGAGGTCGGGTTAAGGCAGACCTGGAACTCGAAAATTCTATTTAATGACAACCCGGAAAGATTCCATCTGAACCCAAATTTTCTATTTTTATTAATCTATAGAAAAATATAGAAATATTTTGGAGATGTGAAAAATGTTTTCGCGTTCACTGAAAAGAATTTTCACTTTCTAAAATTTTCGAACCTTTTTTTTTTTTTTTTTTTTTTTTTTTCGTATGGTTTGAAATAGTAGGTTCTTTAATCGGTTCAGATAAGCTCTATTTTTTTTTCTTCTAAGAGTTAAGTACTGCGTGAGTCGGGTTAAGCCGGAGCTCAACTCAAAACTTTTACTCGATATTAACCCGAAAATTGACCAAACTCATAATTATTCAATCTGAATGCCAAATTTCTGTTTATATTAATATATATAGTATATACGAATGTATGGAAATATTTCGGAGAAGTGAGAGAAGGATTAAAGAGTTTTCACTTTCTAAATCCGTCTGGTTTGAAGAAGTAGGTTTTTGAATAGGTTCGGATAATTACTTACTCCTTATTACTTTTTCCTTTTGCTGGGTTTCGTAGTTAAGGCGGACCTAAACTGGAAAATTTTACTTAATCCGAAAAAATTCAATCTGAACGCAAAATTTCTATTTATATTAATCTATAGAAAAATATGGAAATATTTAAAAGAAATGAAAAGGTTTTCGCTTTTGATGAGAAGTTTTCATTTTCTAAAACTCGAACTTTTTTTCGTGTAGTTTGAAGTTGATTCTTGAATCGCGATTCGAATAAACTTTATTTATTTATTTTTTTTATTTATTTTTTTTATTTTTTTTTATTTTATTTATTATTATTTTATTTATTTATTTTATTTTATTTTTATTCTTTCTTTTTCCTTTTTTGCTGTTGTTCGGAGGTGAGTGCTGCGTGGGTCGGTTTAGGCTGGGCCTGAACTTGAAAATTCTATTTAATGTTAACGTATAATGTATATTATTGTGAAAATTCTATTTAATGTTAACACGAAAATGTCACACAAAAATTCCGCCCAGCCCCGAAGTAATTCAATCTAAACGGTAAATTTCAACTATGTTAATATATAGGAAAGTATTGAAATATTTCAGAGAAATGAAACAGGTTTTCGATTTCTCTGAGAAGAGTTTTCACTTTCTAAATTCGAACTTTTTTTTCATATGGTTTGGAGTAAGTTCTTGAATTGATTTGGATTTTTTTTTCTTTTTGCTGCAGTTTGGAATTGAGACTGCATAGGTCGGATTAAGCGGACCCAGTGGCGTAGCTAAGGAGGGGCAAGGGGGGCGTTTGCCCCGGGCGCCGAGACCAAGGGGCGCCAAATTGAGAGAGATTTAAATCGAAATTATTCCATTTTTTTTTACAATAAATAAAAAACCTTTTTTTTTTTTTTTTTTTTTTTTTGTATGTGTGTGTGAGGATGTTTTTAAATAAAATATACCTTTTCCATCCAAATAATGAAGAAAGAAAAAGCTTCTGTATATGTTTCTGGGGATGGTTCAACACACATTTACAAAGATAATTATATACTTGAAACTAAGGTGCAAATAATTAAATAGGGGCGCCAAATTGATAGGAAGTATAAATCTAAATTATTTCACATATTTTGACAATAAACAAGAATTGTTGATTTGTGTGTATGTCTGCGTGTGAATGTTTTTTTTTTTTTTTTTTTTTGTGTGTGATATTTGTTATATCTATATTAGAAATAAAGAAAAGGCAATGTAAATGTTCCAAGGGGGGCTCAACACACTTGGTTACAAAGATAACTAGTCGTTGGGGGCCACCGTAATACTTACCCATCATGGATATGTATATGAAAATAAAACATGTGAAAACTATTTAGAAAAATGCATTGCAATTCATAAACAAAATTTAAATATTGTTAATATACATAGTAATGCTCTATTAAAGAACTGCTGATTACCGATATCGACAAATTATATAAAACTCAAGTAGTACCGAACTGCGTAAAAAAAAACATCCTTATAACTCCAAAAATAATAACTCTTTTAACTAACAATTAACTGCATCGGATTAAGCGTCTCATTTCCAATTAAACTATATCTTTGAATTGAAATCTGAATGAAATACAGGGTCATGAAAAATCGAAGAATGTAAAAAACAGGATTACAAATATCTCGGCAACTAATAATCCGATTGACTTCGTTCTATATGCAAAATGTGTGTTATTTTATTGCCTTTTACGTCCATTCCTTAAAACAAAAAAATTCGAAAATTTTTATATACCTTTCATCAGAACGAATTTTTCGAGAGTCCGAAAAAAATAGTTCCGGATAATCAAGGTTGCTGATATTAAATAGGGTTCGTCCCATTCTTACATACTAACTACATACAAAATTTCAAGTCTCTATCTCAATTCGTTCGGGAGATAGAGCGTTTACAGACAGACAGACAGACTGACAGACAGACAGACAGACAGACAGACAGACGGACGGCAAAATTTTTTTTCTAAAAATATGTTTTTCGGAATCTCCACTATCTAAAACGTGTAAATCCGTCAAAAAAAATTTTTCGATTTTCAAAACGATTGCAAGACTTACCCTATACTACGTAATAATGTGATGGGTAAGTAATAATGTATCTGAACTGAGGAACAAAAAGATTAAACAGAGTGGCGCCAAATTGAGAGGAGATTTAAACCGAAATTATTTCACATATTTTAACAATACATAAAAAAGATTGTTTATTTATTTATTTTATTTTATTTGTCTATTTTTTGTGAGTGTCTATGTTAATGTTTTCTTCAGTAAGATATTTTGTCATACATCAAAATGGGGAAGAAAGAATGAAGCTTCTTTAAGTGTTTTATAGGGATCACTCTTCGTACCTAAAATAATTATGTACCTGAACTGAGGTGCAAATAAAGTAAAATAAAACAAATAAAGGCCGCCAAATTGAGAGTAGGTTTAAACCAATATTATTTCACATATTTTCACAATAAATAAAAATTGTTGACCTTGTTGTGTATATGTATGACTTTTATAAAGAAATTCGGCGTGAGTTCGGGGTGTAGATCGAGAGATTAAAAAATGTCATTCGCTGATGGAAGTTTCTACCTCTTTATCTTCCAGTTTATAAATCAAAAAGCCTGTTTGCGACTTCGGGTGTCATTTGTGGTATCAAAAGAACATTTTTCATTTGTATACTAGCGCGAACGATTAAAACCTGTATTCATATTAAAATTAAAAATATGTATGAATCTCTCAAAATGAACTTCTGAGATGAGTTTCCACTGCCTTCGGCATCGGGAATTGTACACACGCACTTCTAACTGCTGAAGTTTTCCACTCAAATTTATCATAGATATAGATTTTTTTTCTGGGTCAAAGGGAATCGTAGAACCGTAGGATAAAACTGTAAGATGAGTTGGAAAAAAAAAAACTACACAGAAACTAAATTTATGTAAGCAGAAATTAAAATTCCCCCTAGCGATGGAAGGTTGAACTAAAAACTGTAGTACAAAGGGATCCAAGTAGAATGAGAAAAACTCAGTTGAAATAGAGTTCATAGAACCCAAATAAGAACGTGCCTCTCACACTGGAAAGGTGCAGGTAAAATTACAAGAAAATCATAAGCTAAAAGAATCAATTCTTGAGGAAATCTGGCCTATAGAATCCAAGAAAAAAATGTGCCATTAATGCTCGATAATTGTGGTAAAAGACATCTATAATTTGGAATATATACATTTAAATGTAACTGAAAAAGAGAAACCCCTACGGGTGAATTCTTAACTCATACTACGGGACTCTTACCACTGAACAAATTAATAATCTTCAATTAAATTGATAAAATGCTTTTAAAGTATGTTTTTAACATTTGGCAACGTTTAATAATTAAGTAGATTTTCCACATACAATGTAATCTCTGATCCATCGATTTTCGGAAATTAAATCTAGGGTGCCGGCTAGAACGAGATATCTTTTTAGTTCGGTTTTTAATTAATGCTCGCCACGTATTTTTCTTTCCTTTAATTTTTGTGCTGTCGCTATCAGCTTTAATTTTTTAAACATTAAGGGTGTTCTCAACTGCTACGCTCAACAAGCGCAAAACATTTTGACACCTTTACAAACTCATTTTTTAACGGAAAGATATAAAATTGAAATGCCTGACTATGGAAGCGATTTCGAATTGAACTTATTTTTCCATTTTATGATAATTAAATTACCTATCGAGTTATAAGCTTTTTCGATGACGCGATCACCCGTTTTTCTTCTGCTTTTCGACCGGTTTTTCTGCTTTCGTCGGGAAATGTGCTCAAAAGTGTCAACTTTGAAGGATTGTTATGAAAAATCTATTTTTTTTCTTTTTTAAACAGAAGATTGAGTGCAATTAGACAGTTTCTGAATAACAACACCTGCTATTTTCATGCATTTCCGAACAAAAATAAATTAAAACATGTGTCACAAAGTTGCCCTTTTTGATTTAAGAACACCCTTAAGAAAAATTACCAATCGAATTTCATAAATTTTATACATAGGTGTATTTTTTTCTATATGTGCTCTGAAATTTTCAAATTGGTATCTTAATTCGTTTTCTTAATTTTCGCTAATTAGTGAAAAAAATTAATTTATTCCATTTCAGCTGTGGAATCAAGTTCATATGTGTGAGATTTTACCACTTTGTGCGAAAAAAGTGTGGGCAGTCAAAAGTGTCGAAAGTGTGGGCATTTTCAATGAGTTCTTAATTAATATTCTCAGCTGATTATTAAAAAATTAGAAATATGAAACTAATGTGCATTAATACATGCCTTGGACTATCCTTGCAGAAATTTTCAGACTTGTACGTACGATAGGTATTTCGAAAAATCTCCGTTGCACAAACACACACAAAGATTTATTTTCACGCTGATTTTTGAGTTCTACATTCCATATGAATATTTTCGTGTAAGGAGGGGCGCTTCTGTGAACCAATGCAATATGGATTTAGTTGGAAGAATAACAAGCAAGGGATATTTCTTCTTTACTGGAAATTATACTTTTCCATCAAATTAGCACTTGAAAAAACTCAAATATTAAAATGTGGGTGACCTACCCCTAAATTTTCTCGTCTTAAATTGTATAAAAAACAAGTAGGAATTTTCAATCTTACTACTACGATTAGTAAAAATGGTTATTTTCGACGTTTTAAAAATTAAATATATTTGATATATACTTATATTCGGCGGATATACATTTAAGAAAACTATATCTTTATATATCTATGTAAGGAATAAAACGTTATGCAATGATTACTAATGGGAGACATGAGTCTGACTTGGAACACCTTTCTGAACGCTTTCGTTTACTTCGTCGTTGTAACTTGCAATCATGTTCCCGATTTCGATTGGATGTCTCACGTGTAATTTATGTCGTTTTCCGTACCTACATGGTTGTAGGCTGTGCAGGCATCTCAAATGGGAAAAGTCTAATTTTTTTCCGTGTGCGTTCTTGCCAGGGCCGTAGCTAGAAGTGAACAATAGGAGGGGCTCAAGAGAATGTAGGCGTGGGGGGGGGGGGCTCATAATTTTTTTTTTCTCTCTCTGACGCAGAAAGATAAATTAGTGCATATTCATTTTATAGGTACTATTTTTCTTATGAAACTGTTCTAATTACTTCATTTTATGATAAGAAAAATTTATGATGATGAAAATTTTGAGTGTATAACTGGTGCAAAATTAAACATTATGTTAGCTTCATATGTACAAATAGGATGAAAGAGTGTTGAAACACTTATTTTAGATACAATTTTGTAATTCTACAAAGTTGTGAAAGAGTCTCAAAACTAAATTAGATTTTTGAACAGAATTTCATTTGAATTTTCGGAACATACTTGGAATCTTTTCCAGTGGGGGGGGGGGGGGCTCAAAATATTTTAGGGGGGCTGAGCCGCTCATAGCGCATCTTAGCTATGGCTCTGATTCTTGCTAATATGTTGGCAATACTTTTCCTACAGAAGGCGAAGGTATCAATTTGGGAGGAACATTTAGTTTAATTGCTTACTTAGTTTTTGATTGACATGCTATCAAGATCAGCAAAATTCCTGGGATCTGTGACGTACAAGCCTTTAACCACATATGAAGAATTGTTCAAGCGTCAACATTTTCTATCTAAAGTTATTTTCTGAATTTAATGGGGAACGTAATAAATATTATGCTGGGAAACAAAGTTACGACAGGTAAAACGGATTTTAGTATATAAGACAGAAATAAGAATTTAAAGTTACATAAAGTTAGAAGAAAAAATTTAAGGACTTTAATTTAAATTTTTGAAATGCGATTTTAATTTTGAAATTTAAAACAATTGTATTCCTTATGCTTTTCATCTAAATGTATACATCATTGTCATGGGACTGCGTTCATATTTCTAAACCGATCTGGATGTGATTGAGCATATGCTATGGATTTATGAAGATCTTGACCAAATTCAATGACCATCCTGATCCGGTATCCTGTCTTAAAATGGCGATACCTTGAAAACTTCAAACTGAAATAAAAATTAAAATAAATAAATAACTGCTAATTTATTTCTTGCATAACCGTTAAGTCTTCATAGTAGGATTGAAGAACATTTTTATTTTTTTATTTCTCCTCTCTCTGAAAAAAGGATATAACAATTTGAAATTTTAGGCTGTTTGCCGTTTTGAAATAGATTTTTTTTTTTTTTTTTCATAATAGGGCGAATTTTAGAAGTTTTAGCAAATACAGTTTTTTTTTTTTTTTTTTTTTTTTTTTTGAGAATTTATTTTTAATGTTACTACTCCTATATTCCTAAAACAAAAGTCATATCTGTGAACATTCCGATAAATTTTTGAAATTCGCTTTAAAATTCCATATTACGAACACAGAAATCTGCTATAATCGGGTTCCATGTATTTTAATTTCGTATGTTAGCTGAATTCTTAATAACAAGGAGTGAAGTTTTATTTTCTTGCCTTTAACAAGCCCATAAAACACTTTTTTTCGTCTAGGGGGAAAATAAGGTTCCTTCTTATTTAAGAGGGGGATGGGGCGCAAAATTTCTTCTTGCCCCGGGCGCCAAAAAATGTAGCTACGCCACTGAGCGGACCTGAATTTGAAAACTTCTACATAATATTAACCTAAAACCCGACCAGAACACGAAATAATTCAATCGGAACCTGAAATTTCTACTTATATTAGTATATAGGAAGTAAATAGAATGCAGTGAATTAAGGAAATATTTCGGAGAAGTGAAAAGGGTTTTCGCTTTCTCTTAGAAGAGTTTTCACTTTCTGATTTCGAACTTTTTTTTCGTGTGATTTGAAATAGGTACTTGAACCTATTCGGATAAGCTCATAATTTTATTCTTTTTTTTTTTTTTTTTTTTTTTTTTGTGTGTGTGTGTGTGTGTGTGTGGAGTTTGAAATATAGTCTTGTGTGGGTCTGGTTAATCCGGACCTGAACTCAAAACATTCTGCTTAATATTAACCTGAAACCCGACCAGAAGCCAAAATAATTCAATCTGAACCTAGAATTTCTTATATTAGTATATAGGAAGTAAATAGAATGCAGAAAAGTTATGGAAAGATTTCAGAGAGGTAAAAAGGGATTTCGTTTTCTCTCAGAAGTGTTTTCACTTTCTGAATTCGAACTTTTTTTCGTGTGATTTGAAGTAGGTATACTTGAACCGATTCGGATATGTTCTAATTTTTTTTTCCTTTTTTCGGGGGTTCGAAATTAAGTCCTGCGTGGGTCGGGTTAATTCGAACCTGAACTAAAAAAAAATCTACTTAATATCAACCGAAAATCCGACCCAAACACAGAATAATTCAATCCGAACTAAAATTTATACTTATATAAATAAAATATAGGAAATTATGCAAATATTTCGGTGAAGTGAAAAGGGTTTTCGCTTTCTCTGAGAAGAATTATCACTTTCTAAATTCGAACTTTTTTGTGTGTGGGGTTGAAGTAGGCTCTTGAATCATTTCGATAATCTATATACATACATATACAGATGGAGGACAAAATAATACGAACACCAGTGAGAAAATATGGCGTATTTCAAACCTGCAATACAGCCTCGCCACCTACAACAGAAGTCTGTCAACTAATGAGCGTTAAGAGGAAGGTATCAGTCTCTCAACAACTGTGTTGCATACGTTTATCGAACTGTCTGTGATAAGTTGGAATCTCAGACCTGTCAGAGTTCCTAAGAGGAATGATTGTCAAAGCACGTTTAAGTGGAGCATCAGTTACCGAAACATAAAACCCTTTGGGGTTTGCAAGGAGTATGGTATCAGCTGTTATGACAGCATACACGAAAGAGAGGATAAGACGACGTCTTCAAAGCACAACACTGGCCGAATGTCCAAGCTTGCTGACAGGGATAGACGAATCTTCAAGAACATAGTAGCCCGAAAGCAAAAGCAATCGTTATTCGAGTAACATCCGAAATGAACAGTCAGGACCTCGTTTCAACAAAAACTGTCAAAAGGGAACTTCATGCTGCGAGCGTTTATGGTAGAGTGGCAATTTGAAAACCCTTGGTGACAGCAACTAATACTTTCCGCGACGCCAACGGTACGGAGATCATAAAGGGTGGTCGTCACAGCTGTGGCAACAGGTAATATGTTCAGATGAATCGTCATTCACCCTATTTCATACGATCGGACACGTTTATATCTGGAGATCGCCCATAAAAGCGTTTAATCCTGAAAACCTCATGCCGACTTTGAAACATGGAGGTGGCTCCATTATGGTATGGGAATCGATATTTTCGCACGGTCTTGGCTCACTTGTTATTCTGCATGGGAGAATAAAATCCAATCACTGTCTAAGCATTCTAGGAGATCATGTCCACCCTTTTGTCCAGACTGTGCGACCACTTTTTTAAGACAACAATGTCCCTATCTACACTGCTAGGTGTGATCAAGCTTCGTTCGAAGAGCATGACGATGAAGTTGAACATATTTCCTGGCCCCCTCAGCCTCCGGATTTATATTATTGATCATTTATGGGAATATTTGGAGTCCAAACTTCATTCCCGATTTACTCCTCCATCCAGCTATTCGGAATTAAAGACCGTTCTTCAGGCAGAATAGCTAAATATCCCTTTAAATATTGTCCATGACCTTTATGGAGCTATCCCACTACGCATTAAAACTGTACTTCAGTCAAAGGGTGGTCCAACCCCCTATTAATAATGATTTTCCCTTATTTCACAGGTGTTCGTATTATTTTGTCCTCCTTCTGTATATTATTAATTAATTAATTGTTATTTTTTAATTTTATTTATTTATTTTTATTTATCTTTATTTTCTTACTTTTTTGCTGGGGTTCGAAATTAAGTCCTGCATGGATCGGGTTGAGCGGACAGGAATTCGAAAATTCAATTTAATGTTAACGCGACACCATACCCAAACCCAAAATATTTAGTAAAATCTTTTACGACAGAATCACATAGAAAAGAAAAAAATGCACTATAGACAAGTTTCTTTCTTTTGGGGCCTGTTTTTTTTTATGTCTGTTGATTTTTCTGAGGTATTATTATATTAATTTTGCATGGATCAATACGTTTTTCTTTAAGACAGACTTCCGTCATAGGCAGGTTCTTTTTAACTAGTTTTACTGTATTTTAATTTTTTTACCCTTAAATCTACTATCCTTTAAAAAATGAATTTATTTTAAAGTTTTCTTGAAAAAAATGGTAATTAAAAAATATATGCAATTTTTTTTTTTTTTTTTTTTTTTTTTTTTTTTTTTTTTTCTGAGACAAATTTTTTTTATTTTTACAATGATTAGGTCAGTGAGAGACAATGATTTTAATATGGGTGGTGTCGAGACCGGGATTGAAAATTTAGCTTCGGGAAGACCTAGGAAGAAGGAAGCCAGTTTTGGTTCGGAATGAAAAAGGACGTTAAGTCCAATCTGGCCGAATCTTCAGAAAAAGCAAGGTTTCGGGCCTGATCCATCCCGCGACCAGAATACAGACTTTTTCTAACGTCCGGTAAAATAAAAAGCCTCAATTTGTGAGGGCTAAAGTTTATGAAAAGACTGTGAATCCCCATATTAAAAAAGCATTGTTTTAAATAACGGACTGACAATCACATAGTACAGAAAGAACGTGGAAACGGCAAATTTAAACTGAATCAGAAGTTTGAACTACATAAAAGAGTATTTTTTTTTTTCAAATGCAATTTTTTAATTTAAAGATTTTATTAGAAGCCAATCTTTATTTAAAACTTTATTTCTTGAAAAAATAAGTTACATCATTTTTAAATTAATATTTTTAAAATTAATTTTTCAAAAAATTCTGAAACAAAACTAAAATGATAATTTCCACTTTAATTAAAAGAAAATACTTTGAGGTCTAAGCATAAGCAATTGCAATGTGTATAGGTTACCATGTATTCTTGCAACTAAGCTTTACGAAGCGAAAAGTATGTCAGTGGATTCACAGAAGATACAAAATTTCCTCTTTTTACATATAAAAACTCAGTTAATTTTTAAGGGGACAGGGGACCTTTAAAATAATTTTTTTATATTTTAAAAAATGCACTTTAAATATCATTCAAGGGTACATTATATGCATTATAACATATATTTATCACCAAAAAAAGTAATTTTTTTTTTTTTTTTTTTTTGAACAAAATAGGGAAATTTGTGTAATATTTTAGATTTAATGAGAACTTTTCAAAATGTCCCATGCGCATTCCATTACCAATGAATATCTCCAATATTATTTATACAAGTTTGATTTACATTAATAAATAAAACAGTGTATCGAATTTTCTATATCTGAATATAAAGGTAAGAAAAAAAATTCTAAATTTTTCTGAAATTTTGAGCCTTTTTGAACCTTTTTTTACAATTATTTTCACACCTATAACTTTTACAATTATTTCTATTTTCAAAACCATGCACATTTTTATGACATATATTATGATAAATAACTATAAAAAATTCCAAAGCATTCAGTTAAAAAATAATGCGCATGGAGCATTTTTAAAAGTTCTTGTTAAATCAAAAATATTACAAAAATTTCCCTATTTTATTTATTTATTTTTTTAAATTTTTGTGATAAATTTATGCTATAATGCATGTAATGTACCCTTCAATAATATTTAAAGTGCAATTTTAAAAATATAAAAAAAATGATTTAAAAGGTCCCTTGTCCCCTTAAAAAAAATTGTTAAAAACACCTTTAGAATTTCTGTGATTTTATACCGAAGAGAGTTATATAAACTCGATTTTTATATGTAATGATAAATTTTTGTACGTTCTATAAATCCATTTAATAAACATAAGCATTATAATGTGTACAATTTCAGTACCCTTACAACTGCATTTTAATAAGAGAGAAATACGCAGCTGTAACAAATAACATGATAACTGGTGATGATTGGTGACTTTTTTCATTGTGAAAGTATAGAAAATTAAAGTATTTTTGAAAACTTCTTGGTATTTTTTACGTTTTTTGTATTTATCATTCTTTTTATTTTTCAATATCAAATTTTGTAATTTTCTTAGACTCGTATTCTTAGCCGACCCCTCCATTCCTCGCCATTTTCAAGAAAGAAAAATGCCCAAAAATTTTCAGATTATACATAGATACGCAAAAAGGATTTACAGATAATACAAAATTTCATCTTTACTTATAAAAACAAATAATTAAATAAAAGTTTGTAAAACAATACCATTACAATCTCTGTGATTTCATACAGCACAGATTTAATTTATCCTCCTCAGTCCTAATGTCCTCTGGAGGAGACATTAAAAAACAACCTTTAAATAAATTTAAAGTCTTCTACCATATTAAAATTACTTGTAGACCCTTTTAATAAACGCGTGCGGATCATAAGCATTGATATAAAGGGTGATACATATTTGGAGATGTTTTATAGTAATTGTAAACAGGTTTTTGTATTCCCACGTAATATTTGTCTCAGGACTGAGGAGGTAAATTCGATTTTTATATGTAAAGATGAAATTTTGTATCTTCTATAAATTTACTTAATAAACATGTGGTAAAAATTCCTAGCTTCACTTTCATTTCTGCTGAATATTCTCGATGCTACATTGCGCATGGAAATAAAATGAACGAGTTACTTTTTTCGAGATTAAAAGTAACAAAGCTGCATGAAGAGGAAAAAGAGAAGAAGTAAATAGAATGTTTTTAAAGAACACGACTTCCAATATTGTCAACCATGGCCGACTAGATCTATAGGCCCATCTATTTGAGATTAATGTATGAAGCCTCCTGCCAGAGGAAATATCTTGCCCACGTTATTCTGACCAATCGTGTAAACCCTGAACCAAAACTATAATCACATGCCGAGCCATGTGCACCGAACAGAAACCAGAAAACTCAATGCTAATTTGGGCAGGGTTTGCGTCACGTGATCTCGCACGTGGTCCAATGAAATGGTTCAGGATTTGAAGCTGAATCCAGCTTCACTTTTCGACGGTTTTTAGCGAAATGCGCAGGCCTTATATAGGGTAGATGTGCCAGTAATGGACCACCTTAAGGAATTTCTCTAAAAAATAATTTTTTATCAATAGTTATAATTATTGTATTCCAATTTTTTTCATATTATATTAATCTTTCAACAATATTTAACCAATCCCATAGTTACATTTCCTAATCGAAATAAAAATTTAATTTTAAATAATAGAAATATGTCTTAACACCCAAAAGCCCAGTAATGGACCACCTATGTTCCAGTAATGGGCCACCCTACAAAAATTACAGATAATTGTTTTTAGGTGCGTTCGTAATTATGTAAATATATGGCACCTATTGTTGTCGTTCAGTCCTTCCGTCTGTCCGTCTGTCGGTCTGTCTGTCTGTCTGTCAGTCTGTCTGTTCGTCTGTCTGTCCGAATATAACAACGCAAAAACTATCCAACCGAATCGTTTGTAATTTGAAATACATAATTATTACATAATTTTGTCAAGTCCTTTCAAATTTTATGAAAATCGGATGAATAGATCAATTACAGGGAAAATCAAAAGGATTCCGTTACATTACGGTTAATGAGAAAAAAAGTTTAAAATGCATTTTAATCGTTTGAAATTTAAAACATATAATTATTACATAATTTTGTCGAGTCAATTCAGATCTTATGATAATCAGAAGCCTAGATCAATTACAGGGACTATCAAAAGTATTCCGATGCATTACAGTCAATGGGGAAAAAAGTTGCAAATGCATTTTAATGGTGTTACACTCATTCGAACATAATAAAATTGACATGAACCTATGACGTATATACATACTAAAATATAAGTTCTGTACAATCTGAGATACAAAGAATATTTATTATTAAATTACAGGGCCACACAAAAGTATTCCACTACATAATGCCATACAGGGAAACATTGTTTGGGACATGTTTTAGTTATATTAAACTGTGCCACATTTTATGAATATGATATACGTTGCTGAGGTGTAATAAAAATTACTTCCTGTATGTTTATAGGAACACAAAGAGTTCAACTGTACTGTGTTCAAGAGTACTGTATCACTGCAGTGACTGTATCCGAAGTATTGTCTACTATATCAGGAAGATCTGTATATTTTTAAAACTTCGTTATCGTACGAACGCACCTCATTTGCTACGCTTCACCTGCAATTTCCAACTTGTTTCAATTGTATTTTGCTCCAGAACTTAATGAAAGCATACTAATAAAACAAAATATTAAAACTTAAGTTAGAAATTCATTACATTAAAGGATTTATAATGAAAAAACATAAAACAAAATATTTAAATTTAAGTTATGGATTTATTATAATCAAGGTTTTATAATGTGGATATAAAACAAAATATTAATGATATTATTAACTGTTTATTATTAACTAACATTAAAGGATTTATATTGTAAAGATATAAAACAAAATATTTAAATTTAAAGGATTTATAAGATAAAGACAATGTTTTACTGAAATCAAGTTTAGATAAAATAAGGCATTAAAAAAAGTCTCCAGTCTTAATTCATATCATTATCTAAATGATGTGCTGTGCAACTATGGAATACAAATAACAGATCTTCAATTTTATCATTCCTTTCCGATAGTCCAAACTATTCAATATGGAATTTTAGAATGCATTTAAAATGATAAATGTTCTTGCACTATCCAACCATTTTCAGATAATCATACAGCCCATCAATTTGGCACAGATTGATTCTACAATTTTTTCGTTATTTGATACTACATAATGCACATCTTTAACTGATTTTGGTCCCAAAATTTTCCTTGTTTTAAGTGCACAAAAGAAACCTTGTTTTAACCTTATTGAAAATTCTCTCTGTATGCTTTAGAATTCGGAAGAAAATATTAATAATATCTTCTTCCAAATATGATTTTACATTTCTGAACCAACTTCTCTTGTAATGGCACATCTAGATTTTGTCGAATGTTCTGCTTGTTTTTTGTACCAATTTTGAATGACTTTTTAAAAACAACTATTTATAAAGAAATTGCCTTTATTAAATTCTAATAGGTAAAATTTAAGTATTAAATTTGATTATTTAGCTTTTCAGTTAAATCAAAAAAATTTATCTCTACTGAAATTACACTTTTTGTATTGGTCACTTGGGTGGTCCATTACTGGAAAATCACGAAATAAGCAATCCAGTAATGGACCACCCCTCCTAAAATCTTAAAAATAAATAAAATTTTGTAAATGGCCATTGGTATATTAAATTCAATGTTTTATATTGCTAACCAAACAAAAACATTCAATTTTTACGGAAAAATAAAAAAGATATAAACTAAGTAAGTAAAGTCAGCTCTTAGCATGTTCATTAAGTTTTCAGTGAAAAACAGAAAAACTGTGAAACTTTATTTTCTGCTTCCTAATTGTTTTGACGAAAAGTGTAAAAAAAGTAATCCAGCTTATAAAGCATGCAAGGTGGAGTTCAGAAAAAAATAATAAAAGCTTAACTATTATTTATTATTTTTTTATAAACCAAAAAGTGCGAGGTGGCCCATTACTGGAAGGTGGTCCATTACTGGCACATCTACCCTACTATCTAGTTGGCTATGTTGTCAACTAAGAATCTTCTTTCGACAAATTAAAATAGAAGATTTGAAGAGATCTGTAAAAACTGTGAAATACTCAACGACGTAATGTTATAAGTTAAAGATTGCCGAGTTTAAGTTAAATTTTTATAATGAAACGAGAAATTATTTATATGTTCGTTTGTACCTGTCTATTCGTCTTCAATGTATGTAAAGTTCGTCTTTAAAATGAGTTATAATCTTGAATATGAAGCGTCGCATCCCATAAACATAAGTATTGCAATATGTACAATTTTCCGTATCTTTACAACTTCATTTAAAATAATAATAATAATAATGGATTTACAGAAGGTACAAAGTTTCATCTTTACATATAAAAATAGAGTTAAGTTAAATAGAAGGGTATAAAAACACATTTACTATCACTGTCGTTTGATACAGCAATATTTTAAATATAAGCAATTGCAATGTATAAGGTTCCGGTTACAGTTACAGTAATCCTTACAACTCCATTCTAAGAAGAGAGAAATGCGTAAGTAGAGAAAGTATTTCAAACATTCTATTCACAAAACGGATAAAAGTTCAGGGGGTACGACATGAATTTAAACGGATGTTATTCTTAATTTTTTCACTGTAAGATTCGAAAGCGTTACAGAGTGTGTCATAAGATTTACGGCCGTGAACAGAGGAAACTATTTATTCTTATTCGCTTTTGAGATAAAAATCAGATAATCTCTTTCCGTAGAGTGAAAAAACGCAGATTTTTTTTTCTTCTTTATGGTTCATCAGATAAAAAAAAAATTCTCTTAGATTTCTATTCAGTGGAAAATAAACTACATAAAAGTTCATGTTTAAAAACAGAAAAGAAACAATAAACAATGTCAGACAAAAAATCTTTTTTTTTTTTTTTTTTTTTTTTTTATTTAGACCAGCCGGAGTTTTACTCATTTCTTTAAATAAAAAATATTCCGTCATTCTTTGTTTTATAATGTACAGGGTGTATAGGAACTGATTGTTAAGGACATAAAAGATAACACTATCCGTCAAGACAAACAGTTTTTGAATGGGAAACAATTAGATCAGGAGGCATCAGCACAGGCAGTCACCTCATCGAGTTCACGGATGAAAATCTAGGATTAGTTAAATCTCGATTCGCATAGTAAAACTCAATCGATCTGCCAAGTCATATCTTGATGGAAAACATCTAAAAGCCCGTTTTTATCAGCTGACTCATAGGTTTACCATTATGTTTTCCTGCTCCCAATGCTCCATATCTTCATACTTTTGGGTGAAGGAAAGCACAATGGGAAACCTATGAGTCAGCTGATAAAATCGGGCTTTCAGATGTTTTCCATCAAGATATGACTTCGCAGACAGATTTAGTTTTAATATGCGAATCGAGATTTGACTTATCTTAGAATTTCACCCGTGAACTCGATGAGGTGATTGTCTGTGCTGTATAGTAGTCTATACAGTAGAATTTACTATTATTTTAACACAATCTAACTGATTGGTAAAGTTATCATACGAATTGAATATTTCCAACTGAGCGAAAAATTGCCCAGGCCGGGAATCGAACCCGGATACGGGGCAATTTTTCGCTCAGTTGGAAATATTCAATTCGTATACAGTAGAAATCCATTTTTTTGCATTCAAAAATTCGGAGTATGTCATTTTAAGTAGTAAAAAGTAAGTTTAAGAGTTTTTGTACGCAACTTTAAAAGTAGAGATCGACTAAAAATTCAGCTTCGTTTTCGTCCCAAAATCTGAGTTTCGCCAGACTGAATCTTAAGCGAAATTATCTGTATTTCAAAAAAAAAAAAAAAAAATTCTTCCATCAGAAATTTTAAACATTAGTCATCAATTTGAGGGATTTGCATTGGCTGAAATGAGACTACTTATTGCTGTGAACTAACTCCATTGTTAATAATTATCAGTCATGAATGACTTAAAACGTGAGTACAAATTAAATTATACAGCAAACAATGCATATATGATTGAGTGGTTTTCTTCGAACCTTAGATTTCCTTGCCTAAATACCGGTTAGGTTCCCTTAGAAAGATCCCCCAAGGAGGGCATCCCCCCCCCCCTCCTTTTAGGGCCGATATCCCAAGTGTAGATAATTGGCCGTCATAAGCACAAACAAACAAACATAAATGACTCAACTTTTTTACGTGCTCATTAAAAACTGCATACTTAACAGAAATAGAAGATTTTTAGATTGACATTTAGTTTGCAGTTTGCCAATTAGAACTAAATAATTAAATCTCAATTTACAGGGATTTTGTGCAACATTTAGAACTTCACTCAAATCTTATTTAAAATATTTTTAGTATTTTTTTAGAATTAAGAAATGTACAAATATAACGCTCTTTCAATAGAAATATAGAAAGCTTCTTCTCACAATCTTTCAATGTCAAGAAAGCTGAAAAAAAAAATGCAAATGTAAAGAACAAATCTACATAATTATTGTAATTTTTTTTGTTGAAAATTTCTCACACTTTTCATTCAATATTATTTCTTTCCTTTTTTTTTCTTTTTTTTTTTTTTTAACTATTTGGAAAATAGTTATTGTCTTCGGAAGAGAACTGGGAAATCTGAAGTATATCGGGATCTTTTTATTGGTTGAATTCCGCAACTTATTTTATTTTATTCTTTTTTCGATTAGTCCATGTTTAATGTCTAGAAATGGAATACTTCTGTTTTTTATTTTATTCGTTTTTTGATTGGTCCGTTTTTAGTTTCCAAAATGGACAATTTCTGTTGCCACGATGACAGAAAAAGTAATTAAAACTACGAAAAAATTAATCGATAAATATCATTTTCCAAATAGTCGTAGTAATTTGTTAAATTACAATTTTTAACTATTTTGAAAATAATTGTCCTCGGTAGAGAATTGGGAAATCTGAAGTATATGTGAATCTTTTTATTGATTGAATTCCACAACTTATTATTATTATTATTATTATTATTATTATTATTATTATTATTATTATTATTATTATTATTATTATTATTATTATTATTATTAGAGTGAAAAAGTGTCCAAACCGGGACTTGAATCCAGATCATATAACGCACGACATTCTGCCAACTAAATCACTTGAAATCACGATACCCAGCCTCCCATAATTATATAGGTTTATTCAATTTCATCGATGCTGGATTTTCATTAGTTTCGTGTTTATCTCAGTATCGTTCCAAGTAGTGCAGTTGGTAGAACGTCGGTGCATTATACCGATGACCCGGGTCCGACTAACGGCTCGGACACTTTTTCACTCTGTTGGCTATAAGTATTTTAACAGGGCCAAAAAAAAAAAAAAGCAAGTGGGTAAGTGTGATCGCAGATCGCATAGAAGGTTTCGTTTTATATCTCCTTTAAAACACTTTATCATTAAATTAACAAACGAAAATCGTCAATAGGAACTTAATCATTCCTTGCAAGTAAATAAGTTTAGGAATAAAAGTAAAATACTGCAAAACTTAACATAAACTTTAGGGAGACCAAACTGGTAGCCAGAGGCGGCTAGTAATTTAAATAAATAGGAATTTCATAAATAAAAAAATATATTTCATTCCGCGTGTCAAAATATATCTATATTATAATGGCTAAACGCATCTGTGTGTAACGCATACGTCATTTTGGCAACATTTTGAAATTTGAAATGAAATTTCAGTTTTGAAATTTACGCTACTGCAAAATTTTTAAACTTCTAAATATCGTACATTTTCAATTTTTACACCATTGTATAAGGGGGGGGGGAGATTTCTTTTAAATATAATTTGTTTATTACGGCTTTTATAAAAGCTGTATTTCAATTCCTTTTCGAGATATTAATTTTTTTGCAGTTTTAAATACCAATTTTGTAATTGTGGCAACAGAAGTACTCCATTTCTTTTATAAGTAAAGGGAAAAAAACAACAATAAAATGAACTGATGATATTTCAAAATATATTTAATTACAATAAGTCTTTTCCAAAATTTTGTGATTTGCTGCGTGACAAGAGGTATTCAGCTGTAAGTACACAAAATTTGGTATTATAAACAAATAACAAAAACTACAATAAAGTACAAAATTACATAAGTAATATATTATATATTACTTATGTAGTTTTTGTTGTGTACGACTCTGTGACAGACTGACAGACAGAGGACAGACACGAATAGGGTTTCGTCAGATGAAAGAAGCCCTAAAAAAAGAAAAATGAAGAAATAATGGCAAATATAGATTTTAAAATATTTTTGTTTTTTGCAACCAATAATGCTTTTGGATAAGATAAAGTGTATATGACTCATTCGAAACTGTAGTACTACTAATCGATGTAATTAAATTAATTTTATAACAAGTTATTTTAATGGTTCTTTATAGGACCATCGGGACCTAAAAGGTTGAAGATCAAATAGTAAAAAATAAACTATATACCGGGGTTCAAAATAATAGGGACGATTATTTAAATGTCCAAATAAAAAATATAATTATATTAATCTTCATATAAACCATATAAATTTATTGTATCTATATAATAAAGGCCAAACGTATCTGTGCGTAACGCATACGTCATGTTTTGAATGGCAACACTTTCCGATGAAATTTGGTTTTGCAATTTTCGCTATTGTAAATTTTTCAACTTCTAGACATTGCACGTTTTCAATCTTTATTCATTGTTTAGAGAAAAAAATGCACTTTTAAATGCCGTTTGTTAGAAAACTGTATCTCAATTTGCTTTTGAGATATTAATTTTTTTGTAGTTTTTGGTTCAATTTCTCTAATGGTGGCAACTTGAGTATCGCATTTATGTGGGAAAAAGAGAAAAAATAGCCATAGAGTAAAAAAGAAAAAAAATAGAGATGCAGTTTAGTGGCTGGAGGTGACGCCAAAAATGTAACTCTAAAATTCGCTGCATTGCATCAAACACAACAGCGTGCTTTCACAAAAAAGAAAAACTTTTAGCGATGCAATTTTAATTTATAATACAATGAAATGCTATTTTATAATGCTAAAATATATTCAGATCTTTTACATTTAGAGAAAAAATGATGTTAAAAAATTCGGTCTCTGTTCCATGTGATATTGTTTTGTTTGGGCCGAATGAGAGACTTATCTTGGAAGAATAACGCCCATCAAACCGTTTTAATCGCATACTGCACATCCATATATCTCTTTTCTCCATGGAAAATAACAGATCACTGTATATTTTAGTTGTCATTTTTTCATAGCAACTGAAAAAAATAGTAATTAAAAACCTGTTATGTCAATATATCGTCGGCTATAAAATTCAGTGAATGTTGGTTTTATTTCGTTTTTATCTATGAATTTAGTGACTTTTAGTTCGTTGTAAACTTACTTTACAAAAGATACATCAATTAACCTTTACAAAAATGTATTTTAAAGAATATCTGGGTGTAATATTTTCTTAGTTGTTTTTAAAAACTGAGAATGCAATTTTATTCTTTGGCGAAATCTTTGGCTAATAACTGCTATCTTGCGTCTAATACACAGGGCCGTAGTGAACAATAGGGAGGGCTCAAGAGAATGTAGGGGGACTCATAGTTTTTTCTCTCTCTCTCTGACGCAGAAAGATAAATTAGTGCATATTCATATTGTAGGTACTCTGTTTCTTATTAAACTGTTAAAATAACTTCATTTTATGCTTAGAAAAGTATATGATGATGAAGTTTTGAGAGCATAACTGGTGCAAAATAGCCCATCATGTTAGCTTCATATGAACAAATAGGATGAGGGAGTGTTGAAACACTTATTTTAGATACAATTTAGTAACTCTGCAAAACTGTGAAAAGGTTTCAAAACTAAATTAGATTTTTAAACACTATTTCATTTGAATTTTCGGAACAGAAATTCATTGAGTGACCTTGGAATCTTTTCCAGGGGGGAGGGGGGCTCAAAATATTTTAGGGGGGTGAGTCGCCCATAGCGCCCCCTTAGCTACGGCCCCGCTAATACGGAAGTAACGATAATTTTTAAAACTGTATATGATTACATAAATAATATGTTTCATATTAAATTGCTATTTGGAATTAGTTGGCAGTTTAAAAAGAATATTACGCAGAAAAAATTTATTTGACTTTCCAATTTTAAATCTTAAAAAAGTTTTCACCTTTACTTTGTGAACCGGGAACCCCGGGTTCGGTGTACTAGTAACTCTAAATATTCAATATAGACATAAAGAAAACATTCTAAAACGATTGTTATAAATATAATATAATACATTGCATTTTTATTCAATATGCACTACGAGACAAAAAGGTTAAGAACGAAACTAATTTTTCTAAATTATAGAAATATTACATCTCAATTGTGTTTCTTTTGTGTCTAATATAAATTAATAAAACACCGTAAGATAGAGTTTACATAGTTTTAAATTTGTTGAGGTGACAAAACACGTGATCCATTCCAAATTTCAGATTTTAAATCTGCTTTCGAATTATACTGCACAATTTAACTATCTTTCATTATATATTGTGCTGTACAGTATCCCAAACGTTGTTCGTGGGATTTATCTTTGGACCATTGACTGGCAATCGCGTTTGATTTGTTTATTTTCAAACTACTCTTTTGTGTCTTTTTCTCAGTGAATTTAGGCATTGTTTGGTTGAAAATCTCATAAAAGTTGGTAAATTTTTCACTCAGGTTCAACAAATGATATTCTAACATGCGAATGAATGTATGTCTGTTTAGTTCATTTATCTGGAAAAGCAATTATGAGCTTACCTACCGAGGAAAATGTAGTCTAATTCATTAAGAAGCCTTCATTTAATTGACATGTGAAAAATAAATTTTTTTCATATTGAAAACCATGAAAATATGTATGAGTCTCATTTAGAATGTCGAAATTAAACGTCTTTTTAGCACTGCAGATAATTTTAGACCAATTCATTTACTGCTTCAGCTGTTTCTCAGCAAATAGAAAACAGATCTTTTCACTGTCAGATGCTAAACACAAACATTAACGGCCAAAGAACTCCGGACATTTTTACTGTTCTTCGTATGTCGATATTGATGCTAACATCTTTATCTGGCTTCCTAAACCCTTTTGCTGTCATTATTTTACTTGGAACCATGCGAATTATCAAACTTTCAGATCGTTTCGAAAGTATTTTCGGCCTCCCTGTAGACTTTATAGTAACATAAATAATTAGATTCCGTAAGAAATTCTCTGAAAGTTTAATTTCATCAGAAATTCTTTGAAAAAATTACATTCCGATGGTGTTATAAACTAAAATTTGCCCTATTTCAAAGTTACAAAGCATTTTGATTCACCTTGTAATCCACATGTTTTGCGAACTAAACGAATGTGCTCAGAATGTCTTCTAAATGCGTTTTTTAATAATATGGGGGGAAAATCTGCCAATCACATCCCGCGGTTTTAGTAATATAAACTACATTTTATAATTTTGCTCATGCGTAAATGTTTCAAAATACACATTTTGAAAAAGATTAAAAAATATATGCAATTTTTGTAAACGATTACATTAGTATTAATTGTAGTACCATGTATTTAATTTTAATACAAAGGTTTAAGCATCTGCATAGCAAACACGACCTAATTTCTGTGTGTTTGTATCGTTCTTATCATTTTGCACCCCGCTGTAAATAAAAAATGCAGAATGTGTATTAAAAAAATACTTTTATCAAGTAATCGTTAAACATGAATAAATATATGATTAAACGTTGAGAAATCAATTTAGAAATCTTAAAAAGATAGTTGTAATAATATTTCATTTTTTAACTATTTGGAAAAAATAGTTATTGTTCTCGATAGAGAATTAAGAAATCTAAAGTATATCTGAATCTTTTAATTGGTTGAATTCCGCAACTTATATAATTTTATTCCTTTCCTGATTGGTCCAAGTTTAATCTCAAAAATTGGAATACTTCTGTTGCCACAATGACAAAAAGAGTAATTAAAACTTTTTAAAAAATTAATAATTTAAAAACAAATTGGAATAGAGATTTCAAACAAATTTCATTAAAAAGTGCATTTTTTTCTTTACGCAACGGTATAAAAATTTTAAATGTGCGATATTTTGAAGTTAAAAAACTTGCAGTTCCGAAAATTGTAAAACTGAAATTTCATTTAAAATTTGTTTGTGATGGGACCAGGAATATTAATGTTTAATTCATGTCGTACGCAATAAAGAGGCGTTCAGAAATCAATCATGTTATTTGTTATAATTTTGAGTTAGACTTGCTAGAGAAGATGATTTTTTTTTTTTTTCTTGTTGCCTTTCTTAAAAAAGAAATGGAGCAGAAATTATTATTTTTAAATAAATTAATTTGCTTGAGCTTCTTACTAAACATATTAAATAAAAAAAGCAATGATTTTTTCGAAATCGAGTTCGGTGCCCACGCCAAAGGAATGCATTGTACTGATGATAGAATTTTTGAACATTTATAATATATTTTATGGGATTTGATATCTTGAGAATTGACAAAGTTACGAATTTTTTTTCTTCCAAAAACCCTATTTCTTTTTCGCCCCTTGAGCCCATTTTTAACTTTATTAAAAATCTGTCATGCATAAAATTTTGGGCCATTTTTTAGAAGTAATATAAACTCTAAAGAGATTCGATATCAATTTTAATTAATAAATTATAGGTTTTTTTCGGTTTTCACAAAAACCCCTCCACCCCCTTGGTCCGATTTAGCTCATTAACGAACTAGACCGAGATTGTATTCCCCTTGATTTTATATATTAGTTTGGAAAAGATTAGAGCAGAATGATAGGAGTTATCGTGTCCATAAAAAAAGCGATATATAGATAGATACATAAAGTTTTTTACTAATGGTAATTTTGGGATTTAAGTGTCATGATCGGTGTAGATCTGCAAAAATTTTTCATAAATTCCAACATAGGAGCGACCGCAATAGGTAGTCTTTCATACGAAATCGACCTAAAAAGCCAAAATCGGAATCGGAGTTTGTTTTTTAGTGACTCCGACTTTGCTCAAAAATGGACCCGACTTCGACTCCGCAGCCCTGGTTGAAACACATTTATTTTACGCCAGACTATTTAAAAAAATCGTATTTTAAATTCATTTAAGCTAAATCAAGAATTCTCATGTTTAACAACTTACACCTTGCTCCAGTTTTCTAGACCTTACGTCTTATCTTTTTATAGCATTTCTTTTGTTAAGATCACTGAAACATAGAAAAAAATACAGCAAAATTTAAACTTATGACATACTACCCTGTTAATTTATCTCTCGACCTACTTTTTGAAAAATTTATGTATATATATGTGTGTACAAACAACTATTTGGTTATTAACACTTAATTTATAACGCTTCAACTTAAAGAAAATTAAAAAAATAGGTCTCCGTGTTTTAGAATCTCCAAAAAATCTATTTTTGTCGCTGTTGTTGTTCCTTTTTTATATTTTAAACAAAATTACCTGCAGATACAGGATTTGCAAATCTTTTCATATTCGCGCGCTATTTTTTTTTTTTTTTTTTTTTTTTTAACCATTTGGACAAAAATTGTTGCTTTCGTTCTAAAGATATCTGAGACATATCTGAATCCTTGTGATGTCCGTATTTTATTCGTTTTCTGATTGGTCCACGATGACAAAAGAGTATTAAAAACTACAAAAAAAAAATTAATTACTCAGAAACAAATTGAAATACAGCTTTCATACAAATTGCACTTAAAGATACATATTTTTCCCTATACTACAGTGTAAAAATTGAAAATGTGCGATGTTTACAAGTTTAAAAATTAACAGTTCCGAAAATTGTAAAATTGAAATTTCACTTAAAATTTGTTTATGATGAGTCCAGAATATTAATGTTTAATTCATGGCATACGTAATATATGATTTTGTTATTAAGTAAGCCACATTTTGATCATCATAAAAATGATGTTTATTATTATTATTATTTTAAATAAAGTATTTATTTATAAGTCTAAACTTTTAATCTTGAAAATATCCCCTTTTTAAAAAAGTATTTTGCATCACAATAGCATGACAACTAAAAAACAAATTTAGCAGTGGTCGATTTAGAAAAATGAAGTTGCATAGCAGTAACTGCTATACAAAGTCAGTTTTGAATAGCAGTTACACTCTTTTGTATAGCAAGTAAAAAATAGCTAACGTAACTTTTAAATCTTGAAAATTTACAATTTTTTTTTTTTTTTTTTTTTTTAAGCAATATAAAGTAAAAGGATCGTAACAGTGAGTGTTCATTTTAGAACCACTACAACACGCACGTCAAACTTCTATGAGCAAACACCGTGATTAGTGAGTAACAGTGATTCAGTAATCAATCAAGCGTCAGAGCGGGAACAAATCATGTGTTTACTGGGAAAACTGCGCCCAGCAAAGGCGTCTCGCTGTACTTCCATTGTAAATAAATACTTGGGGAGAGTGAAAGCACAACGTATATGTCGTGTAAATTTTAACTTTAAATGTTCATGACATAATAAAGGGTGTGGAAAATATGCATCGCAATGATTGCGATTTAATGCATTTCTAGGATCGCATTTTAGTTAAATTTGAATCGCAAATTGCGATGCGATACCGCTTAAATCGAACCCTGAAATTTAGTGATTCAGAAATATAATGAATCAAAATTATTTGACTTCTTTTATTAGGATTTAAAGAAGATGAGTAAGACACATATAAAAAATTATATTTCGGAAATAAATTTAAAGAATAATAATGCGATTAAGTACGATTTCTTTTATTTCTTCTAGGATGAAATATAACTGTTATCATGTACATATTTTTAATAGAATGTGAAGGGAACTGGAGACGTCTGACAAGATAAGTGACCGTTCTATTTGAGTTTTTAAAAGTTCTTCCGGCAGTGCCGGAAGGAAGAGGTAGCTTTCATATACTTATTTATTTATTTATTTATTTTAAATTAAGTTATTTTATTCAAACATACGAAGCTCAAATTAGTAGAACCCGATTTTATAAGATTAAACACTAGTTTTTGTCAATGCTGAATATTAATAGGAATTTTTAGAAATTAGTCATCTTTTATTCAACCTGGTTTTATTTTAAGCGAGAGTCGCCAAATTCCACGATATCATGAAGTGTATGTCATTTTAAAGCAACATGATGGATAAAACAAACCAATGAGCTTAGTCGAAATCTCAGTTCATGTGCACATGCACACTCATGTTGAAATCGATTAATATATACGAGTGCTGTCGCGGGCAAATTGATTTTTAAAAAATGTCACCCACATTAGAAATTCAAACTGCTATATATCTGAGGCGTTTTCTAAGGTAAAGACAAAGCAAAAAATACTCCGGAATTTATTATTAAGATAAATACTTTACAAAGAACTTTTTTTCAATTTCTAATTTTTTATATGTACATCATTATACATTTAAAAGATTTTTGACAAGTTTAAATGGCCCCCATTTTAAAACAATAGGGCGGATGAAGTTGGCAGATGAACTCGGTCAAGACATTGTTATGTACTATGTACACACGGAGTTATATCCAAATCAGTTTATAAATATGCGTATTATCGCGTGACAAATTTCAGACCGTTTCAAAATGTCAACTGGAAATTGAAAGTGTCATTTTTCAAGATATAGATGAAACAAAAAATGTTCTGGAATCTTTGTATCAAGGTCAAGCACACAAAAGAAAAATCTTTTTTAATTTCTTACTTTTTTGCATCTAATTTTAAAATTTAATTTTTCTAAAAAAATTAATATTTCGCCATTTTGGAACAAGATGGCAGATGGAACTGGCCAACGAACTCGGTCCAAACATTGGTATGTACTATATACACACAAAGTTTCATCCAAATCGGTTTATAAATACGCGTGTTATCACGTGACGAAAATCAGGTCATTTCAAAATGTTAGCAACACTAGAAATTAAAAGTACTATAACTCAGCCATTTTTAAGATACAGACAAAACAAAAAGTGCTCTGGAATCTTTGTATCTAGGTCAAATGCATAAAAGAAAAATCTTTTTCAATTTCTCATTTTCTTGTGCCTAATTTTAAATTTTAAATTTTTTAGAAAATTTTAAATGGCTGCCATTTTGAAACAAGATGGCAGATGGAACTGGCTAACGAACTCAGTCCAGGCTTTATTATGCACTATGTGCACACCAAGTTACATCCAAATCGATTCATGAATACGCGCGTTATCACGTGACACATATCAAATCGTTTTAAATGTCAGCCATAAGAAAAATTCAAAATGCTATAACGCAATCATTTTTTAAGATATAGACAAAATAAAAAGTGTTCTGGAATCATTGTTTTAAGTTCTAACACATAAAAAGAAAATATTTTTAACTTTTAATTTTTTCGCGTTTAATTTTAAATTTTAATTTTTTTAAATTTTTAAATGGCCGCCATTTTGAAACAAAATGGCAGATGATGCTGGCCAACGAACTCGGTCGAGACATTTGTATGAACTATGTACATACCAAGTTTTATTCAAATCGGTTCATAAGTACGTTAGTTACAGCATGACAAAAGTCAGATATATATATATGATTATACACACACATGTATATCGGGTGTCCCAAAAATGACTGATGGATTTTAAAATTCAATAACTTGCAAACGGTGACAGCTATTTAAAAATTTTTTGCAGGAGGATTATGTATATTGTCAGGAGTTTTTTTACCGTAATTTTTTATTTTAGTTCGAATTTTAAACAATAGGTGGCGCTGACGGCGATTGAAGGCCAGCTGATCAGTGCTGAGTGAAGCGTCGACCTGGCCTTCAATCCCCGTCAGCGCCACCTATTGTTTGAAATTCGAACTAAAATAAAAAATTACGGTAAAAAAACTCCTGACAATATACATAATCCTCCTGCAAAAATTTTTTAAATAGCTGTCACCGTTTGCAAGTTATTGAATTTTAAAATCCATCAGTCATTTTTGGGACACCCGGTATATATGTCAACATTTGAACGGAGGGTGGTTTGGGGGTCTGGGGGTCATGATCGGTGAAAATATACGAAAATATCCCGGAAGTGCTTTCCTCCGGACGGCTGCAATAGGTAGCTTTTTACTTTTTGTAATGAAAGCTACCTAAAACTTTCTAACATAAATATAAGATATTTTATGAATTCGGTTTGCCTGTCTCTCCTGTCTGTCCATGCTCTAACACACATAAATATACTCGGATTACTTGCTATCCAATAGATATACGCTATTGCATCAGTGATAGATCATTTTATACATTTTAATTTATAGAGCTATCCCAAATATTAGTTTTCTTGGATTTTCTGTCGGTCCCCTGATTGTCCTCGTTATTAAATGTGCGTTGATAAATATGAGATCAAACATAATCCTTATAATCCTGAAGTTCCAGAAGAATCCGACAAGTATATTTTTAAATATTTTAAATATAGATTCGCCGTTCTTCAGTTTGGAAACTTTTGTCGAATTTAGCTACTTAACAAAATATATTTTCTTTGTTTCCTCACCTGTTCAATTTTTTACAATTGTTAATGTTTTAAATTTGCAGAATTTAATATTTTAATAATTCATATTTTAAAAATGCAAGAAAAATAATAGGGAACATTTTCTATGACAGATACAGGTACTACAAACAAAAGTCTAATATTTAAAAAAAAATTACTACTATAACTTTTTTTTCTACAAACTGTTCTCTATACATTATATCAGTAAAAATCACCGGACAGTTTTAATTTTCGATGTTTTATCAAATAGCTAACGAAATATTCGACGGAATTTAGCTATTTGATGAAAATAGAAATTTTAGAACTGTCTTTTAGAAATTTGAGAATATAAAGAACTTATTTAACATCATATTTTTCTATGAAAATTTCATCACAAACGGATTCAGAATCAACAAAAAATTGAAAAAAAAAATAAGATTCTCGAGCAACCGGTAAAATAAAATGCAAGAAATAATGTGTCAGTGCAACACATGACTAACAGATGTTGTGCAATATTTGTTTAAGTATAGTACATGCATTCATTTTATTTTTGTAAATTTGTGCATGTTTTTAATTAGCATGCAAGTTTTTGTGAAACCAAAATATTCATACATTAAAAATTCTTACTATAATAAACCATAGTACACGGTAAAAAGGGGCAGAATATTTTAAATTGATCCTCAAAACTCCCCTTACATCCAGGGCCGTAGCTAAAGGGGCACTATAGTGGCTCAGTCTACCCTAAAATATTTTGAGCCCCCCCCCCCCCCTGGAAAAGGTTCCGACGTCACTAAATGAATTTCTGTTTCAAAAATTCAAATGAAATTCTGTTCAAAAATCTAATTAAATTTAGAGACCCTTTCAAAATTTTGCAGGATTACTAAATTGTATCCAAAATAAGTGTTTCAACACTCCCTCATCCTATTTGTACATATTAAGCTAACATGATGTTTAATTTTGCGCCAGCTGTACACTCAAAATTTTCATCATCATATTCTTTTCTTAGCATAAAATGAAGTTATTACACCAGTTTAATAAGAAACGTAGTAACTACAATGTGAATATGCACTGATTTATCTTTCTGCGTCAGAAAGAGTGAAAAAAAAAATATGAGCCCCTTCTAGATTCTCTTGAGCCCTCTCCCCTCTCCCCCTATTATTCCCTTCTAGCTATGGCCCTGCTTACATCGCTAATATGCTACAATCTAATCCTGGTCCAACTAAACCGCTGAATGCTTAAGGGACACACTACCTTGAAATTGGTCAAAAAATAGATTTTCTTTTTTTTTTTTTTTTTAATATTAACTGAAAGCTTCTTTAATTGTGAATATTTTGGCACCTCATTTTTGCCGATACCACATTTGTATTGCGAGATAGTCTACATTTTATTAATAGATCCAATGCAATGGCCCATACAAATGAAAAATTAAAACTAATTTTTCTCCATATTTTTATAACTTGCATGTTCGATAAATACTAAGACTTTTTTTTTTTTTTTTTTTTTTTCCTTAGATGGAAGCTTTAGTTTACTTTTATTTTATTATTTGTTCTCTAAAGTCTTTTTAATACTTTTTGCGCATGGATTTAAAATTCAAGTTTATAATTATATTTTTATAAAATTTTTAAATTCTGAGTTTCTTGAATTTCCATCATTTATTAGTATATACGAGAGAAAAAAAATCATATTAAATGTAAAATCCCATACATCTAAAGATTCATACACAATTTTACGTTCAAATTTTTTACACAGATATATTCCAACACGCAGACATTTAATTTTTCTGCATGACACAAACATCGAGTATTGTATATTCTAATGAATGTGGAAAAATATCAAAGCAAAAATATTCTTATTTATAAAAAAAGTAAAAATTTTTAAAAAATCATTAAAAGAAAAAAAATAAATAAATTTTAGTAAAATAAGCTGTTTTACAGTATTTTAAAAATTCTATTTAATTTTTAGTAATAATCATTGTACCACCACAAATTATTGCAGTATTATTGAAAATTGGAGAAATTATTTCAAAGGTAGTGTGTTTCCTTAAGTTGCATTCCAGGCCAGGGTCCGATTATGACTAATTGGGGCCCTGGGCAAAGGTAAATTAGGTGGGGCCCCTTTTGAATCATTGCATTGTTATTCAAATAGAACTGATGGTCACTAAGATGTGTAGTATGTCTAAGACATAAACATATTTTTGTGGCTTAGACATAAATAGAAGAAAATTCTTAGCTCCGTCAATTTCAAATTAAATACCTTAATTTAAAAAAAGTATTTTTTCCACCCTTAGTGCAGAACAAAATTATATAACTTTAGCAATTTATCATATTTCATTAAGATGAATTAAATAACTTCAACATATGGAAGAGTTGGGATTGGAAAAAGAAAGTAAATATTTTATAATTTAATGTATGGATTTGGGGGCCCCTTAAGGTCCAGAGCCCATGAGCAAAGTCCCGATTTGCCCATGCGGTAATACGGACCTGTTCCAGGCTTTCTTTACTTCAAATCAACAATCACTTTTCGGGTCTATATCACCAAACTATATTTTCATAGAAATACAAAGAAAATTTTACCTTAAAAGGGGCCTTTACAATTAATCCTTATGCAACGTACTTGAAATAAACAAACACCATACTAAAATTTCCCTCACATAGGTGCAAATGAAAGACTTCAAACGAGAATGAGCAAAATGCAAATTAAAAACAGAAAATTGACTTATGACGTAGAGAAGCACACACACCGAAAAAAAAAAGTCAAAATATATTCCAACACGCAGACTATTTAATTTTTCTATATGACGCAAACATCGAATAGCGGAAATTAATAAATGCAACATTCATTTAACATATTTCCAATTGTTTAAGTACCATTTACTTCAATCATACGTTGCTTACGTTGCTTTTCGCGTTGACAGATTAAATTTTTCAGCCGTAACCTTCAAATGCTTTGTTGATGCCTATTTTCGAAGTAAAAATTGCTTTAGATCTGTCAACATTGGCACGATTCGTGTATAATAAGGAGATTTCTTACCTTCAAGCAATTACAATTTAGTACAGATAAAAAAGAAAAAAATAGCATCGGAACATTGCAAATATCAATCACACCCGAATCGAATTTGCTGGTATCTGGTTCGGATCGGGTTGGATTTCGACTCATTTGAATCGGATTCCAATTGATATAAGAGTATTATTTTCATTCGGATCTATATTTATTATTTTTCAATGCAAATGTTTAATAATAAATATTTTTCAAATTAAAAATTATATGTATTTAACATTTTTTAGTATCATTTACTTCAATTATATGGACTTATTCGTTGACAGATTGAATATCATAATTATATGGGCATGCGAGTTGAGAGTTTGAATATCATCAGCGATAATATTTAATTGTTTTGTTGATGCCTATTTACAAACTGGACCTAAAGTTGGTGTCAGCTCGGTAGCCACTCAAGGAGTTCACACTGTTTTAAACACTGTTAAGCATTATTTTCACGTAAATGTTGTGGTAGATCTGTTGACTTTGGCATTATAAAGTTATTAAACTTCCACCAGCAAGCAATTACAATTTAGCACAAAAAGCAGTGGATCGTCATATTGACTTGGCAAATTTCAGTCAACCTCTAACCTATTTTACTTGTATCTGCGAAGCCCCATACATGAAATGCATGTCGGCAAGCTCAGCATTGGTGTAACAATGTATATTGATCGAAATTTGTGCAAGGAATAGCGATTCAAGTCAGCGAAGTGTTTTCACCCATTTCACATAATTCCATCATTTCGAACTCAACAGTGCCTGCCTCAAATCTGGATTTCCGATCCCACATTCCTGTGCGAAATCTGTTTACCTAGATCCCCTCTACCAGTCCTTACATTTTAAACACTTAGTTTTGAACCTCTCTGCATAGTACTTGACTATTAATGAGTGTATGTGTGTTCGTTATTATACTAAAAAGAAAAATTGAAATCAGAGATATAATTGTAGAATGTTTTTCTATAATACAAATATGGATTTCTTTCACTTCAGGCTTGAGTCGGATTCAAATTTGTTTGAATATTTCCGGTTCTCTTCGGTTTCGGATTTAACTATGTCAATTCTGGTTGACCTTTTTTTTTTTTTTTTTTTTTTTTTTTTTTTTAAGCAGAATTTACGGGTTTGAATCGGGTACAGTTCGATCCGAACAGAACTCTAGATCCGAGACTACTGCAAAGAAGGACCGGAGAAATCTTAAGATAGCTGTAAGCTTTCGGAACACACCTTTTTTTTTTTTTTTTTTTTTTCTTTTTGTAAATTTTAAGTTTAAACTGCTAATTGTTATTTAATAAAGAATACTGCCCAGTTAAACTGAAGGCATTGAGCTCACAGTCTACAAATACTAATTGTACACTAAAGCCATATATTTTCAAGGGTTAATTCCGTTCGAAAAAAAAAAATTAAGAAGGGGAAACAGCTCTCCACTTTCCTCGTTTTTTATACTTAATCATTGAACCTCCTATACTATCAAAGACATGCTTTATCATATAAAAAATCTATATCCAAAATTCAGAGCAAATTAGATAATTCTTAATAAAAACCCATTTAGCATTTATATAACTTAAGAGGAGTTATCCCCTTCTTTTATACTTAACCATTAAACTTCCAAAACTATTCAGAGATTTGAACGAAATCTGAAAATTCTGCTTGAAAAACCCATTTATATAAATTAAGGGGGGGGGGCATTAGAACCCCTGTTCCCCCTATTTATACTTATTCAATGAACACCTAATAACAGTCACGGAATCGCCTCATCAGAATGATCCTAATCTAAATTTTGAACAAAAACTTAATTCTGCATGAAAATCTCATTTATATCAACTAACGGGGGGGGGGGCATTAGAACCCCTGTTACCCCTATTTATACTTATTCAATGAACACCTAACAACAGTCACGGAATCGCCTCATCAGAATGATCCTAATCTAAATTTTGAACGAAAACTTAATTCTGCATGAAAATTCCATTTATATCAACTAACGGGGGGGGGGGCATTAGAGCCCCTGTTCCCCCTATTTATACTTATTCAATGAACACCTAATAACAGTCACGGAATCGCCTCATCAGAATGATCCTAATCTAAATTTTGAACGAAAACTTAATTCTGCATGAAAATCCCATTTATATCAACTAACGGGGGGGGGGCATTAGAACCCCTGTTCCCCCTATTTATACTTATTCAATGAACACCTAATAACAGTCACGGAATCGCCTCATCAGAATGATCCTAATCTAAATTTTAAACGAAAACTTAATTCTGCATGAAAATCCCATTTATATCAACTAACGGGGGGGGGGGCATTAGAGCCCCTGTTCCCCCCATTTATACTTATTCAATGAACACCTAATAACAGTCACGGAATCGCCTCATCAGAATGATCCTAATCTAAATTTTGAACGAAAACTTAATTCTGCATCCCATTTATATCAACTAACGGGGGGCATGAGCCCCCGTTCCCCCTCTTATACATATCGAATGAACTCCAAAAACTAATCAGGGAAGCGCCTTGTCAGGATATACCTACATACAAAATTTCAAGTGGATCGGATATTTTTATCATGAGTTATCGCGTTACGCACGAACATACGAACATACGAACGTACATACAGAACGGACGGGCACATAAGCTCTCAGGCTATGATAGCCTGTGAGCTAAAAAGTCATAAAATTTAATATAAACATACAAATAAGTATTTTACAGGTTTTTTTTTATTATTATTTAAAAAATAGCTTAAAACTGATGTTTTTTTTTTTTTTTTTTAGAATTATTAAAAATAAATTTATTTATGAATTCCATAATAAATAGAATCACGTTATGCGAGAATTGGACTATATTAACACTTGGAAACTTTTCTAGGGACAAAATTCGCCTTGCATACGATAATTCAACTAAAATCAAATTTCAAATCTTTAATTGCTTAAGGCGCAACGCTAGGCACAGGAAAAGATCCGGACGATAATGTAAAATCTATGGGGGCGTTCTTTTCAAATATCTCACTCAAATTTTAATATTTTTACATGATTTTTTTTTTTTTTGCATAGTATATCTGAGGACGATCTACAACAGGCCTAGTTTTTACTTTTTTTATTTTGCTTATATATTTTCTGGATTATGATAGTTTCAGTTTCAAAACCGGTTTAAACTAGGTTTGAAAGTTTTTTTTTTTTTTTTTTTTTTTTTTTTAATCTGAAACCAAAATTGAAAAAGTAAAAACTAGGCCGGTTGGGGATCGTCCTCAACTATCCTATGCAAAAAAAAAAGCATGCAAAAATATTAAAATTTGAGCGAGATATTTGAAAAGAACGCCCCCATAGACTTATCCCCATTGGCATCCGGGTCTTTTTCTGCGCCTAGTGTGGGGCCTTAAGCGGCGCAAATGCCAATCTAAGTGAAAACGTTTGCATGCCGAGACTTCCATCTTAGGCTGCATTTGTAACTTTTCCAACATGTAATAGCGAAAAATTCCTCGCTGGGTATCTTTCCATGTGGTTTAGTCGGTAGAACGTCAATGCGATCTACGGATGCCCCGGGTTCGGCTCACAGCATGAAAACTTTTTCACTAGGTTGGCATTAGCGCCTCATAAGTCATAAACAATTTTGAATTTAATTTTCATTTGAAATAAGAATTAGACTATTTGTATGGTAATAAGAGGAACGTTTTAAAAATTATAGGCATTTAAAAAAAAAAAAAAAAAAAAAAAAAAAAAAAAAAAAAAAGAAGAAGAAGAAGAAGAAAGAAAGAAAGAAAGAAAACGCGGAAAAATCTTTAGTAATTTGTAAATTAAAACTGTGCAAGTCATAAATCAGCATAAGAATAGTCTAATTCCTTCGAATATATATTTAAAACATAATTTAAAATTTTTGTAGTAATTGAATTATTATTTAGTGTCTTATGACGATATTTAACACAATTTTACCAAGCAGAAAATACATATACTTATACATATGCATATCACTTTTGATAAAAATCATAAAAACAACTTTCAAATACTACCTTATATACTCGTGTAGAATTCAACTCGTGTAAAGTCGACATTTGCTTAAGTAAAATATCAACACCTTTTTTAAGCAAAATTTTGAGAATAATTGAATGTTGAAAAATAGTTTTAATCAAAGATTTAAAAGTATATACAGGGTGTCCGAAAAGTCTGGAAACGGCCGAATAACTCGAGAAATACATATGAGATTGAAAAACGTAAATATACGTGTTAAATATTTTTAAATAAGCTACTCTGTGATACCAAATTTGACCTTCGAAACCGACCCCCTGGGGGTCAGAGGGGGTTCAACTTTGAAATCTTAAATTATAACCCCCATTTTTTATTGCAGATTCGGATTCTATGGACAAAAATACGTAACTTTTGTATTTGATGTTTATTTCAAATCTTCGTTTATCACGGTGTAATCGAGCATATTAAATCGATACATATTCCCGCTTTTCCAACGGGATTTTCCCTAATCGAAACTGATTGGGCAGAATTTTTGACGTCAAATTCTTCGTCTTTTGTGGGAATAGCGTTTCCTGAAAATCACCCGTGGCGATTATTTCAATAGCGCTACACTGTTAAAAATTTGACCCATTTGCTGCAGCGTCACTCCACAGCTATTATAGAATATCTCTTTTGTGGCCAATGAGAATGCTCCATAACATAGTAAAGTAATCGTTTTCTATAAAAGCGGTCGAGTGATGATGCAGCAAAAGAGTCAATTTTTTTTTACAGTGTACTTTACTGTGTTATGGAACATTCTCATTGGTCATGAAAGAGATATTCTATAAAAGCTGTGGAGTGACCCTACAGCAAATGGATCAAATTTTTAACTGTGTAGCACTACCGAAATAATTGGCACGGGTGATTTTCAGGAAACGCTATTATTGCAAAAGACGAGGAATTTGATGTCATAAATTCTCCCCAATTAGTTTCGATTAGGGAAAATCCCGTTGGAAAAGCCGAAATATGTATCGATTTAATATGCTCGATTACACCGTGATAAACGAGGATTCGAAATAAACATCAAATACAAAAGTTACGTATTTTTGTCCGTAGAATCCGAATCTGCAATAAAAAATGGGGGTTATAATTTAAGATTTCAAAGTTGGACCCCCTCTGACTCCCAGGGGGTCGGTTACGAAGGTCAAATTTGGTATCACTGAGTAGCTTATTTAAAAATATTTAACACGTATGTTTACGTTTTTCAATCTCATATGTATTTTTCGAGTTATTCGACCGTTTCCAGACTTTTCGGACACCCTGTATAAAACATTTCATTAAATTAGACATTAAATTTAACATTTTTTACTCTATGTTTTCGATCAGACTTTAAAAAAGGAAAAAGAAATCAACGTTTTAAAACTATATGTACAACCGAAGACGCTTAAACTTTTTTTAAACCTATTCACATCAATTGAACAATGCTTAAAACAAGAAAAAAATTTAAAAAAATTATTCTAGCCTCATTTACAAAAGTAAACAGCTTCTTAGACCGCTACAAATACAGTACTTCTTTGTATTGTAGGACTTTTAGAAGATATAGCTAGAAGTAGTCTCAAGTTGAACTTTAAAAAAGGGATTATCAAGTTTAAAGGAAAAATTTAAAGAATTCGATCCCAAGAGAAAATGGGTGCAGAACAATCACATTAACATTATTGTTGAGCTTTTTTTTTTGTCAATCACAGAGAGATGACCATTGTCTGCTTTTATTTCTCTCTCTCTAACCTAGATCCATATCTGATAACTTAAAAGACACCCTTTCATCGATTATTCGATTTATTTTTTTCCCCCACTAATTCGTGTATATGCCAATCTCTCATTTTCTACCCTATATCCCATGAACTACCAAATTTTGTGAAAAATTCTTCGACTTATGCACGAGTATATACAATAGTTCTTTTTGTTATTGTTATTAGTAAAAAATATACATGTTTAAAAAGCTCCAGGATAATAAAGTTTGTCCTCTTTTTTAATCTAAACAGCTAAATAATAATAATAATAATAAATCTAAGCCTATGTATTTGGCTTAATCTACCCTAAACCAAATTTGCAGACTTCTATACGTGTAATAAGACTCTCCCCTGTAATAATAATAATAATAATAATCTATAATAATAAAGAGAGAAGGATGTTTGTCTGTCAGCGCTGTTCTGAAAAGACTGCTGCAAGTAGAGTTACAAAATTTGGAGGGAAGGTACTTTTTTACATGAAGTTTTGCCCCTCGAAGCCCGATTTTCGATTTTTTGTTTCGATATTTTTTATAATTTTTTTAGGCGATTTTTAGCGTTATTTTTGCGGTTTTCTCCCATTAGTGAAAGGAATACGGTCTCATTCTTTTAACCCAAAATAGCAATTTTTTTTAATCTTTTCAACAAAGTTTATTCGGAATTTGTACAGCGATTTTTGAATTTTTAACGAATTTTTAATGCGATTTTTAGTGTTTTTTCTCATTTTGCGGCTATTTTTTGAGACTGATAAAAAGAAAATCGTTTTAAACTTTTAGCCTAATGCCCTAAATTTTGTGTTTGTTACGATTTTTAGATTTTAACGATTTTTAATGCGATTTTCAATGCGATTTTTAACGTTTTTTAAAGATTTTTGCGTTTAGCATCTATTTTTTCATAGATGTTCTATCAAAAACTTGAGCTGTTGAGAATGCAATAAGTAGTATTTTTTGTGGAACCTACCTAAAATGTCAAAAATTTAGGTACTACTATTTTCGAATAGTAATTTCATAAACTACCTTAAATTCTTGCTTAAGACCGCTACCCCCTCGAGTTATATATCACCTGATAGGTTATTTAACAGAGTATGGTTTTGATAAAGTTTTTGAAGAATAGAGTGCTCTACCTGGTGCTGGAAAATGGAACTAACAGAACGCTATTTTTTTAAATCTATAATAATAAAGAGACAAGTTTGTTGTGTGTGTCAGCGCTGTTCTGAAGAGTCTGCTGTGCGTAGAGTTACAAAATGTGGAGGGAAGGTACTTTTTTACATGTAGTTTTGCACCTCAAAGCCCGATTTTAGATTTTTTTTATAATTTTTTTAGGCGATTTTTAGCGTTCTTTTTTGCAGTTTCATCCCATTAGTGAAAGAAATACGGTTTAATTCTTTTAACCCAATATAGCATTTTTTTTCTCTTTTCAGCAAAGTTTATTCGGAATTTGTATAGCGATTTTTGAATTTTTAACGAATTTTTAATGCGATTTTTGTGTTTTTTCTCATTTTGCGTTTTTTTTTTTTTTTTTTTTTTTTTTTTGAGATTGATAAAAAGAAAAGCGTTTCAAACTTTTAGCCCTAAATTTTGTGTTTGTTACGAATTTTAGATTTTAACGATTTTTAATGCGATTTTCAATGTGATTTTTAACGCTTTTTCAAGATTTTTTGCGTTTAGCATCTATTTTTTTTTTTTCATAGTTGTTCTATCAAAATCTTGAGCTGTTGAGAATGCAATAAGTATTTTTTTTTTTTTTTTTTTTTTTTTTTTTTTGAGAAATTTACCTAAGATGTCAAAAATTTAGTTACCACTATTTTCGAATAGCAATTTCATAAAATATCTTAAATTCTTGCTTAAGACCGCTACCCCCTCAAGTAATATATCACCTGATAGGTTGTTTAACAGAGTATCGTTTTGATAAAGTTTTTGAAGAATAGAGTGCGCTAGCTGGTGGTGAAAAATGGAACTAACAGAACGCGATTTTGTTAAAATTTGGAAATATAACAATGTGATTTATTTTAAAGTTTTAAATGGTTTATAATACATGATTAAAAATGTAAACAAAGAATGGTGTGACACATTTCAGGGTGCGTGAGAGGAGGGGAGCGAACAAAATTAGGAAATGTAATAAGGAGATCTGTTTTACACTTTAAGGTAGTTTATAACGCATGTTAAAATTTTTAAAGTACTGGCGATGCGATGCTCTGGAGAGACCGCTGTACGAAGTTATGTATGACATTTTACACCTTGAAGGCCGATTTTCAGTTTTTTTAATTTAATTCATATGCAAATTTTAGTGGGTTTCGAGGCGATTTTTCCATATTAGCGAAAAGGAAAACGGTTTCATTCTTTCGACCTAAATTATTGAATTTTGTTCTCCTTTCAATATAATTTATTTGGATTTCGTGCAACGATGTTTGGATTTTTAGTGAATTATTTATTGTAAATTTTGCCGCTATTATTCGACATTAGTAAAAGGAACTTTGCTTAAAACTTTCAGGCTGATGTATTAAATTTTAGCTGTTAAGATTTATGAATTTCAGCTAATTTTAATGCGATTTTTCGAGATTTTTTGCGTTTGATGTCGGATTTTTGTCATCCATGAGACATTTCCAATTACAACGTTTTACTCTATTAGAGTAAATTTTGACCCCTGTGATTTTTTAATATTAGTGATTTTTAATGCACTTTTCAATGCAATTTTTAGAAAATTTTCAAGTTTTATGGTGATTTTTTGATATTCGGAAGTAAAAATTGATTTCAAACTTTTAATCCAATAAAATTTTAGAGATTTTTAACGCGATTTTTCAAGAATTGTTGTGTTCCGTGTCGATTTTTTATTATCTATAAAGGATTTCCTTTTACTACGTGATTAACCTGTCGACCAATTTCTCCAAATTATATCAATCGTAAAACAAGCCAAATTATGCAAATAAATGTAATTTTTATGTTACATAATGAAAGAAGAGATAATTTAGAAAAACATTAATACAAATACATATAAAAATAAGAAGTAAAAACCACTTGATGACGTAACAAACATATGTAACATGTTTAATGTCAAGTGAATATGGAATTTACGATCCGCCATTATTGTGGTTTAATCTTATGGTTTGACCCAGATAGTTTTTTGGTCAACCGGATAATCAAATAGTTCAGATTTCCGATTAGAATGTTTTATCCGTTTGATGAAATTCTGATTACTGCGATTTAAAAAAAAACTAGCGATATTTAGTGCAGTTTTCAATGTGTTCTTAATGAACTTTTTAATGCGATTTAGCACTATTTTTTTCGATCCCCACCACAGTGGTGTTTTAACAATTAAAAAATTATTTTGGTTCCAAAAGTTTAGCCTAATATAGTAAATTTCACCATTTACCTTTTTTTTTAATTTTGTCGATTTTCAATGTGATTTTTGATATATTTTGTGTTCTGCGTCGATTTTTTTGTAATTCATGTAAAAAAGAATGGTTGCTACGTTTTACACGACTAGAATATTTTTTTTATTCACGGGATGTATATACATTTAGCGATTTTTAATGAATTTTTCAATGGTTTTGTATTGGTTTTTTGAATCTCACGGCTATTTTTTTAAATTTCGAAAAGGAAATTAATTTCAAACATTTACACTTCATTTACGAATTTTGAAATTTAGTGATTTTTTAATGCAATTTTTAGCAATGTTTTCATTATTTCTCACGCTTTGCGCCGATTTTTTCATTCGTATTTAAGAAATAATTCAGATTACACTATTTTACTCTATTAATGTAAATGATGTCACCCACTATTTTTAAATTTGAAACGATTTGTAATGAATATTTGAATACAATTTTTAGATGTTTTCAAGTCCACGACGATTTTTTCCCAATTGGAAAAGAAATTTTTAAATAATTTGTAGCTTAATGTAGTAAATTTTGACATCAATGATTTAGATTTTTCGTGTAATATTTTCATAAAATGTTTAGCAAGTTTTGTGTAGATATTTTTTAACTAATTAAAGAGTTCAGATTTCAATGTTTTGTCCCATTATGGTAAATTATGTCCGCAGGAATTTAATATAAATGTTTATCTTACTATGGCAAATTTTGTCCGAATTTTTGTATTTTACTGATTTTTAATCTGTTTTATGGTGATTTTTCAAGTTCTGTGACAGTTGTTGTAATCGGTAAAAGAATTTCGGTTTCTAACTTTTAGCATAAATAGTACAATTTGTTCTCCACGCTTTTATGAATTTTGCCAATTTCTAATGCGATATTCAATGTAATTTTTAGTTAGTTTGGGGGATTTTAGGTGTTCCGTGTTGACTTTTTCTTATTCATGAACGATTTCTAATTACAATATTTTCAACTGAATATTAAATTTTTACAGCCATGACTTTTAAATATTCAGCGATTTTTAATATAGTTTTCGATACGATTTTTAGCCATTTTTTGAAGTTCCTTGGCGATTTTCTGCCATTCAGAAACCAATTTTTATTTCAAACATTTTATTTAATGTAGTTATGTTTCAAATGCAATTTTTTATCTCTTAATATGATTTTGGCGTTCCATGTCTACGTTTTGTTATTTATAAATGATTTCCGATCATAACCTCCCCCCCCCCCTCCGCTGGCCCTGCCTTAATATTATTTTTTAAGCATAGACTTCCAAATATTTAGCTATTTTTAATGCAATTTTCTATGTGATTTTTAGTTATTCTTTAAGTTCCGTGGCGATCTTTTGACATCCGGAAATCGATTTCGATTTAAAACTTTTTGTTTAATATGGTTCATTTCTTGATTACAATATTTTATATTATAACAGTGAATTTTTACCCTAGGGATTTTTCAAAGTTTTACGACTTTTATTACAATTTTCAATGCAATTTTTGGGCTTTCTCAGTCATTTTTTTTTTTTTTTTTTTTTTTTTTTTTTACCTTTTTTAAAGGAATTCGATTTTAAACTTCCAGACCAATAAGGGTTTGGTTTTAAACTTAACGGTAATTGTTTTGCTCTCCTATTTTGATCTACAGCAATTTTTAATGCAGTATGCTTTTTTTTGTTTGAGTTCACGGCGATTTTTTCAGATACGGAAAAGGAATTCGGTTTTAAATTGCTAATATGATAAATTTTCTCCTGTGCGATTAAAGGTTTTTATTGCGATTTTTTAGCATTTTTTTACGCATTTCAATGTTTTTTATATTATCAAATTAATTAGATTCAAAACATTTATCCAAGCAGAGTAAATTTTGAGTTCCATGATTTTTGAAAATTTTGCCATTTTTAAAGCGATGTTTACGTTTCTTCGGGACCCGCTTCGACTTTTTAGAGGTTCAATTTTTGGCCGAATTTATTAAATTCTGATCTTTTTTCTTCAAAGTTTATTCGAATTTTGAAATACAATTTTTGAATTTTGTTTTATATTTTTATGAGATTTTTAATGTTTTTTGCGATTTGTAAGATTTTTCCACATTAGTAAAAATAATCCAACTTCAGTTTTCTAGCCCATCGCTTTTCAACGAAGTTTAGACGAAATTCATGCAGCATTTTTTTAATTTTTCGAGGTTTTTATTATGATTTTTAAAGTTTTTTCGCAATTCTTGCTATTTTTTGATGAACCCGGGCAACGCCGGGCGGAACAGCTAGTAATTTAATAAACTACAACAGCCATTAGGAAAATGATTTTTTTAAAGACTAAAATGTAAGAGTTATAAATAAATTCGATGTATATACACTATATTGCCATTGATTATTGGACACTTGCGATTTTAGACATTTTACTAAATATCTAAAGAAACACATGAGGAATCATCTCGAAACTCTTAGTGTATAAATATAATAGTATACGTCATACATCTCCGTGAAGATTTTTTACCGAAACTCCATAGGAAACCGTCAACAAATTAAAAAAAAATGAATATCTTTTGAATAACCCTGTCAAAACTAATGTAGCAAAAGCGCTCAAACTCTAGATTATGATGGAATGCCTTATTGTAATACACTGTGTTAATTTTTATGCAAATAGCATGCATACTCGCAGAGTAAGTAAGGTTTTTATAAAAATGGTCCCAAGTTTTTCCAAGTTTTTCCCTTATAATTTTCAGAGTTCTTAATATAAAATAATATTTTTTTCAGAAAATATGACAAACAACATTGCACACAGTACCCTGTAATCAGTATTAAAAAATAATAAAAATTGTATGAAAAATGAGTAGGTTTACTAAATAATTTTTTACTGCGCATGCGTTAAAGATATCAAAATTTCATTTGCATATTATGTTAGCTAAATGTACAGAGCAACTTTTGTAAAAGTCTCAAAATCATAGCTTGAAAATTCTGAAAGTAATCGTCTTTAGAAAAAGGACAAAATCCGTTGTTTCCAAAATGAAGCAAAAAGATGAGGGATTTTATCCAAATGTAGTAGTACATCCCGTATTGTGTATTCTATATTGACACTAATCAATGAATATATGGATACAACCTCTCTTGTTTTTGCTTCATTTTGAGAATAACGGATTTTCAACTTATTCAATTGACGATTATTATTAGAATTTTCAAGTTATGATTTTGTGACTTTCACAAAAGTTTCTCTATACATTTAGCTAACATAATATGCAAATGAAATTTTGATATCGTTTACGCATGCGCAGTAAAATATTATTTAGTAAACCAACTCATTTTGTACACAATTTTCATTATTTTTTAATTCTGATTACAGGGTACTGTGTGCAATGTTGTTTGTCATATTTTCTGAAAAAAATATTATTTTATATTAAGAACTCTGAAAATTATAAGGGAAAAACTTGGGACCATTTTTATAAAAACCTTAATTACTCTGCGAGTATGCATGCTATTTGCATAAAAATGAACACAGTGTATTACAATAAGGCATTCAATCATAATCTAGAGTTTGAGTGCTTTTGCTACATTAGTTTTGACAGGGTTATTCAAAAGATATTCATTCTTTTTTAATTTGTTGACGGTCCCCTATGGAGTTTCGGTAAAAAATCTTTACGAAGATGTATGACGTATACTATTATATTTATACACTAAGAGTTTCGTGATGATTCCTCATGTATTTTTTTAGATATTTAGTAAAATGTCTAAAATCGCAAGTGTCCAATAATCAATGGCAATATAGTGTATATATATATTACAAATTTAAAAATTTTTCGCCAAAACTAACCTTTATACTATCTTAATTTTCTTATAATAATATTCCGTACTTACTTCAAATTATTAAATTAAAATCTTGTTTCTAAATCTAATCTGTTAATCCTTATGCAGACGATATAAATTCTTAATTTGCCTTAAAAAACATTATTCCAGTATGCGTAAATTTAAAAAGATGGCTCTAAATTAAAAATATTCTTAATTAAAACTTTATTTCATAATATTCCAAATAAAACTGATTTCTTCTATGTTTTTATCAACCCTTTTTAAGAAAGTCTTATTAAATTTATTCCAAATCCATACCTTTCAAAAAATATCATTATTTTATTTTATCTATTTATTTATTTTTCCTACGTCAACCTTTGATGTGTGCATATTAATAAATTCATCATTTATAAAAATCGTCTGCCTAAGATATTTAAAATTCTGAGTCAATTATAAATTGGTTAAATAATATTTTTTTTTAAATAAATTTATCGTCTGTTTAAAATAATCTCGTAGCTGGACAAGAATTCTGTTTACATAAAAGAATGATGGTTTGAGGTTACAAAATGTTCCAGAACTTTCTTTTTAGTTTAAAAAGGTGGAAGTCTCGAGATGATAAAGAAGATTTCTTGGGTTGCTTCTTGGATGAGGACAGCTCGCTGAAATAATGATGGAATTTTTGCAAAAGGAGCTTTTCCTTCCTCATTATTACGAAGTTAATAAATGAATTTACAGCAGCCCATGACTAATTATTGGATCTTCTACATTTATTTATTTATTTTGTTTTTTTCCTCGCTTGCCATGACTGTGTGTTTCTTTTTAACCAGTGGAAATAATTCGAGTTCTCCTTAAATCGTCACAACTAATCGAAAAGTCGGACAGGATTAATTTATCTGTGCTGCCTTTTTAATGAATGATATTTAAATAAAATTGCGATGGAACGAAGAAAAGCATGCTATCGCCGAAGTTCGATTGAAGGACAGTCTATATGGTATTTTCAGCTTGCTAATGGAATGGGCTGTGGAACGAAATGATGATAGGTTTGTGAATCGCCGATAATTGACTTCTCGTGAATTCCTGAAGCTTGATATTTTTGGTCATAATGATAAATTTTTGAGACCTGGTGATTTCGAATTGGATTTAATAAGGAATAGAAGCGCCATTCATCTTGTTGCGGCCCAAATATGCGATCATTGACTTTAAATATTACTGGTAGTAATGACAAGAAAAAAAAAAAAAAAAAACGTTTAGAGACAACTGAACGCCGATTGCTACTTACTTTCATAATTTTCGTTATTATTGTCTCTCCTAGGATCATCTTGAGAAATTCTTCTTAAGAGTGAGTTATTTCAAATTAATTGAATATTATTTGTATCCTTTTTAAGCATTTGTGTAGATTGTTTATTCTCTATTTGTGAGGTTTATTTATTTATTGTTTTGTTTTTCTTTGAGTCTTATTTATTAATCTATTTATGAGTATTATTATTATCATTATTATTTGTTGAAGATTGAAATATTTTTATTCGTAAGGATTTAATTGAGGAGTATGATGTTTTTAAGATATTTACTGTTACTTATTAAGATTATTATGATATTTTTATGCATGTTTAAAGATAAGTTCGTAATAATAATGAAGTATAAAAGAACTTAGAAGCTCAAGTTATTTTTAAAAAGGTACATTTTCTAATTTATTGATATTTGTTTGTTATTAAGAACTATTCTCAGAATGCAGTATTTTCATGATAATGTTCCTACAACTAGACATTTGAGCTGAAAATTAAGTTAACATTTATGTTTTTCATTTTATTTGTTAGAATTTCTGGTTACAGTGAGCTTTGGTTCCCGGATTCTTATAATTTATTTAAATTCAGTAAGAAAGATGGAACTGTGCAAGGCTGTTGCTAGAATTTTGACTGATAAATATGATTAATTTTGTCAGTAAATTTTGTGATTTTAAGTAAGAAATTACCTATAGTTAAAATTTTTGAATCTGTTTATGATCTATAAAATAATAGAATTAAAAGTTGATCCCAATTTAAGGTATATCTATGATAGTTACAATTTCTGTTTTATTAGATAAAATTTCTGGTTAAAGTTAGCAGCTAAATATAGTTATAATTTTCGCGATAATTTTGATTCAGATTTTTAAAAAGGTGGGTAATGGTTCTGTGTGAGGCAGTTAAAATGTGTACAAAACCAGTAGACAAAGCCCTCAAAATTGCAAAAGCGCGAACTCATGAATTTCACCTTAAAAGTAAAAGACTCTATGATCGAAATTTTGTCGAATGCCCATTAAAAATACAAGACTCTGTAATTTATGAAGAATTTAAATACCCTAACACTCGAAAATTAGAACCTACTTTCTCTGGACCATACAAAATTATAAATAAACTTTCTGATGTAACTTATGAAATACATAAATTTAATTATGAGACAGGACAGAATTCCGTTATTGTGCATGTTTCTAAATTAAGACCCTATTTTTCACCAGAAGATTTTAAAACTGTTTCATGAGCAACCCAAAAAACCAACAAAACCTCAGATACAATCACAACCACTGGATCAAACTAAAGTCAAGACATTAGATTAAGTTTTAATTCTTAGTCTTTAAATATTTTATCACCATAATTTTCAACATTACCAGGTATGTTCTTGGAGGCCTACAAGAATATTACTTGCTTTTGGGAGTTTTTGGGGTTAAATTGGGCTCCTTATGCAGGCATAAGGTGAACACTTTGATTGTAAAAGCTTTCAAATTGATGTTGATAAATTAATTTTAAGTGTACTTAAGTCTAACTATATTTACTCATTTATTGACATTAGTATTATTCTACTTATTCAGCAGATATTTATGTTATAACAGTTATAAAATCTAATGATTCTACTCAAACCTATAACATAATATGTGATTTTCAGTGATTGTGAAAACTACAGATATTAAGAGTTTTCAGAAAATCACACTATTTTTATTTCTATTTCTCAATTAAGAATGACACCTTTTATTCCTATTGTATTTTATTATTAAAGTTTATAAACCATGTGTAGATAAAACATTATTCTACATTTGGCATTCGAAAACTTATTACCAAATTTGACAATTTTGTAAAAGAGTATCAGAGAGGAATTATTGTAAGGAAATACTGGTTGAGAGTCCATTTTCTAAATAGTTAGATTTAATTTTATTTGGATTTTGGAATTATTAGGATTTTTTTTATTTATACTTTCGGCTAGCAAAAAATACTTTCTTATGCTATTAGAAGATAAGAAAATTATTTAGTTGCTATGTAATTATTTTTATCCTCAACCAATATTTTCCCTATCAATAATAAACAAATAGTGATATTTTCTTTTGATTATACTCTTGTTTTACTATTATTATGATTTCTATAATGAAGTTTAGTATTAATTATACTCTTATTGAAAAATATTAGGATATGGAGTCTTATTATACTATTACTTATTATTGTTGTTATTGTTATTATTTAAATTTTTCTATATTATTTATTATTGATATTGAGAGTGATGCTATTTATTATTGAAAAATTGATATATTACTGAAAGATGTTGGATCCAACATAACATTAAAACCAAAGATTAAACTAGGTTTGAAGATTTTTAATTAAAGAGACTGTATTCAGAGAACATTGGAAAAGACTCTTTTATATATACTATTGAAAGACTTGTTTCATTTAAAGGACTTATTTAAAATAAACTATGCATTAAGTCATTGTAATTATTTAAACTTCCATGAGAACGAATTTTTATTGTTTTTATTATATTTTTATCTCTTGCTTATTAATATTCATAACTTATTTACTGTTATTATATGTATTATCTCCTATGCACTTACAAATGGTAAGTGATGTTGTAACATTATTGTATTTCTTTCAGGGAAATGCTCCTACCTAAATTTAATTCAGAATTATTTTCTCTTAACTATTTTATTTTAATCGCTAATATTTTTTATATTGCGTTAATTTTCTTTTCTTCCATCTCTTGGCTTCCTGAGTTTGACAGTTTTATTCCAAAATTTAACTTTTCTAAATTATTATATTTCTGTTGTCTGAACTTGTAATTTTATTTAACTATCAATTTCATACAAAGTCTTGGGAAGGGGGGGATAATATTACAAATTTAAAATTTTTTCGCCAAAACTAACCTTTATACTATCTTAATTTTCTTATAATAATATTCCGTACTTACTTCAAATTATTAAATTAAAATCTTGTTTCTAAATCTAATCTGTTAATCCTTATGCAGACGATATAAATTCTTAATTTGCCTTAAAAAACATTATTCCAGTATGCGTAAATTTAAAAAGATGGCTCTAAATTAAAAATATTCTTAATTAAAACTTTATTTCTTAATATTCCAAATAAAACTGATTTCTTCTATGTTTTTATCAACCCTTTTTAAGAAAGTCTTATTAAATTTATTCCAAAACCATACCTTTCAAAAAATATCATTATTTTATTTTATCTATTTATTTATTTTTCCTACGTCAACCTTTGATGTGTGCATATTAATAAATTCATTTCTTTTCTTTTTCTCTTAAAATTAATCATTTATAAAAATCGTCTGCCTAAGATATTTAAAATTCTGAGTCAATTATAAATTGGTTAAATAATATTTTTTTTAAATAAATTTATCGTCTGTTTAAAATAATCTCGTAGCTGGACAAGAATTCTGTTTACATAAAAGAATGATGGTTTGAGGTTACAGAATGTTCCAGAACTTTCTTTTTAGTTTAAAAAGGTGGAAGTCTCGAGATGAAAAAGAAGATTTCTTGGGTTGCTTCTTGGATGAGGACAGCTCGCTGAAATAATGATGGAATTTTTGCAAAAGGAGCTTTTCCTTCCTCATTATTACGAAGTTAATAAATGAATTTACAGCAGCCCATGACTAATTATTGAATCTTCTACATTTATTTATTTATTTTGTTTTTTTCCTCGCTTGCCATGACTGTGTGTTTCTTTTTAACCAGTGGAAATAATTCGAGTTCTCCTTAAATCGTCACACACACACACACACACACACACACACACACACACACACACACACACACATATATATATATATATATATATATATATATATATATATATATAGAACCATTAGATAATACTACAAATCAACATCAATTACTGTAAATATTTGTTAATGCCAAATTATATCATACAGAGGAGTTGTCAGGATTAGAATTAAAATTGGAAATGTGGTATTTAGCTCGTTATCAAGGGCAATACTAAATAGCCACATTAATTGCGATTAATTTCTGAGTGGAAATCAGGATAGACCTAAAAATAATTTCCACATTTCCCGATTAATCGCAAATGAGAACTCATTTCAAAGAAAAATATAAGAAAAATAACAAGACCATAATAGAATTATCAATATAAAACAGGAAAAAGAAAATAATATTATAATTGAATTAACATTGATTAAATTAAATTGAAAATCATAATTGCAATAGAAAAACTATTTCAAAAAAAAAAATATTACAAAAATAATTAAACTGTAATTGAATATTGATAAAGATAACTTACAATTGTCAATCGCAACCAAAATTTCCATTGAGTGTCAAATGGAAATAATTAGATAAATTAAGTTATATAATAGGTTAACTTACAGATAACAATTTGGACCATGTGATAGCAATACAATTTTGCATTCAGTCACATTAGACAGTTAATGTGCAAGAAGTAGTAAAATAGTTTTTATTAATATTATATATTTAAATAACTATTATCAAAAATAATTGATTACAAAACATAAGTAGACAAAAAAATTTTTAACATAATAAAAATAGTTAAACTATTTAATACTAATTACAAGTTTTAAATTATAATTATAGAATTGTTTGAATCGATTGATATCGATAATTTGGTACATATGAGATAGATAAATGCAGATTAACTTCTAAAGCATTAGTGTCGCCATCTATATTTGCTAAAAACAATTCAATAATGCAAAAAATTATTTAACTATAAAAACAAAATCTCAACAGTTAATATTTATATTTAATGCAGGGTTGGAAAAAACATTTCGTTTTATTTAAAAAAACATAAAACGGTATTTTTATTTGTTTAAACTAGGGTTTTTTTGGAACAAACCGAATATCTATTTGTAAGCAACCAAACTACAGTGGATTAAGTTGATAATAGAAGAAAAAGATGTTTTTATTTAAACAGTTATCCCTTTACATAAATAATAGACCAGATCCCACTGTATAAAAATAGAAGTCGGAAATTAGAGAGACATAAAAATATATAAAAATAAAATAAAAATAAGAAATATCTTTAATAATTTTCAAAAGATTAAAAAAAAAAAAAAAAAAAAAAAAAAAAAAGACAGAGGATGTAATAAAAATATTCATATAATCTATTGTTATTATATTTGTAAACAACCTATAAACAGATGATTAAGTAGGTATTATAATAAAAATAATAATAATAAAAATTGTTTTAAGTGAACAGTTATTCCTATACATATAAGATTGACCAAGGCCCCCTGTACAAAATTAGAATTCGGAATTTATTCAGAAAAAAAATAAAATAAAATAAAGTAAAATAAAAATAAGAAATAAGAAATAACTTTAGTAATTGTCGAGAATAAAAAAAATAACTAGAGGATGTTATGAAAATATACCGATGGTGTAAACCATAATTAAAACCAACTTACATAAACCATGCCAACCTTTATTTAAAGCAAAAATCGGTAAATTAATAATTTATTATACTATTATATAATATACCATCAGAGTATAGCTTATTTTTATAACTAAAATAAGAATTTAAAATGTTGTAAAAGTAATAAAATATTATATTAAATAAACAACCATAGATTAGCCTCAAATTACATTACATATTAAATCCAGAGGAATAAACAAGGAATGCTATAATAATACATTACCATATATAATAAATTAACACTACATTATTGTAGCACTGCACCATTTTCCTACCGCCATCACCGGTTTTTTTTTAATATGAACATAAGCGCATATATTTTCCAGCAGCACCGCCCTTCCTCCTTAATCTAACATCTACCCACCCATCCGACCTATTAATTTATTTTTTAACACACTTTATAGTTTATTTTTTTGGTGTATTTTTTTATATTTTTTTATATTTTTATTGATATATTTTTTTATGCGCAATATGTTAAAAGTAACTCACAATAAACATCCTACTGCAAAAGATAAGTAATAAAAGAATTAATTGTGTATTAAAGAGTAAATGAATTTCTTAGTAAATCCATGATTTATCGCATCATATATTAATTGTTTAATGTTTTTGTTAATAAGATTATACTTTTTTTAAGAAAAAAGAAAGAAAAAGTAAATCATGGTCTTTTACAATTAATCGGTTCAATATCAGATTGTTTCCTATTTCGTAAACAATCTTTCATAAGAATTCATTCCTTTGGATTCGGTTTTTTCCATATCTGATAATTTGCGTCTGCCCATTTTGTAACTTTTTTACTTTCTTCTTTATTCACAATGACATTTCTATTTCCTATTCAATTAAAAAGTCTTCTAAATGTAAAGAATTTCGTTAAAAAATAAAATGCGGACATCGATTGCCCAAAGGAAAATGCTTGAATGTTTCCCATTGAATTAATAAAAATCAGTAAAAACACCATTTTTATGATGATTAAAACCTGGCTCAAGTAATAATAGAGTCAGATATTACGTGCACCACGAATTAAACATTAATATTACTGGACCAATCATTAATATATATATATATATAATGTGGGCACCACAAGGTTTATTCTCGACCAAAAACAACAACCATTTTCCATATGTTTAAAAAATCAGCCAAAGACAAAAAAAGAAAAAAAAAAAAAAGGTATATCCATATTTTTTCTTTCTTTTGAGGATGGAGGGGTGTATTATGTACACAAAAAATAACATTATGCGTGCTGCACGGCACGGGACCAAACATTTCATCCATTATATTCGGGTTTTCATTCTAATTCGTGTTATAGAGGGTATTGACTCTATTTCGAGGCCAATTCTATACAGATAATCAGAAAAGAAAAGTGACAAAATCTTGATTAGACTTTTTTTAAATATTGTGGCAAACGTAATAAGGCGTTAGTTTCGAGGAGGTTTACATTTCCAATTTCAAATTAAGAAATTGGAACAGTGCCGTGCGAAAGGAGGGGATGAAGGGGGTCGGTCGCCCCGGGCCAAAAGTCTAGAGGGCGCCAAATTTATTCTACCAACGTCATTTTTAGCCTGTCACAAGAATAAGTTGGAGGGGGGGGGGGGGTGCCAAATTGAAACTTTGCCCCGGGCGCAGTTTTCTCGTGGCACGTTCCTAATTTGGAATCCAGCCGATTCTATTGAAACAGAAATTCATGAAAAACACATTTCTTATCCGTTCAAAATTTATGGAAGTAATAGGCAAACAAGTTGCGTTGAAATTTCATTTACTTTCGATGAAACCGCATAAGTTACTTTACTGTTTTATGCATGAGTACGTTTTTCTTTCTCAAGGTTTTGTTGACGACTTGAGTTTTACCTAGATCCGCAGAAACTTTTTCTGTCAAGGTCAAGGTTTCAAAATATGTAACATGAAAAGTGTAAACTTACAAGAAAACACTATTTTGTTAATTAATTTCCGAGTCCAGGCACAAATAGTGCGAAAAGTTGTAATTAACGGCTTCAAATTTAGTATTCAGTTTGAAGAGCTACATCTATAAGCAGGGAAGTAAGGAGTTAGGAGGAGGGGGGGGTAACCGTTACCCATGGCATTTTTTATGTAACGTAATCTGTAACTGTGTTTCTTTAACATATGACAATTCGTTTCTGAAATACCAAGTTTTTAAATAAAATAGTACTTAAATATTAATAAAATTTCTGACTAGTCATCTGCAGATCAAGAAACTACATAGACCCGAACAAGAAAATTCCATTTGAAGTCAATCTGCAACCCGAAATCCGAAATGAAAGAAAATCAGTTCATGTTAAATGAAATTATGAAAAGCAATATGTTTAATTATATCTCTAATACTAATTTTATCTTTTATATTAAAAAAATGGACATATCTGTATTCATAAATTTTCAGACATAGTAAAACCTCTGACTAGCGAACATCTCATGAATTGTTGAATAAAATCCTGCATCGAATCGAGTTGTCCCAAACTTTTTTTTTTTTTTTTTGGAGGGGGGGGGGGGGAGGTAACGCGATGTTTCTTGCAGTTCAGATTTACGTTTTTGCAGGTCAAGTGTTGAAATTTTGCCAAAGCGTTTAAGGAGAGCTATGTTTGAGATAAAAATATATACGAATATGAATGAAAAAATACACTACATGTATATTCAATTTACTGAAAGAAAAGTAAAATTTATGTAAGAAATGTGGTCATAGATTATTCTTTCTTTATGTTCTTCATTTTCTATATTCTCTCAGAATATGAACAAGTTGGTTATTGCACGTCAAGCGTAGCAAATGAGGTGTGTTCGAACTATAATGAAGTTTTAAAAATATTTAAATTTTGGTTTAACAGTATACAGTACTTTGGATACAGTATAGTAGCCAAAATCTTAAGTGCGTCCTTGTAAGTGTTATCTGCTTAATATTATGCAGAAAGTAACTTGTATTAAACTCAGCAAGATATATCAATTTTCTAAAATGTGAAATTGTTCAATATAATTAAAACGCGCTTCAAAGAATTTTTCTTCCTATACCTTTATGAAATGGAATACTTCTGTGTGGCCCTGAAAATTAATAAAAAAAAGTTTCTGTCTATCACAAATTGTACAGAATGTATAATTTAGAATATACAGTCATGATGCATATCAATTTTATAATGTTCGAAAGAGTGTAACATCATTAAAATGCACTTGAAACTACTTTTTTTTTCGATTGGTCGTAAAGTAACGAAATACTTTTGATTGTCTCTGCAATCCGATTTTCATAAAATTTGATATGGATCGACAAAATTTTTCAACAATAATATGTTTTAAATTTCAAACGATTTGGTTGGGTAGTTTTTATTCTGCTATATGTGGACAGACAGACAGGCGTACAGGCTGGACGACGACTATAGGTCCTTCATATTTACATAACGCACCTAAAAACATTACCAACATTTCGTTTATGGGACGCACAAAAACACATATATCGTATTTCTGATAATTTATGCACACACACACATGTTATTTGTGTGCAGGGTTCGTTGATTTAAATCATCTTGATTTTAATCGTGATGAAAACCACAATGTAAATCGATTAATTTTTTTAACCTTTTCGCGACGGGAACTTTTTACGAAAATTTTACTGTTTTGTCACCGGTTTTTAAAAAGAGAAATTTGTGCCTCATTAAATCGAGAAAATGCTGAGATTAAATAAGGCAAATTTTACAGTATAATTTTACTGGTGGAGATAAATAAGGATTCTTAAGCCTTTTTGTGGCACGTTTACGTGTCGCTCGACCCCAAGGGGTTAAGCTATTGATTTAAATTCGTTTTAAATTATTTTGAAATAAATTCAAGATATAAAGAAAGATAATAATGTACTTTAATTTAATTTAGTTTTAAATATAGATAATCAAAGATCTTTTAAGAGGTCAGAGCTTAATTTTTGTTGTAAAGTAAAGCACAATGTAAAGTTTATAAGAAAAAAAAATTGCATTTGAGTTAATGAGTTATCAAATTGCATTTGAGTTAAATTATAAAATAATCTTACAACAATAAGAAAATCTAAGCAGGAATACATTAAACATTGGGGCCCAACTGGTAGCTAAGAGGTTCTGCTCTCGAAAGTGGAAGATGGCAGGTGTTGGGTTCGAACCCAATCGCGGCCGTCGGCCTAATCGTTCAGAGATTTTCAGGGATTTCTTCGAACTTTGGATTTCCTTGCGTAAATACGGATTAGGTTACCTTTCTCCTTAGAAAGACCCCCACGGAAGGCACCCACCCCCATTAGGGCCTATGTTCCTCCTGCTGATAACTGGCCGTCTCAAATGCAACCAATAATTAAGCATTGGTATAGTTTCTTATTAGTACTTAGAAAAATTTCTGCAAGGTGAGGTGAAATAAAATTGTATGACATTGTGTACTCTTCTTTGATGAAGCAAAATCTGAACCATTGAATGAGTTTTCGTTTGAATATAATATATAGAGGAAGGTACTTGTTACAATGAATGAAAAGACTTCGATACTAAAAAAATTGTAGAATTTATTATCAGCTAGCTTTTTTTACTATAATAGCTTCATCTGCTTCAATAGAACAAATGTTTTCTGCCTTTGGTTTGATACATTCGAAAATTAGAAATCAATTGATAAAGCTGCTAAACTCGTTTTTCTCTAACAACATTTTAACAAAAATAAATTAATTAATTAATTAACATTTTAGTTTGCTTCAAAATTTGTTTAAAATTTTTATGTGCTGCAGTTATTTTTATTTTACCTAAAATACTTAAGGTTAAGTTAATTTTTGACACCTGACTTACAGTTTTCTTTGCATTTTGTGTAATTAAGATTTTTTCATAGCCTAATTGTTACCTTTGAATCAGCTCTGTAAATTGTGTAATATTGTAATACATATTACACAATTTATATAGCTGATTGTTAATACATATTTATAATACTTATAACATGCATGTATGCGCGTATAATTTTGATTTTATAAAGTAAAAGAAAATGCATATAATGTAATAATACTGTGTGATTTTTTTTTTTTAATCTAATTTAAATTTTTTTTAATCTAATTTAATTTTTTTAAAAATCGATTATTTTGAGTTTTATTAAAAAATAATAATAATAATAAATCTCGAAGTCAGCGTTGCATGTAGATTCCCCTATTCAAAGGTAAAAGTATATATCAGTGCTAGGAATTTAAAAAGCGTTCGCAAAATAGTATTTGGTCACTATTCCGGAGTATCCGTTATGGAAATTTTATATATTTTTCACCAGAAAAAAATACTTTGGACATTTTTATAAAAAATCGAATTAACCCAAACCACATGAGTCAAAACCCAACCCGAACCTAAACTGCAACAAAAAAACACGAGTCAACCGCACTGAAAAAATCAAGTGCCAACACAAGCAGATCTGAACCGGGTAGGGTCGTAAAAGTTATCAAATTCACTAACTTTTCGAGCAATTTTTGAGCCAACACTTGATTTCCTCCAACTTTTCACGAAATGTTGACTCAAAATCTAGTGTGATAGCAAACAATATCCCCAATTTTTTCCCGCAGTTCTAAAAAAGTCTCCGCTATCCGCGACTTTTTTTTTTCCAACTTTCAACATTTCAACCAACCAGAGATAAGTGGTTGATACGAATAGGCGATAAATGTTAACGTCTGGTACTAGTAGTATTGGTTTTCGTCCTAATTTAGCCAGGACAACTGTAACCTTTTCTCCTTTTGAACGAGAAAAAGTTGGGGTTAAAATCCGCTGAAAAATTTGTTGCTCAAAAAGGTTGTGATTCTGATAGCAGCTTTAGGAGCGTTTCTATTACAATACCCACTGTCTTTAACTCATGTGTCCTAAATTATGACTTCATGTCTGCTATCACAGTACTATTAGACACTGTCAAATGCAACATCATACTTCAAAACAAGTCTGCAAGTTTCATCTTTATTTTGAATTTATTTTATTTAATAGATTGAAATTTTAAATCCGCAATTTCTGTAAGCTGCTACCAGATTCACAAACTTTACGAGAAACAAACTTTTCAGTCGATTTTAACCCCAACTTTTTCCGTTTCAAAGAGAGAAAAGGATTACAATTGTCTTGGAAAAAGTCAGAGGAAAATGCGGAAAACCAGTTCTACTAGTACCAGTCTTTAATATTTATCGCTTATTCATATCAATCGCTTATCTCCAGGACTACTAGTACCAGTCTTTATTATTTATCGCTTATCTCTGATTCGTTGAAATGTTCACTGTTGGATGAAAAGTCTCGGAAAGTGAAGACTTTTTGGAACTGCGGAAAAAAGTTGGGCGATATTGCTATTTGCTATCACACTGGGTGTGAGATATTTCCTGAAAAGTTGGAGTAAATCAAGTGTTGGCCCAAAAGTTACTTGAAATGTTGATAAATCTGATAGCAGCTTTATGATTTTCAGGAAATTTAACTCTTATGAAATGTAGCGTGAAATATGATTATGATTGGCAATCCAATGTTTTGCATTTATATAACATGAGATCTTTCGATTTTTTGAGGAAAAAATAAATCCAGAATTATTGCATATTAAAAGAAAAAGTTATAACATTAATTTTTATAAACTCTTCAGGCTTGATGTATCCTACAGGATACACATCTTTACATTTTTTTTTTTTATTTTTTTTTTTTTTTTCAAGTATATAAATAATGTTAAAAAAAAAAGAGAGCAATTGGTGTGAATGTAGCCTTACAAATATAAGAACTAAATAAAATAGGAATTTGTTTCTTATAGCGTTTTCTTTTTTCTTTCTTTTTTTTTTTTAGCGAGCTACAAGTTACATAAAAATGGCTTGCAGCAGAAGATACCATTTGTAGAATCCATTAGGCATAAAAAATTATTAAATATAAATTTATTTTATATTTTTCAATCTTTTTTCATTTTTTTTAATGAAATAAAATAATCCTAAGAAATTGTAAAAAAAAAGTACTTTCTAGTCCTTGTGTATCATCAAATTTTATGTACAAAAAAAAAAAAAAAAAAAAAAAAAAAAAAAAAAAAAAAAAAAAAGAAGAAAGAAAGAAAAAAGAAAAGAAAAAAAAAAGAAATGAATTTTTTTTTTTTTTTCGCTGTTCAAACTTTCTTAGTTATCAATTTGTTAATACTAAGCCATAACTGAAATTTAACCCTTTCGGGTCCGAATTTTTTTCCGTTTTGAGAATAAAATCATTATTACTTCAATAATGTTAATCGTAGCTATCCAAATAGACTTCCTGATGTTTAAAAACTATCTCATTATCTGAAACGCAGCGAATATGCTTATTTTGTATACTATTCAATTCATATTTATATGACTAGCGAGCTACGCCCGCTAGCTGGGCCACTTTTTCCAAACGAACCTCGATATTAAGCAGTATATAATAAGCAAAAAAGTTCATTTAATAAGCAAGTCTTGGAGTTCGAATCCTCAAGCACAAAAAAGTAAATTAAAGAGCTATGGTTGTTATGCGCCCATTATCCCGTTAAAAATATGTGATTTCGCACAGTGGGCGCTACGTGCCCACCGTGCAAAGGCGGCCCACCGGCCTACCACCCACCGGCGCTAAGCGCCATGGTCGCCATCGTCCCGTTAAAAATATTTAGTTTTGCACTGTTGGCGCTGCGCGCCCATAAGACATTTTCTCGTATTTTTTGGTTTATCAGAAGCAGACTTTTACGCAGATTCAGAATATGTAATCAGTTTTATCTACTTTAAAAACTGTCTGTATGATGGTTTAAGAAAAAACGCGCAAAAAAAGTTTCGGTATTAAAAACTGCAAAAGACTGCAATTAAAAAAAAATAAGTAATTTCATTAATATCACAAACAACATAACTAACAAATAATTTTGCCAGCTCGTTTTCCGTTTGTACTAACAAAAATTAGTATTAATCGCGTAAATCTTAGGTTACACAATATTCGTGTATGCTGCCAAAAAGAAAAAGTATGAAAATAAACCGTGTTTAACATTTTTTACCAATTAATTAGTTCTTTTTCAAAGAACCGAAACGAAAGAAAAAGTCGTTTTCCCAGGAGAAAAAAGAGGTTTTCGGCTGCTTCTTCTTTTAGCCAAAGGGGAAAAGTTCAGGTTCTTCAGCGCAAGGTGGCGCAGTGTTCTGCCTCAGAGCTCCGTTTGAGACCTGTTTGGGAAATTAGACGTTTTCCGTTCCGATTCCCGACCGGTTTTTAATTCATAACTTTTTTTATTTTGGTCCCACGGTCTCGAAAATGCCCGAAATGACTTTCCCGGAATTTTTCGAATCGAAAGACACCTCTCGCGACTTCCAACTCGCCCGCGTTGCGAACTGTAATCGGCTTCAAGCAGACAGACAGATAGACAGAGGCGCACGGATTTTATTAGTATAGACTAGGGAGCTACGCCCGCTAGCTGGGCCACTTTTTCCAAACGAACCTCGGTATTAAGCAGTATATAATAAGCAAAAAAATTCATTTAATAAGCAAGTCTTGGTGTTCGAATCCTCAAGCACAAAAAAAAAGTAAATTAAAGAGCCATGGTCCCGTTAAAAATATGTGATTTCGCACTGTGGGCCACGTGCACTTGAAAAAAAAAAAGATTGTGGATCGGAACTATGGTCGCTTCGCGCCCATAGTCCCGTTAAAGATATTTGGTTTTGCGCGGTGGGCACTACGCGCCCTTAAGACATTTTTCTGTATTTTTTAGTTCATCAGGAGCAGATTTTTACGCAGATTCTGAATATGTAATCAGTTTTTTTCTACTTTAAAAACTGTCTGCATGATGGTTTAAGAAAAAACGCGCAAAAAAAAACGCAATTAGCGCCGGTAGAAAAAGCGATTTTCGGCTGTTTCTTCTTTTAGCCAAAGGGGAAAAGTTCAGGTTCTTCACCGCAAGGTATCGCAGTGTTCTGCCTCGGAGCTCCGTTTGAGCGCCGTTTGGTATTTGGAACATTTTTCGTCCCGATTCCCAAGGGGTTTTTAATTCATAACTTTTTTAATTTTGGTCCCACGGTCTCGAAAATGCCCGAAATGACTTCCCCGGAATATTTCCAATCGAAAGACACCTCTCGCGACTTCCAACTCGCCCGCGTTGCGAACTGTAATCGGCTTCAAGCAGACAGACAGAGGCGCACGGATTTTATTAGTATAGATAATAAACTAAGGAAGAGTTTTTGGAAACATTTGGAAAATATCGCATTACATCAGGGTTTAACAGATTTTACTACTTAGTAATATTTTTTGCATTTTATCAGACATGATTCGTCCAGAAAAATAATCTATATTATAAATTTACGGGTTTAAATATATGTATAAAATAAAGGAATTGCCAGTGGGACAAAGAGAATTAAGTTAGCTTTTATTATTATTGTTATTACTAAATGTCAAAACATAAAGGAAGTCATAATAAGAAAGGCATCCACATACTAACATTTCTATATGCAGAAAGTAACAAAAATAATAGTTAAAATAAGATAATACTCGATGAAAATGCATGTACTAATACACCAGGTATTATATGTATGTATATTAAAAAAATGTAGGTATGTATATTAGGTATATATTAGGTATATATATAGGTATGTATATTAAAAAAAAAAATACTTCCAATTTCTGAATCAAAATAAAAGTTTTAAAGTGGCAGTTTAACTTTTCAATAGTTTTGTTTTAAATGTCCATTTTATTTATTTATTTATTTGATTCTCAAATGTGTATTACACAAGATGCGTATGCATATTCGTAGAGAAATATACATATATATATATATATCATATTTAATACTTTTGTTTTACTGATATATAAAGTAAAAAAAACGATTAAATGTAACACATATCTTCATATGCTTTAAAAAAAAAAAAAAAAAAAAAAAAAAAAAAAAAAACTGAAGGCTATTTTCATACGTACAATTGGTGGGAGGGGGGGGGGGAGTAAACACTCCCTGCTAACTCCTCAGCAAATTATCGTAGAAGAAAGTTAATCATACCAAACGATTGGAAACAAAGTCTACTTTTAAATGATGTATATCAAATTTGCTTAGGGGGTCATGTACAGATTGAAACGAACCCTAACTTTGTTTTTTCTATAGCAGTACCCAATTCTGACAGCATAGATGAACTCTACTCCCTTCAGCTTCACTTACCCTAAAAGCAAATTTTCATGCAATTCTTACGATAAGTTTTCGAGAAATTAATTATTTTAATACGAGCATATTTTAGGAGCTGTATCCAAATTGATGTTAGGTACTCGATTGTTGATGAAGATCAAGAAAGCCCTCTTCTTGATAAAGGCATCTTAGGCGCCGCTCAAGTAGTCATTGAAAACTGCTAGATTATAGGATTAGTATAAATTTCAAGATACAGTCGGCTCTCGTTAATTCGAACTCGTCGGTACCGCAAGAAATGTTCGAATTATCCGAAATTCGAATTATGGAAAATATGAAATGAAAACATTCTTAATATGGTATTATTACAAAAAAAATAATGTTATAGTGTTTTTTTTTTATTATTATTTATTTTGTCTGTTATCATTAGAATATGACTTGATATTAAATTAGAATGTATAAATACACAAACTAATTAAAAGATTAGAAACAAGCATAATGGAAGAAAAAATTAAAGCGTCACTGATGGACAGACGGGACACCAAGAAAAGGATATCAAATGCATTGGATTATATGTATACTCGTTCGGAACAACTTTCATAAAAATCAAAGAAAGAAAGTTATTCAAATGATCTGAAATCCGTGAGAAAGAAAACAAGAATGAAAAATCGGAATTCTCGTTTAACGAGAATTCCGATTTTTCATTCTAGTTCGAATTGAACGAAGTCAAGAGAAAATGAGTTCGAATCACTGAAAATTTTTAACGTTATTCTGGCATAGAAAATTTCGGGACTTCATGTTTAGTTCGAATTAAGGGAAAATTCGAATTATCCGATTTCGGATTAACGAAAGTCGACCGTATCTAATCACTCCTATTGTAGACGCTCTCTTAAACTACCATTTTGCCGTTTTTTAAGCATAATTTGAAAACTACGTAAAAGAAAATTTTGAAATTTTGGATTTCCATAAAGCAGGACTTAATAAATCTAGATTTATCAAAACAGCTGTAGGTTACAATTCATAATTTTTACGAATATTGATTTCATAATTCGTATAATAAAATTATAAACATTACAAACTCAAAGCATTTATGTTTGGGTATTTTAGTATTATTGCTACATAAAAAATAGCACATAGGGAGTATAATTTCAGGAGATATTAATCAAAGTATGAAAATGTAATTTAACATTAGAAGCGCTAAATTTTGAGTATTTATAATTTAAAAACTCATCATTCAAATGACTTGAAATTTGGTGCCAAGGCATAGTTTGAAATAAAATTTTTAAACATCTCGTAAAAATTGGGTATTTCATTTGAAAAAAAATTTAAATTTGTGTTTTTTTAATATGTAGATGCCCTCCTAAGCGAATTTTATACTTTATAATATCATAATACTGAATGTTCAAGTTGTATAAAAGCTAAACTAACAGAAAAATCATTTCCAAAGGAAACGCAATACAGAAGTAGAAAACCACTTTATCTGATATACAGCGACATCTGCAGTCCTGCTGAAACAAATAGTATAGGATCAAAAAGATATTTCGTTACATTTATTGATGATTATTCTCGTATAAACAGTGTATTTTATTTCCTCTAAAGATGAAGCATTTGATAAAATAAAAGAGTGTGTTGCATCAACAACAAACAAATTCAGATTGAAGAATAAATCCTTGCGTACTGACAATGGAGCAGAATATTGCAACGAATATGTTAGTGATTACCTAAAAAACTTAGGAATACATCATGAAACAACAACGCCATATTCGCCGTCTCAAAATGGAGTCGAGGAAAGAAAGAATTGCTCGCTAATTGAAATGTGTAAAGCCATGCTTATTAACGCTAAATTACCAAAAACATTCTGGGCAGAAGCCATAACTTAGCTACAGCAGCTTACTTATAAAATCGATTACACACAAAATCAACTGAAAAGACACCATATGAACTGTGGAATAGGCATAAGCCAAATTTGAGTCACTTAAAGTATTTGGATGCAAAGCATATGTGTATATTCATAAACAGAAGAGGCAAAAATTTGATGAAAAAGCCACTGAAGGAATTTTTGTTGGTTACGATTTAAGAAGCAGGGGATATCGAATTTATACAGGCAGAAGAAAAATAGTGATAAGCAGAATAGTAAAGTTTTTTTGAAAATATGAACGGTGAAAAAATTTCCCCAGAAAATCTTGAAGAGCGAACTTCTAATTTAATACATTTCAATTTTTCAGAAGAAAATCTTGAAAATTATTGTGAATCAGTGAATCTATTCCAGTAGAAAATATTGCAGAAGAAATAGAAACTCGTGGAAAATCAGATTGCCCAACAGCAGAAGAAAGTAAAGATAATTCACAGAGAAGAAATTCTAACAGAGAGACAAAAGGAATTCCATCAGAAAGATTTTCTTACAAAACTGAAGAAATATTTCTTGTTATAGTCCAAAAATCAAGATTCCGAAACTTTTAAAGATGTTTTAAAATTACCAGTAAATGATCAACAAGTTATGAAGGAAACAAATTATGAACAAAGTTATGAAGGAAGAACTTAACTCTTTAAAAGAAAATGAAGTATTTGAGCTTGTTACTTTACCAAAAGGTAAGTGCGCAATTGGCTGTAAATGGGTTTATAAAACAAAATGTGATGAAAAGGGAGAAGAAATAGAAAGCAACGCACGATTAGTTGACAAAGGTTTCACTCAAAAACATAGGCACTGATTGTGATGAAACCTTCTCTCCTGTCGTCAAACACACAACTATCAGAGCTTTTCTGATCTGTGCACCTTATCGTAAAGCCAAAGTATTCCAAGTAGATGTCAAAACAGCCTTTCTACATGGTAAATTAGATCATGAAGAGTTATACATGCTTCAATCAGAAGGCTTTCAAGATGAAGAAAATAAAGATACAGTCTATAAATTAAAAAAGGCCATATATGGTCTCAAGTCTCAAGCAAGCCGCCAAGTGTTGGAATGAAGAAATAGAAAATACTCTAAAGGCATATGGATTTAAACAAAGTGAAGCATATCCATGTTTGTTTACGAAAGAAAAATGAAAGACAATTTATCTCATAATATATGTAGATGATATGCTGATAATCTCAGAAGATGAAAATGAAGACAATGAAGTAATAAACTATTTAAAGAAGTCTTATCTCATAACATCATTAGGAGAAGCAAAATACTTTTTAGGTATAGAAATTCACAGAAAAGAAGGTGGAAGTCATCTGCTGTCACAAAGAAGTAAAATAAATCAACTAGTTAAAGATTTTCAGCTTGAAGAAGCCAACCAATTTATACTACAATGGAAACAAACTATTATAGTTTAGATACAGAAGAAAATCTTTTATCATCAAATGATAACTATAGAGAAGCTATAGAAAGTCATTTATATACTTCTTCCTGCACAAGACCTGACATTACTGCTCCTACACATATACTAAGTCAAAGATGCAATAATTCAAGACAAAAGGACCGGAATGCTGTTAAGAGGGTGATAACGTACTTAAAAACCACAAAAGATCTTGATCTTCATATTTCTTCACAGGATTATCCTAATATAGTTGCATACTCATATGTTCACTGGGGTCAAGATACTACAGATAGAAAATCCACCTCAGGAAATGTAATCTTCTTAGGCTATAGCTGCATTTCTTGGTTCTTGAGAAAACAAACATGTGTGGCATTATCGTCAGCCGAAGCTGAATATGTGACACTGTCACGAGGAACTCAAGAAGTGTTGTGGATTTTAAAACTATGTAAAGGTCTCAAATTACAATAACATTTAACAATTAAAAATTTTGAAGATAATCAATCAACAATTAAATTGTTTGAAAGTGAAAATTTTAAATCGCGAACTAAACACATTGATACAAAATATCATCACATATGAGATTTGAAAACGAAAAATGTCATAAATGTCAAATATCTATAAACAAATGAAATGATAACCGACATAATGACAAAGCCATTGCCAAAGGCCAAATTTGAACTTTGCAGAAACCTTATCCATCTGGTGTCAGATTCTATCACAAAACGGGAAAGATGTTAGAAATTGCTTTTTTGTACCCGAACTTGCCACCAGATGGCAGCATCAGACAGTTCTGTTTTGCTGGAACAGATATTAGAACAATTAGTTAAGTAATGACTCAGGTAGCAGTTGGCAGGAAAATGTTGCCATGGATTAAAAATCCATTATTATCCATTATTATTCCAAAGGAGTAATTACTATTCATCAAGAAATGCATCAAACTGAAGCTAATATATGTTTCAAAGTTAATTTTTTTCTTTATTTTTAGTGTTTGTGTAAATAGTGTCAAGACTGTCCATCTGTTCTTTAATGTTGTGAAGTGTTTCAAATATTATGTGCATCATTATTCCACTTTATTTTCATTAGATAAATGTATCACAACAGAAAGGTAAAGTTTTTAACTTTTTTTATTATTATTGAGGAATTACCTACTCATGCTTTCTCATGGAATAACATTCCAACAAGAACACATTAAAACAAATAGCCATTGATTTATATTTAGTGACAAAATATGCGGAAAAGGTTTATTTTTATAGAGAAATGTAATTACACATCTGAAAATATTTTAATGCACTTGTTACTGTTGTCCTTACTAGATTGGGAGGCGGTAGCACACACAATCACCTCATCGAATTCATGGATGAAAATCTAGGATTAGTTAAATTTCGATTCGCATATTGAAACGCTATCGGTCTGTCAAGTCCCATCTCACAAGGAAGGTCTCCATACGGGCATACTCAGAAAAATCTGAAAAAATTACAGAATGTTCTTCTCATATAGTTATATATGTTTATAAAAAAAATTTCGGCGGAACCTCCTTATAACGTACATAAAAAAATAATAAAAATTTCGTTTATTTGGCGATTTATCTCCGGTTGGCGAAAAAACGAAATTTTGAAAAATACGCTTTTACGCGTCGAATGCTTTTTAAAGAAAAAACTTTCTATGTTCATTTTATTTAAATAAGTTTAGTTTAAGTAATTTTAGTTTTTCATTTTTACTTTACTTTAAGTGTAATTTTGTCATATACGTTTATATGTACTTATAACAAAATGAAATTAATATATATTATCATTTAAAACACAATTTAAATTGATTAAAATTGTTCCAAATTGAAAAATACACTGTTAAAAATCTGCTGCATTTTGTTGCAACGCACTCCCTTGCTTGTATAGAAAACGGTTACTTGGCCGTGAAATGGAGCTTTCTCATTGGTTGGAATAGACATATTATATACAAGCGGTGGAGTGTGTTGCAGCAAAATGCAGCAGATTTTGAACAGTGTATGACACAGTCAATTCACCGTGCTATGGAGCATTGGTCAGAAGAGAGATATTCTATAAAAGTAGTGGAATGACGTTGCAGTAAATGCTGCAGATTTTTAACAGTGAAGACAATTAAAATCAATTTTCAGATTCGTTAAAATCGTCTGCTTTTGGCGAGGAAATGCACTGCTCGCCAAATCCCGCGTCGCTTTCAGCTTTTCACGCCAATTATTTTAAACTATTTTATTTTTTTTACATATCTAATAATGTAATTCCGCCGCTAATTTTCACTGATCCTTTATTACCTACATGAGTAGTTTAATTCGTATTTTTTTAAAAAAATTCTGAGTATGCCCCCAATGGAGACCTTCCTTGTCAGTGGAAAATACATAAAACCCGATTTTAGCAGTTGATTTATAGGTTTACTATTATGTTTTAATACTTTTGGATGCAGGAAAGCACAATGGTAAACTTATGAATCAACCGCTGGTTTTTTAAGTGTTTCCACTAAGATATGACTTAGCAGGCCGATTGCGTTTTGATGTGCGATTCGAGATTTAAGGGTGTATTCGAAAAAATGATTTTCCACCTTCAACAGCTCGAAATTTTCCAATGCATTTTCAGGCTCATTTTTAAAAGTAGAAACAGGAAACTTGCTGGGGTGATTTTTGAAGTGATGTAGAAGATGCCGTGTGAATTTTTCGCTGAATTAATTAGAATTTAATTTATAAGCAATTATTTTCTCAGCGTGACCCTTTTTTTTCGCTCGCAGATCTCCCGCTTCGGAAAATTTGGTCCAAAACGCCGTTTTCGGCTGCATTTTTTGCAACATATTCTGCATTTATCAATTAACTGACAATCACGGCACCTTGTATAGTTTCTAAATAAGAGAATTTGAAAGTTTGGCGCATTTGAGAGCAAAAATGAATCTAAATATAAATCTGAAAAAAGGCAGTTTGGATCGAAATACGCCCTTAACTAATCCTAGGCATAAATCCGTGAACTCGACTAGGTGGTTGTCTGCACTTACCGCCTCCCGGTCTATATAGCTTTCAAGCAAAAAAAAATTGTGAAAACCAAGAAAACGAAATTTTTTCTCTAAAATTTTTAAAAGAAAGGAAAAGAAAATTGAATTAAAATTACGAAATAGAAACCTGAAAATTTAGGCATGCATAACAAGATCAAAGAGGAAAGTCTTTGGGAGAGGTGGGGATGGGGGGACTAGATTTTTCCTACTCCCCAGAGATATACAATTCCTACTCAAAACAAATATATATATATATTTATATATATATATAACAAGATGGAAATTGCACGTCAAGCGTAGCAAATGAGATTCGTTCGTACTATAAGGAAGCTTTAAAAATATTCAGATCTTGGTGTAATTGTATACAGTACTATTCAGATACAGTAGAGTATCTGAAATCTTTGTGTATCTCTCTGTCTGATTTCTATTATACAGGAAATAATTTTTAGTAAACCTCAGCAACGTAAATCAATTTCATAAAGTGTGAAATAGTTTAATATTATTAAAACGAACCCCAAACAACGTTTCCTCCCATACCACTATGCAATGCAAAACTTTTGTATAGCTCTGTAAATTAATAACAAATATTTTTTACACCACAGATTGCGCAGAATGTATATTTTAGTATATCCTTCATCGATGCATACCAATTTTATTATGTTCGAAAGAGTGTAAGTGTTTTCCTATTGATCGTAATGTAACAGCATACTTTCGATTATCCCTTTAATTAAACTATGCATTAGTTTTTAATAAAATTTGAAATGACGCGACAAAATTAGGCAAAAAATATATTTTTTAAATTTCAAATGATTCGGTTGGGTGTTTTTGCTCTGTTATAAATGGACAGACGGATGGACGGACAGACTGAACGATAACTATAGCTACTACGTAATTACGAACGCACCTAAAAAGTGAACAGCAAAATACATAAATGAATACAAATATAAAATAAACATTGACTTACCATTTATCACATGAAACCAATGCATAAACATTATCTCCGATTCCTATCATAGCGAGCGGCGGGTATAGTAAGAATATTTATTATTTTACTACAATGCAAATGAAGAAGAAAAAAAAATAGATACAAAACTGAACTTTCGTGTCAGGCAACGCCTTGAAATGTACGCAAAAGTTGAGACAGGTTATCGCGAGTTGAATGTCATTAGGTGAATGGCTGTTGAATGCCGTCAATGCATCTGCAAAATCCGCTGCCAAGGATAAAACTCTCAGCCTTCAAATGTGTTGTATTGGTTCGCGGAAATTAACAAATTTCAACCCAGATTAGCAATGTAAACGGATTACTGTCAGAGTGCTTTTTTTTTTTTTTTTTTTTTTTTTTTTTCAAAATCTAATATTCCTTAATCGCCTTTATCCTCAAATGATTTCGAACACGATAGGTGTTTTATGAAAACAAAAGCGCTCAAAAGAAAAAAAAATTTTAAGTTGCAGATTGGCGATTTTTAAAAATTAGGTATATTTATTGTGCGAAAAAAATAAACTGTCTAAAATAAGAATTTTGAAAATAGTTAAAAATAAAGTTAAAACCGTTACCAGCAATTATAGCTTTTTTTATTTTACAGGTTTATTATTTTTTTAATTAATAATTATTTTTTCAAAAAAAAAAAGTGATGATTTGTAAAATATTTTTTTGTATAATTAAGAGGCAGAAAGTCAGGCAGTAAAGGGGGGGGGGGGTCATTATACATACCATTTTTGATTTCGCCGACATTTTTTTGGTAGTTTCATCTAATGATTTTAGAAGATATTTATATTTTGTTTTTCCCCCAAAAAAAATTTTGCGACCCACAAAAATTTCTAAAGCGGGTCACGACCCACTATTTTTTTCAAATCGACATCTTTTTATATTCTATCATCTCAGTGCATTGAACAACAGCCAAAGTTATTTTTGTGATTACGACATTATATTTAGTATCTAAATTGAATTATTTTGTAAAGTTCATGGCTGACTTTCAGTGACACCCGGCGTGGCTCGTCAAACTTTGTCGCGGAAAGTGAAAAAACGCCATATTTGAGGCATCATGGACCCATGCGCTGAGGGTCAGCCAGAGTTATGAGGTTTAACTTGTGTAGTACTACTCACTATTAACTGAATTAGCTCAATAGTTGCATGGCTCACCCTCAGCGCTGTCGAAAAATAGCTAATTTTGTATCGAATGAAACAAAAAAAATATCTTTTTGGTAACCCTGTATTTCAGTGCGCAAAGGGTCAAAATGTAACTTGATAATTGTATTTTATTGTATGAAATCTACCCTTTAACAGACATTTGACAGAACTTTGGCTAATGGCCAAGCGAACACATACGGCTTACTCCAAGCCATTGTGGAAATGGAAAATATGGTAACGAATCATATAATTAACTCTACTAGACTATAACTTATTCACTTATCTGTCACATTTTTTACGTTCTTCTATCTTTACAAGAAAAAAATATTGGATTCGTGAAAAAATTCGACTGATTTACACGTATTAGGAGCCAGAAAACGCGAAAAACATGTTTTTACAAAATGTCTGTCTCTGAGTCTGCCTGTCTATGTGTATGTGACAAAAATTTTGTGGGCGCTCTACGTCAAGAACTAATGCACTTGAATTTCACAAAACTTTAGATTCTGTGAGACATTGATATAAATTAGATCTGATTAGTTTTCGGTGTATATCGCTCAGCAGGTGGCGCTGCTATACTGAATTATTTACAATTTCCACTATAGCCATATCTCAAGACTATTTATCACTAATATTATTGATGACACGAATAAGATAATCATGAATTTTCATCAAATTTCATATTCAATTCCAGATTCAATAAATTTCTGCTATAGAATATTTTTTGGCATAAATTATCCAAAAGATGGCGCTTTATGAAAATTTGGACATTAGTTCCTGAGATAGAGCTTTTGTGATAATCATGAATAATGCCGCATTACCAGCATCATCTGTTGAACTATTTACACCAAAAACTGAAGAATACTAATAGACATAAAAGACGAAACAGAATCTGAAGTTTCATGAAAATTCGTGCATTAATTCCTGAGATAGAGCTATTGATACCATTGTATCATTACCATGGTTCGATTTTGAAAAAATTCTTCATAACTTTTCATTATATGGCCCCAGAAACCCAAAACCACCCCCATCTAAAAAGTTTATACTTATATATATGTACTAAATTTTGTACGCGCGATAAAAGTCGCAATTATGCACGAATCGTCTTCAAACAAGCCAAATACATTGAGATTGTTAATATCTCGGCGGGGATTGCAAATCGGCAAAATCGGTCCAAGGGGGTTGAAATGGGGAGGGTTCAAAAAATTGAATACCGCCTTAACAAGACTCTGACAAAACCAGATCTTTAATGAAGGAAAAAAAATTAAATTTTTTCATTACAGCAGTCGCCAACAATTAAAAAACTCACAATAAAATACTTACTACAACAATTACTTTAGTATAGCAATGTTTGCATAGAAAATGCATGTCAAAAATGGAAAAAAAAAATTGACGAATTTATGAAAAGTTGAATATTACATCATAACTTCTATAGCAAGCTTTCCAAATGAAAACTAAAAAAGAAATAAATAGCTTGACGGATTCTTTTTTTTTTTACTTCTTTTTTTATATAAGAAATGTAATAGATAGAAGCATGTGAATATATAACGTCATGTGAGTTTCTAAAAACGTGTTGAAACATGATAAAAATCAGACTATGGAAATATTGGCATATTTTAACACTTTGAAATTCTCAGATTTTGTTTTTGCCATTTTTAAATCTGTTCCATATATATGTGCGTGTGTGTATAATGTAGAGGTCTGCACGGGCCGGGTTCGGGCCAATTTCCATTAAAGGCATTCAGGCCGGGTCGGCCTTATTTCTCAAGACTCGGGCCAGTCACTAATCTTTTCGGGCCGATCCTAACTTATTTTTTCCGTACGAAGCCGGGGCTGATTTCATTCTTCATAGTCTTCACGGACCAAAATAATCAGTTCCGATTGAATCATCCCGCATGGAAATCCTTTTCTCAACATTGCCTAGTCTGTTCAAAAATCAGTAAAATTTGAAAAACCAAAATTTTTTGCAAAAAAGGCATGTTTTAAGTCGTCATTATTCTACAATTAAACATTAGAATTTATTCTTTTTGGAGAATAATAGATTTCTAGGCTTATTTAAATAGAGTTAAACACACATACACACACACACACAAAAAAAAAAAAAATAATAATAATAATAATAATAATTGTAATTTAAGAAATTACCCCAACCATTTGAAAAATGTTTCACTCGATACATTCATCTATCATTTTAAGCTAAATACCAGTTGTTTTATTGTGTATTATCCGTGCCACTGCTATAAATGACTTTATACATGCTGCAATTTGAAGGTACGGTTCGTTTAAGTTATATCACTCTATTGTCGCCAAGCATAAAAGTTGGCGACGAAAGAAACATTTCAAACTATTTAACATTGTTGGTGCAAAAGTAATCATTATTAAAATACAGCTTTGGCATATACTGTTATACTTGTAAGACTTTGGCATATATTGTTTGATTTTACAGAGCAGAATTTTGGTGATGGAGGTTTTAAACCAAAATCGATCGCAGCACATGCATCTGTGAATGGGTCCATCAGACATCGAATCAAAAAAGTTTTTTCCCAGTTTTTCCCAAGCCGATTGCTTTTTAGTTTTCTTTTTAGGTGGTGGAAAATCAAGAGTAATAGCTATAACATTTTCCGGCTTGTTAGAATCACTATTGGCACTCAAATTTTCCTGGTTAGAACCGACCGATAGTAAAACGCCATGGCTAGTGGATTGGTCGCCCTGGCGACATGATGTTTTACAATTAATTGGTTCGGCATTAAATTGCTTCCTTTTTCGTGATCGCCTTTCAACACGTAATTGGTTTTCAGCGGCTCAATAATCTTTTGATTTTATCATTTTCTGCATTGAAAGACGTTTTTGCGCCAAACCAAATACAGTATTACTCAGTTATCCCGTCGACCAATTTCGCCAAATGATACGAATCGCCAAACTAATAAGCAACTTATACATGTTGACTGTGTTTAATATCATTGAATGCGATATTCACGTTCATTCATTTCTTTGGCTTCGGCTTTTTCCGTATCTGTTAATTTCCGTCTACCCATTTTTAAATTTGTTAGTTTTCTCCTTTATTACAATGATTTTAACCATTTTAATTTACTATTCAAATAAAAATTCTTCTAAAAGTAAAGAATTTAATTTAAATTCAAATAAAAACTCTTCTAAAAGTAAAGAAATTAATTTAAATTCAAAAGTGACCACATCATTCAAAAGTGGTAACATCATTCAAAAGTGGTAACATCATCGGGTCCATTCTCCCGAAAACAACAACCATTTTTCAAATGGTTAAAAAAAAAAACCTGCTTATGAGCCTATGACAGAATTTTCTTTTAAACTGAAAACTGAAAATTTCTTTTGAACTGTTCATACATGCAAAATGAATACAGTAATACGCGAGAAAAAATATATTAAACATTTACAATTGCTAAACTAGTCGTTGGGGGCCACCGTAATACTTACCCATCATGGATATGTATCTGAAAATAAAACATGTGAAAACTATTTATACAATGCATTGCAATTCGTAAACAAAATTTAAATATTGTTAATATACATAGTAATGCTTTATTAAAGAACTGCTGATGCACCAATTTCGACAAATTATATAAAACGCCAAACTATTCAAGTAGTACCGAACTGCGTAAAAGAAACATCCTTATAACTCCAAAAATAATAATTCTATTAACTAACAATTAACTGTGTTGGATTAAGCGTCTCATTTCCAATTAAAATATACCTCTGAATTGAAATTTGAATGAAATACAGGGTCATGAAAAATCGAAGAATGTGGAAAACAGGATTACAAATATCTCGGCAACTAATAATCCGATTGACTTCATTCTATATGCAAAATGTGATTGACTTTTACGTCCATTCCTTAAAACAAAAAAATTCGAAAATTTTTATATACCTTTCATCAGAACGAATTTTTCGAGAGTCCGAAAAAAATAGTTCCGGATAATCGAGGTTGCTGATATTAAATAGGGTTCGTCCCATTCTTACATACTAACTACATACAAAATTTCAAGTCTCTATCTCAATTTGTTCGGGAGATAGAGCGTTTACAGACAGACAGACTGACAGACACACAGACAGACAGGCAGACTGACTGACGGACGGCAAAAATTTTTTTTCTAAAAATATGTTTTTCGGAATCTCCACTGTCTAAAACGTGTAAATCCGTCAAAAAAAATTTTCGATTTTCAAAACGATTGCAAGACTTACCCTATACTACGTATGATGGGTAAGTAAAAGGGAACGTATTTTTTTTCTTTCTAATGCGATTCCACTTAGAAGATTTTACTTTTACCATAAACCATTTTTTAGATTTTATGTCTCCATTACATGGAATATGGATTAATAATACTAATGATAATTGAAACATTTACATACAACAAACAAAGAAGCTGAAATATCGCAGCCTATGGCACTTCTGCATAAATGGAAGCGATAAACATGAAAGAAAAAAAAAGACATGTTTTTTTGGTTAGATCTCTTCTGTAAGAGTAAAGATAAATGTTCTATAGAAATTCACTCGGAACAGGCCGAAATTTTAATTTTAATAACGAGCCGGGACGAATTTTTTTTCCTATGGATTGAGCCTGGAAATCTCGGCCCGTGCAGACTTCTAGTGTAATGTATATTAGAATTTTCACAAAAGATGTTGGTCCCTAGAGCTCATTCTTAGTGATGAAACTGGGTTTATCTCTAATCTTGATTTAGTTTTTGTAAGTGAAATCTGTATCTAACTTCGAAATCCACTTCCGCCTGTAGACCGAGTCGGCAGAAATTTTATTTATATATATATACCGGGTGTTCTGAAAAGGACTGAACGATTTTAAAAATCAATAACTTGCAAACTTTTACAGATATTTAAAAAATTCTTGCACGAGAATCATCTCAAAGGTCAAAAGTTTTTTTCCTGCGATTCTGGATTTTAGTTCGAATTACAAACAATAGATGGCGCTGAGAGCGCTAGGTGCGGTGTTAAGATGGATATTGACGTCACTTGGTACTGAAGCAAAATAAGGAGTTTAAGGCTGTGGAGTGGGTCTCGTTTGACAATGCGATCTTGCTCTTAGGGCCCGATTTTGAACTTTTGTTTATTTGTTTTTATTGAACAACATACATTTGACCTGGGCACTCGACATGAAGCCCGATTTTGGACTCAGTCGGTATAATTTCAGTGAAATGTGTTGTTGTCATGGAAATAATAAATCCTTTTATGTAATAGCAGAGATTGGAAACTGGAAATGAATTTAACGAGCAGCATACGAGTTTTGCAGACGATTTTACATTTAAGAAAGCCGTATTTTCTCGGATTAAATTACTTTTTATCATCTAATTTAAAGAATACTTTGTGCATCATATTTTAAAATAAAGTGAAACGATTTAGTAGTTTTTTTTTTTTTTTTTTTTTTTTTTTTTTTTGTTGTTGTTGTTCTTGTTAAAAATTAATCAATTTTGCTATTTTAAAAAATTTGTTATATTCTAAGAAATGCTAGTTTGTTTTAAAGAAGTTCTTTAGTAGAGTTTTATGTATGTTGTAAAAAAATTGCGGAAATGGTTTATTCTTTAGAACAAAGGATATTCATAGTATAAACATTGAAAATTTGGTGCAAGAGCTGTTGCACTCTTTTGTAAAAATACTCAAATGCAAAATTTATTACGATTATGCATATTAAATTCATGGTAATAAGGAAATAATACTACCTCCACCTTAAATGAGCCATAATCATAATGACAACCTAGAATCATCACCTATCATTGGATATCATTGAATTAGTCACGCAGAATAGGTTTTAATAGAATGAAGAAAATACTTATTAATATCCTTTTAAGCTTTGATTCGCTTTTCACAAAACTTTAAATGAGTAACGAAAATTCTGCAACGAGTATATATGTTATAAATCAAAGCACTCTGTTGAGTAGTTTTTGCGCTATTATGTGCGGACAGATAAAAGAACATTCCTGATGAAGCAGAATATAGGAGCTACATATATAATTATCCTCAGAGAACATAATGTAATGGCATAGTTCTGAGTGTCTGTGTAAATGAATCATGAATTATACATAGTTTGTTTACAATACCCAACCCGACATAATAAATCTTATTAAGATATATCACTTACAGACCAATTCAATTATTTCAATGCAAGTTAGAGTTTGGAAAGACAGACAGGCAGACGGCTAACTAAAAAGAAATCATAAACATTTTTAGCTATGTTGGAAAGCGTTAAAAACACACGTTAAGTTGAAATTTGACATTTAGCAATTTATTTAAATAGACGAAAGCATATTTGAACTCTTTTGTATAGCCCTGTACTTTTCCTACTATCTTTAAATACACGCTATTTATCTAGCTAAAATCTATTTAAAACTGAAACATGCTTTAAGCTAATGAAATCACACTTCCAGAGATTACCATCCAGAACCGGCTATTAATCCAATTTTTGAGTGCCTCTGTAGATATCATTTCATTTCTATTCTTTAAACATATCGTAATATACTTAAAGCTGTTCAACGTAAAAAATGCATAACTCATTTACAAACCACCTTTAATATATTTACTTACACACTTAGTAAGGAGTGCGAATTCTTTTGTCTAGCCCTGTATATGATTTGCACCAATTATATACACAGCGTAACATGCAAAAATGTAGTGAAACTTTTAAAAAAATCATATCAAAACTTAAAACTTCAAGCAATTATCGTTAGCGTACAGCATTTTTGATGCAGCATGGTTTCCGAAATCTTTTGTGTGTTCCTGTAAATATTTCATATTTTCTATTACACAGTAAGAAATTCGTAGCAAACCTAAGTAACTTATAACAAGTTTATTATATGTATAACAAAATTAAAATATGCCGCAAAGTATGTTCCCTTCTATGCCGTTATGTTGCATAATTATTTTGTGTGGCCCTGTAAATGAATAATAACTATTCTTTGTGCAGCATATTCTACATCATTTGTATTTCAATTTAATTTATAAATGCATGTTAACTTCATTATGTTCGGACGGGTGTAATATCACCAAAAAGCACTTGAAACTTTTCCCCGTCGGCCATACTGTAACGGAATACTTTTGACTGTCCCTGTATTGGAAATACACATCCGATATTCATAAAATTTGAAATAACTGGATAAAATTCTTCAATAAATATGTATTTAAAATTTCAAACGATTCGACAGAGTAATTTTTGCACTGTTATATGCGGACAGACAGACGGACGGACACACAGAGACGAGTATAGGTGATATGCATTTATATAATTACTAATGTATCTAAAAAACAGCTAAATTTAAAAGCGCATGCCGAAATTAAAAACGCATTCCCAGCAGTTATTATTTAAAGACAGTACAGTAACTGGTTTCTTTTTGTGTGCCCCTGTAAATGAACGTTAAATGCTATAAATACCAAATACTCTATTCTATCATGATCATCTTATACTGAAATTCAGTGATTAAATCAGTTTCAATACATTTGAAATCGTGTATTTCATTAATATACACTGCAAGTGATTTTCCCCCATAGACTATGATGTGATGCAATCTTTTGGGTGAACCTGTAAATTAACTGTTAATCCCACATACTTAAAATACAATACAGGACATGACTAGGTGACATAAAAAAGGTTTAAAAGATACCCAGACAAATAAATAGATAAATAAAATATCCTGTTCTCAAAAGTACTTACATTCTTGGTCTGTAAAAAAAAAAAAAAATAAAAAATAAAAAAATAAAAAAAATAAAAGTCGGTAATTCGAACGTTGTTGTTTCACGCATTTCGATTTCAAAGGAGTCATACCCATGAAAATAATATTTTTCTCTATTATGGCGCTGACGCCAGCAAAATCAAAATTATATGGATTGCATTCAAAATCGGACGATAAAAGCAAAAGTTCATTATTGAATAAGATCCACTCCATAGCTTTAACCTCCTTATTTTGCTTCAGTGCCAAGTGACGTCAATATCCATCTCAATACAGCACCTAGCGCTCTCAGCGCCATCTATTGTTTGTAATTCGAACTAAAATCCAGAATCGCAGGAAAAAAACTTTTGACCTTTTAGATGACTCTCGTGCAAGAATTTTTTAAATATCTGTAAAAGTTTGCAAGGTATTGATTTTTAAAATCGTTCAGTCCTTTTCAGGACACCCGGTATATATATATACACAATAAAGCGCCGATTATTCGGACTGGTCAGGACCGAAACCGATCCGGTTAACGAAAAATCCGAATAATTGGACAACTTTTAGAAAACGGTTAAGGCAATGTTTTTTTTAGGCAACTTCCCTTCACACTTTTTCCAAGCTTAGGACTGGCACTTGCAGTAGTGCACATTTTAGCATATTAATAAATGGTGTCTTAATTTAAAACGTTTTTTAAATTTTCACTTTCTGTAAAATTGGTATAAGGTTATACATAAAAAATACACACATAGAAATTATGAGATGTATATATGCATACACTATATTCATATTTACAAAACAAATTCGAATAAAGAAAATTGGGAGGGGTTCTTTCATAGGACACCAAGGGATAAAAAAAGCTAAGTTTAGACCCCTACTTCAGAGAATCTTTACATAGAGATTTTCCTGAAGAAAAATTGTATATGCGTGAGACTCTCGCGCATTAAAATTTCTTAGATTTTAAGAACTGTCGATTTTATACATTGCTCATCTCTTTTCTCTTTGTATATGTACATTTTGCGGTTTTATTATTTCAGAATTAGGAAGTGGTTATTTAGCTGTCAACTTTGGTGACATCCTTCTGAATTTCAAAAATGTTGAGGAAGACTGAAAAAAATCGTATGGTCCTTGAACAATCCAATTAATTGGACAGTCTGGTTGTGACAGTCGATATCAAGCAGAACGGTCATTCTGCTAAATCAAGCTAGGTAAAAAAAAAAAAAAAAAAAAAAAAACATAACGACCGTTTAACTGCTTAGTATACTCGAGACAACTTCTCCATGTTAAATCAACCAAACATGGCATTTTAAAATTTCAGATATTTAAGAAATTAAATATTACAGAGAAATAAAACGAAAACTAGAAGAATCTGATGAAGAAAAGCTTCAATTTGCGACCAAACTCATCTTTGTAACATAATTATAAACGGATATACAGGATTTTTTTTTTTTAAAGTCGAGATACTGAAAATGATAACTTTTTTCTTCGTCAAACATTTTTTATTTCAGTTAAGGTACAGACTTAAATAACAAACAGAAAAATGTATAAAGTGCATTTTCGGACAGGTAATTACTACTCGCTTTTGCAAAATTCAGTTTAAAAATTAAATTTCTATATTTAATAAACAAAAAACTTAATTAATTAACAAATTATGCCAAACTGCGATAAACCCGCTAATGATCGTGTACTACTACATTCAAGGTAGCGCAAATCATTTTAGGTACCACCATTCCAAGATTAATATGCCAATCGGATATTTTTGCTCGATTTTTTTTTTTTTTTTTTTTTTTTTAATAGAATAGTGTAAAAGTTGATTTTTAGAAAGATCTTTAAAATAAAATTATTTTTTGAGAGGACAGATATCTTCTATAATGCAATCATTTAAAGTTTTATCCTAATGTAAACAAAATTTTTGAAAAAAAAATGAGTTCAGCGTGATTTTTATATAAAAAGATAATCATGGTAAACGATATTCACTTTGTGCGAGAACAAAGAACTAACACAGATAACTTTGACGTCAATGTATGAGGAAATACGATTTTACCATAAAATGTCACTTACAAAATTGTCTATGTATACATACATACATACATATATATGTATAGTATATATATATACAGGGTGTCCACTAAGGGGGAGCTTATTTTTTAAGTTTGAAAATGTAGTCTTCTCACCCTCTAAATTTATTTCTTTTTATGAAAAAATAAATCAGGTAAAATATTAATACATTTGAAGAATATTTAGATGTAGCTCAACGAGGGTGAAGTTTCTCATGTATGGGCAATGATAAATTGATAAGTACTTGCATGCTATGTCAAACAGAAAAAAAAATCTAATCTTTAAAAATATATTTGAAGAATAAAATATATTTAACAGAGTATCAATTCGTCGAAAAACAATGTTTGAGAAAACTAAAAAATCAGAAAAAAATAAAAAGAAAATTTCAAAACAATACTAATTTTGTCATTCATTGGGCTATTGGGATGGAAAATTTAATTTATGATTTGACTGGAAAAGAAAAGATGCATCAATTGCAGTATTAATTTTGGGGAAAGATGTTTCTAAACTACTGCTTGTTGTTAAACATCTGCAACAGGGAAAGCGCAGACAGAAGCTATCTTAGAAACCATTCATGACTGATACCCTGTTCACACCACAAACATAAGATATCTTAAGATCGACGTGTTTGAAGTGGACCCTCCCGGAATTGGATGCCTGTTCACATTGAAAAACTTACCTAAGATATCTCAGCGAATGTCACTGTATCTCTGAACTGAACAAATGTAACGCGTGCGCATGCGCTCGAAATAAAGACGGTCACAACAGCCAATCAGTAAAAGAAAAGCTTTACAGCCAATGAGAGTGAGTGGTTGTTCCTGTATCTAGTCCGAGAGAGTTGAAACTCTCTGAGAGAGTTCTAGGCCTGAGATATCTTAACTATCCATAGTGTGAACGGGGTATAAGGAATGACAGATAATATTCAAGTAGTCTGCTTCGACATTACCAGCTCAAACACTGATTATTATTCCGCTGCATATGTTCTTACAGAGCAAAAGTTTAAAAAAAAAAGAGCTTTTGTCACATGTGTGCAAGCATCACATTATGAAATTGATGATAAGTGCTTAAAATAATGTTGAAGTTTTATTGATAGTGACAAGTACGAACCAAAAATTTCTTTTGATGGTGTCGCAAATTTCGTAGAAGGTAGATTTCTAGAGACAACTATACAAAGAAGAACTTATAAGAACAAAGAGAAGCAAAACTAAGAGGTGATTGTAAAGAAATTTTAGAAATTACGATTATTTTTCTTGTTTCTGTCCCAGAAAGAAGAATCACATTTATGTCACCGGGTGCAATGAATCTGGTGACATGCTGGTTGAATGATAGGTTGAATACTAGAATGAATGCTAGTTGTCCATATTGATATATTGTCTCGAGATCTGAATGTTTAATGCTTAATTTAAATTAACTTTAAAAGAGGAAGAAAGTGTATGTGATGCATATGTTTTCACAATCCGTGTATACTTGAAAACTTGGATCTCTGTACCCGTAGCTTCATGTGCCTTCTACCATGACCTGTTGGAAAAATTCCTTTTTAAACACTCATCAATACATTAAGTTTTTTCCAAGTCATCATCCCATAAATTTATTAATAATTTGTAATATTTGTCAGAAGGAATTGTTGACTTACAAGGAAGGTCTCCAATCTGGGCATACTCAGAATTTTACGAAAAAAATACTAATTGAAGTACTTATGTATGTAATAAAGGATCAGTCAAAATTAGCGGCGGAATCACAGAAGAAAATGTGCAAAAAAATAAAATATTTTCAAATATTTGGCGTGAAAAGACGAAACAGTCACTCGATTTGGCGAGCAGACCTTTTCCTTGCCAAAAGCAAACGATTTTAATGCAACTCAAAACTATTGGATATTTAGAATGCATGTAAGGTAAATGCACCAGTAGTGGGCCACTTAAGGACATTTGTCTAATTATTATTGATATGTTAGTGAATTCCAAAAAACATATATATTTTTAGCGTAGTCCTTACTTTCATGTATCAGAATAAACATTCAAATTTTTAAAATATATTCTTTAGAAAATCTGAAAAATAAAAAATGTTACCTTCCTCTATGCTCCAGTAGTGGGCATAGTAAATTTCTGATGCCCCAGTAGTGGGCCCCCCAGAAGTGGGCCACTCCATTCTTAAGTTTAATGTGTGCTGTACCGAGGTTATAACATTTTTTACATATTTATACTTAAATATACACAATAATGAAATCATACATGAAAGTTTTGATGATTACGTAAAATAATTTCAGCTTCTCTTTAGTTTTTTTCGAACAGCCTGTAATATTTTATAACTTAAAAGACTATATCTGCCCTATTTGTTAATTTGAAGTTGTGATAAATAATAAGATATTCATAATAAAAAGGGTAATTAAATGCTGAAATGATTGCAAAACTATATCATATTTATAAAAAAAAAGAAAAAAGAAAAAACAAGAGAAGGATTTAAATTTAACTGCATTTATTTTTCTTTTACAGCCATTTTATTTCCTCTCTTCTTTTTCATTGGATATTTTCTTCAACTCTTCCTTTTGAATTTTTCTTTTTTCTTTTTCCTTTTCTTTTTTTTCTGCAGCTTTAGCATTTTTAATATCTTCTCTCTTCTTAAAATATTGGAGCATTTGAGGAGAAGTTACAATTGCAGGAAGTTTCTGTCGCTTTCTCCTTTTCTTTGTTTTATCTTCTCTTTCTGTTCAGAAAAGAACTCTTTTAAAGGGAGATGGTGCATTTATAGATGGTCCAGCAACCGGCCCAGTTGATCCTTCTGGAAGGATCCCTCCGTCCACTTCAGCATCAGCATATTCAATTGATTCTGCATTGCATGCCGCCTCAATAGATATGACTGGTGTACTCTATAAGAAGTAAAATGTTTAATAAATAAATAGAAAAAAATTATAAATAATAGTAAAAAAAATATACCAATTTTAAGTGCTTAATACCAAAATTATTTTGTGATAGTTTACATGGAAAACTGGATACTTGTTCAATGTCTCCGTCGTCTCCAGCCATAAGTAATAAAGATCTGTTTACTCCACAGGGCCTTTCCATTCACCTTTATTTTCTAAGAAAGATTTCATTTTTTCTTCTCCAATTTTTTCTTCGAAAATATCCAAAAAGAAGCTATTTTTCTTTTCTTTATTGGTGATATTACCACTTTCTTTGATGTTACTTTGGATTCAACAATTACTTTCTTTGGATCCCATAGAACCAGTCCACATGTACGGAGTCCACTGACAATTGTTGCAGGAGTTAAGCGATCTAAAGATGACTTTAGAACTGGTGAAATTCATGTTTCTGTAGTTGTTTGCCTTCATGGGTTATTCTGAAGTTCACTACTTCCTGCCGCCAAGCGCTTTTAAGAATATGGAAAACATGAACGTCCATAGGTTGCATCAGGTGTGTGGCATTTGGAAGCAAAGCTACCATTTCAATTCAATGAGCTATACAGAAGGTGCTTAGGTTTATAGATATATGAGAAAAGTGTCCATCCATAAATAATAGTACAGGCTTCTCTATGTTATGCTTATTTAAATATGGCTCAAAAATTTTTCTCAGATACTCATAAAATGTTTCTTGAGTCATTTTTGTCCACTTTCCGACTTTCCAATAGCCCAATCAGAAGGCATGGCCTTTGCAATTTGTTGAGGGATCCTATCATACCTGAAAATTGGAAAGACAAAAAATTAGGATATAAAACATATTTAACAATTTCAAGGTTTAATTTACTAGATTTATGATTTTAGACATGTTTACCTATAAACGATCATTGATGGTGCAAGTTCACCAGCTGCATTGGCTGTTAAAAGAACAGTGAAATTAAGTTTTTCATCAGCTCCAGCAGTGGTATACATCTTTTTTTATCCTCTTTCAACAAGAATTTTTCCTGGCTTTGGATTTTTAAAAAAATCTGTCTCATCACAATTAAAAACCCTCTGGGGGTTACACAAGACATTGTCCAGTTTTTTGTTTTTTAAATAAGTCTCAACCTAGAAACCAATCATTTATACTCTTCTGTGACACTTCTTTCCTGCTCGTTGTAAAATTTTGGCTGGTACGCAGTTTAATGTCAGGATGGCGTTTTAAAAAACTCTCATACCATTTTAGTCCAGGAAGACTATTTCCTCCAGGGAAAGTGATTTTATGCTCTTTTATTTGGTTAGTCATGAGTATTTCTTTTGTAATAGGAAATCCTTTACTGGCCATGCTTTTAATCCACAAAACAATGTTGTCTTCCTGGTCGTTGGTAAACAATGTACTTGGGCCTTTTTGTGTAGTTAATTTGACTCCTCCTTTCAATTTCCTTTGCTAAGTTGCTTTTGCAATATTATACTGCTTGGTTACAGAACGGCCACTCTTTCCTTTCTCCACATCCGCAATTGCACTTTTTAGTTGTTCTTCTGTATAATTTTGCTCGTTTCTTTTCTCCATTATCCTGCAATATAATAAACATATATAATAAAATATACATAAAATACTACAAACATATTAGGAAAATGATGGTTGTTCCAGTTGTTCTTGGTTGTTCCAGTAGTGGGTCACTTGTGCACTAGTAGTGGGCCATTTGGCCCACTACTGGAACAAACTAAAATTTAATGATCCAGAAGTGTGTACCAGTAGTGGGCCAGGTGGCCCACTACTGGAACAAATTGAAATTTAATGACCCAGAAGTGGATCACCCCCCAAACTTAATAATATGTTAGTTTTATACCTTTTAAGCATAAGGAATAAAGTATTCATTTATTCAGTGTATTAGAAATGTGACATTTTAATATAAAATACCATATACTTTTAAAGAAAAAAATATTGAATGAAAACTTACCTCTTAAGGAAAGCAGTAAGAATGAGCCACAAAATCCTTGTATTTTGAGACTGGAAGAAAAACAACCTTCCAACTCAAAGACTATCGGAATACTGAAGTTGTCCCTTTGTCTGATAACAGATAAGGGTTCCAGCTAAACAGCAGTTAGTTTGTTATCTGACAGGGGTGACTAGAAAACTTGTTTTTCAACTTTGAAAACTGGTAGCCCACTATAGGTACGTGGCCCACTACTGGTACACTTACCTTAAATAGTATTTAATGAATTTAAACATAAACAATGAGAGACTTTAATATATTATATACATAAATATACATATTGTATTACATATATATATTATTTGTTGAAATAGTTATTTAATTAATCAATGGAAAAAATGTTTTCATAGATGAAAAAAAAAGGGGGGGAAATTATATTCATATATTTAAGCGTATTAAAAGAATAAACCCAGTGGTTTCCATAGCAACAAAATTTAATCAACACTTCTCAACTGGACTTTGAGCTTGAAACAAATTTAATTAATTTAATTTATGAATTTCGTTTTAAATCTCAAATTTTGATGATTAAATTTGAATATAAATACATGTAAATATCGATATAACAAAATTATACTAAAAACAAACTAAAACTGACAAAACTAAAGTTATTTAAATTAAATTTATCAAAAAAGTTCAACATGACACTTTTTTTTCTTAAAGCGTATTTGACATAAAGTATTTTTTCAATTTACATTTCAACGCCAACCGGCGATAAATCGCCAAATAACGAAATTTTCATTATTTTTTTTACGGTTACTGAATGGAAGTTCCGCCGAAATTTTTTTTATAAACGTATATATCCACACGAGAAGAACATTCTGTAATTTTTTCAGATTTTTCGGGGTATGCCCGTATAGAGACCTTCCTTGTTAGCTCTCATTAAAAGCTGTGTATTTTTATTGACCGAAAGATGTAGGGTTATTGCTTTACAGAATGGAGCTATTTATGAGGTTCAAAATTACTCCAAGCGAGTTAATGTTGCTCTTTATTCATTCAATATTAAAAAGTAGGAATATTTTGTCACAGCCAAGTCAATGATATTGTTCCAACTTACAGAATTTCCAGTTGGATATCTCACAATTGATTCTGTCTTGTGGGAGACAAGAGGGTTATTAACAGGCTAAAACTATTATGTAACCCCTAAAGTTAATAAATGACCACGACGAACATGCTTTTGCACTTATTCATGAATAAAGTGGATTGAGAACTCACAATGAAACGCAACTACAATTTCTATTACAAGTTGTTGAAGATCATCGTAAAATGTACCCATATAGCAAGAAAAAGACTACACCAACCTATACAAATGCAAAAAAATGTTAACATAAAATAAAAATCTAATAATTTGTGTAGTAAATTAAGTAAATTATTGCAATTAAAGTATTGAAAAAATGTATTTGTAAAATATATATTCGCGTTTGAAATGAAATAGACGCCCTCTCGCGGACAAAGTCTGAAACGAAATAGAACTGATATCTTCCGCTGAAATCAGTGTTTAAAAGGCCGATAAATAAATAAACAGTTCTATAATAAATAAATAAACAGTCCTATAACGCATGCAACGTTGGGTTCTTTGTATTAAAATTATCTAAAATCAAAATTTTATACACAAAGTTTAGATCTATAATATAAAAAAGTACATTTGACTTACTCGTGGCAAAATAACATGACAGCAACACAATGCTTGCATGATTAATGAATCAATAATTGCTTCAGCTTCTCTAAAGCAATTACTAGATTTTCCAGCATCTAGAAATTCTAAAATTGTCGATATTTGTAATTTATCTCCCATAATTAAATAAAAAAGATAAAAAACTGCACTTTAAATAGCTCTTTAACCGGGTTTCGCTATGCTATAGCATGGAACAAACAGCATACGTAAACAAACGATTATCAGGTCTATACAACGCCACCTTCCGGTCATTACAAACGCGAATAGTTAAAATTCTTATTTTTTCCGGTTTTCAATAAATTTTGAGTCACTTGAGCTACTTTTAAATATTAAAATTTATTGCTCAAATTTTTTATATAATGTTTTTTTATATAAAAAGGAACAATATAAAAGGGTGAGACTTGTAAAAAAATTAATTTAAAAAAATCATGGCTTTTAAGCTTCACCCTAGTGTCCACTCTCAACGGTGGCCAATGGCTAATTTCTAAACCATTAGTTATAAACATATAGCTCCAATAGCAAAAGATGCTTTAAAAAAAAGTAAAGAATTGTTTTTTATTCGATTTAGGTCAAAAAAATTTTTAGTAAAAAATTTCGAAAATTAAATTTCTATACAGTCCCCCGGTCCTATAAGTGGTATTTAGTAAATTTTTACCACTACTCTAACAAGTTTAAAAGAAAAAAAAAAAAAAAATCCCATTCCTCTGCGATTAAAACTGACCGTGATGCTTAACTAATCGACTAATAGATGCTTAAAGTTGAAGTATATTTTTTGCTGCAAAATAGGGATCAGTCACAAATTTACTGGAAATCTATATTATAAAGGCCAAACGTGTCTGTGCGTAACGCATACGTCATTTTGTGAATGGCAACACTTTCTCATGCAATTCGGTTTTGCAATTTTCGGTACTACAAATTTTATACTTCAAAATATCGCACATTTTCAATTTTTAGACCGTTGTATTGAGAAAAAAATTTACTTTTAAATGCAATTTGTTTGAAAGCTGTATCTCAATTTATTTATAAGTTATTAATTTTTTTTATAGTTTTTAGTACGAATTTTGAAATTTTGGCAACAGAAATACGCCATTTTCTCTTAAAATTGATAAAAACTGAAATAAAAATATCATGTCAAAAGAAATCGTCTGATATAAAATCCGATAAAATCCGATGAATTTTGATTTTATTCGCGTTTGAAATGAAATAGACGCCCTCTCGCAGACAAAGTCTGAAACGAAATAGAACTGATACCGTGAGCATCTTCGGCTGAAATCAGTGTTTAAAAGGCCGATAAATAAATAAACAGTTCTATAATAAATATATAAATAAACAGTTCTATAACGCATGCAACGTTGGGTTCTTTGTACTAAAATTATCTAAAATTAAAATTTTATACACAAAGTTTAGATCTATAATATAAAAAAGTACATTTGACTTACTCATGGCAAAATAACATGACAGCAACACAATGCTTGCATGATTCGCTTGCTCCAGCTTTGCAAGAGCAAAAAAAAAAAAAAATTTATTTCCAAATTTTTGTTTTCCTTTACTAGCAAACCTGAAATAATATGGGGATTTCCTTTTGTTTGGCTTGTTTGTAAACACGAGCCTACAATCACTATTTCTTCTTCTTTGCAATCAATAATTGCTTCAGCTTCTCTAAAGCAATTACTAGATTTTCCAGCATCTAGAAATTCTAAAATTGTCGATATTTGTAATTTATCTCCCATAATTAAATAAAAAAAAGGTAAAAAACTGCACTTTAAATAGCTCTTTAAACGGGTTTCGCTATGCTACAGCATGGAACAAACAACAAGCACTACGTAAACAAACGATTATCAGGTCTATACAACGCCACCTTTCGGTCATTACAAACGCGAATTGCGTTTTTATTCATCAATAAATGTGTTTTTAGTTTATTTCAAACTTAATTTACAAAGGATACAACACTTTCTCTTTACAAAAATGTATTTTAAATAATATTCGAGTGATTTCACCGCATTTACTCAGTTCGTATCAGAAAGCTAAACCAGTGCAATTTCATTTATCCGTGTGTATGTAATGATATTTTCCAAATTAAAAAAAAAAAAAATACAAATGAATGATTTCTGATAAAACATGTAAAGAAGTGAAGATTTATGAATCATCAGATATCCGATTTTTTTTGCCGAGTGTCTTGAATATTGATTTTGCTGCGTTTGTGTAATATTCCGTCCTAATGACGTCATATGCATACTTTTATATCAATGTTTATGACTGGATCTGTAAAAATGGAATGCTATTAGCAGATGCAAATAACATCTTTTTATGTAAAAAAAAAAAAAAAAAAAAAAAGCAAATGATTTTAAAATGATCAAATTAAAGTACTATGATAAGTGCATATGTAAATTTTGAGACGATGAAATTTATGACGGTTTTAGATTTCACATGGAATTCTATGATCATATGAATTTGGATTTTTTTTTTTTTTTTTTTTTTAGCATCCGATGCTATTTCTTTCAGACAAGCTAAAAATGTCGTGTCATCAACCCTGAATTTTCTACCCAACCGATTTTGATAATTATTTTTTTAAATGAAAGCTATTTATTTGTAGTTGTGCCCATTTTAGCCATTTTTTAATTTATTTCCATTTTTATATTTTAGTTTTAGATTTAAATGCTTTTTTACGATATTTCTTCAAAATGGTGGCAACACAGTTTAGCTTTTCTCTCGATAATAAAATTACAATATCAATCAAATACAATATTATTACGGACGCCTTTTTCATATCTATATTATAAAGGCCAAACGTATCTGTGCGTAACGCATACGTCATTTTGCGAATGGCAACACTTTCCGATGAAATTTCCCTTTTGCAATTTTCGCTACTGCAATTTCTTATTCTTCTAGATATCGCACATTTTCAAACTTTACACCATCGTATGGGGAAAAAAATTTACTTTTAAATGCAATTTCTTTGAAAGCTGTATCTCAGTTTGTTTTTTAAATATTAATTTTTTTGTAGTTTTAGTACGAATTGTGTAATCGTGGCAACACAAATACGCCATTTTCTCTTAAAATTGAAAAAATAAAATGAAATTAAAATACTATTTCAATAAAAATCGTCTGTTATAAAATCAGATGAATTTCGGGTTTCTATTTTATTTTTATTCACCAATTGAATGTTTTTTATTTTATTGCAAACTTACTTTCCAAAAGATACAGATAACTTCATCATAATAACTGATCTTTATTATATTTTATTTATTATATTATGCGAATAAGTTTAATTTTAATAATTTAGGCAATTGAGTTTTATATAAATAATATTGTGTTAATTTTAGCTTGAAAAATATTTTTTGAGAGTTAGATTGAACAATATAAGATGCATTTTTTACTGTAGTTAATTTTGTAGCTTTATTATAAATCACTGAAACACTCTCTTCTTAAACATTTTCTATCGTCGAAATTCGACGGGTTCCACCTCGTTACTAATAACAGTAACTTTTAAAAAACATTTGAAGAAAAAATGACGTCACTATTTAAAACATCGCATTTTTACTCATAACGAAATTACATTTCAATATTTCTTTTCACTATGAACACTGAGATTGAGATTTTACTTTCAGATGACTTCAGTTAGTGAAAATAATGTCATAGTAAAAATGAAATTAGTTTTTTTTTTTTTATAAAATTATTTTTCTGTGAGTGCATGTAAAATAAAATTTCTGGATTTCACCGGCACTCAGATTACAATTTTAACTGAAGACGTGCGAATATTTGCATGCAAAATTGTAACTGGCAAACTTGACATTCAGTTTGGAAATATATTTATTATATATTGATTCAATAATGCAATTACTTTTTTTAAAACCAAATCGATCGGATCTTTTAAACATTTCATTCGTCGAATTTGATGGGATTCCACTCGTTTTATTGTTAAAATGCATTTCCTTTTTCTCAGAGTCTATAAAAAAAGCGTTTAAACTAAAGAAAAAAACCCGTTTTTGATGAATCTAGTCAATGAAGAAGTAGCACCTCAAATTGTATCTCTTTATTATTCCGTAATTCCAGTGTCTCAGAGAGAAATTCCTAATCAATTGTGTATTTCACGCCGTTCTGTTTCTTAGTATATTGATAAACACAAGAAAAATAAAGTTAGTTCATTGCATTCTAAACTGGGTCGTCCTTCTAAAAAACCTCTATCGATTTTTTTTTTTTTTTTTTCTTTCCCCTAATCGGAGGCGAAACTGAATTCTGCAATGGCAGAATCTACATTCAACTTATTTTTTTTTTTTTTCATTCGCTTTATACCAACATGAGAGCGTCAATTGATAATTTCATCATAATAACTGATCTTTGTTATATTTTACTGATTACATATGGGATTAAAGTTTAATTTTAATAATTTGGACAACTAAGTTTTATAAAAATAGTTTTAAGTTTAAAATAATGTTTGTTTGAGAGTTAGACTGACGAATCTAACAAGGAAGGTCTCCATACGGGCATACTCAGAAAAATCTGAAAAAATTACAGAATGTTCTTCTCATATAGTTATATATGTTTATAAAAAAAATTTCGGCGGAACCTTCTTATAACGTCCGTAAAAAAATAATAAAAATTTCGTTTATTTGGCGATTTATCTCCGGTTGGCGAAAAAACGAAATTTTGAAAAATACGTTTTTACGCTTCGAATCCTTTAAAAAAAACTTTCTATGTTCAATTTATTTAAATAAGTTTAGTTTAAGTAATTTTAGTTTTGCATTTTTACTTTACTTTAAGTGTAATTTTGTCATATACGTTTATATGTACTTATAACAAAATCAAATTAATATATTTTATCATTTAAAGCACAATTTAAATTGATTAAAATTGTTCCAAATTGAAAAATACACTGTTAAAAATCTGCTGCATCTTGTTGCAACGCACTCCCTTGCTTGTATAGAAAACGGTTACTTGGCCGTGAAATGGAGCTTTCTTCATTGGTTGGAATAGAGATATTATATACAAGCGGTGGAGTGCGTTGCAGCAAAATGTAGCAGATTTTTAACAGTGTTGCACAAACTACAACACCTCTAAAAATCTGTACCATTTTCTGCAGCGTCACTCCACCGCTTTTATAGAAAGCGGTCAATTCACCGTGCTATGGAGCATTCTCGTTGGTCAGAAGAGAGATATTCTATAAAAGTAGTGGAGTGACGTTGCAGTAAATGCTGAGATTTTTAACAGTGAAATCAATTAAAATCAATTTTCAGATTCGTTAAAATCGTCTGCTTTTGGCGAGGAAATGCACTGCTCGCCAAATCTCGCGTCGCTTTCAGCTTTTCACGCCAATTATTCCAAACTATTTTATTTTTTTACATATCTAATAATGTAATTCCGCCGCTAACTTTCACTGATCTTTTATTACCTACATGAGTAGTTTAATTCGTATTTTTTTCAAAAAATTCTGAGTATGCCCCCAATGGAGACCTTCCTTGTAAGATGCATTTTTTACTGTAGCTAATTTTGTGGGTTTATTATAAATCATTGCAATAGTTTCTTCCTAAACATTTTCTTTCGTCGAAATTCGGCGGGTTCCACCTCGTAAAAATAAACGTCAGATGTAAAATTTAACATTCACGTTCAGAGAAAAATAATTTTTGTAACATTATTTTTACATTTATGTTGATGTTTACATATTAAAGCAAAATATACAATTTTTACTACAAATATAATTTAAAAAATAACAGAAATATTGTTAAATTACATTAGGAAAAGCACAATTTGTTACAAAATGATACTTTTTTAAACTCTATTAGCTTTTTTAACCTAATATAATTTGGTGTACTCCTATAAAATAAATAAATGGCACGCTCCTAAAATCGTATTAATATTACATTGTCACTAGTAGTAGGAAAAGGACAGTTTAAGCTCAGCCGCAGGCGGTGCGGCGGGGCGGCGGGGCCGTCCCGCCTGCGGTGCCTCCGGCTGTCCCTCCGGCTGTCCCTCCTGCGGTGCCTCCTGCACCCACCGTGCCAACGCCACCCTCCTGCCCCCTACTATGCATCCCCCTCCACGAACGCCCCCTAGTGGAAAAAAGGAACATTCTATTATAACAGGATAGGTGAACAACCTTCCCTAATTAAAAATATTATCAATCACATCTCAACTCGGAATCATACTATAAGATGAAGATTAAATTTATATTTGAATTTTGAACAACCGTAATTTTAATTATTATTAATTAAGCGAAACAATTAAAATCTCAGTTTTTAACCATTTTATTTAGATTTCTTCAACTACAAGATGAGATTATCAATTTAACACAAGAAAGTTAAACATATATTTGAATTTTGCTTGATAGACATCTTAATGAGTATCGTTAATTAAGTAAAAACAATAGAAAATATCCAGTTTTATAGGAAAAGACTGATTTCTTACGATTTTTATCAACTTAAAAGAGAAAAGTTAAACATGTATCCTAGTTTTTCAACAGCTATAATCTTAATGAGTATCGTTAATTAAGTAAAAAAACAATGGAAAATATCCAGTTTTATAGAAAAAGACTGATTTCTTACGATTTTTATCAACTTAAAAGAGAAAAGTTAAACGTACATTTCAGTTTTTCAACAGCTATAATCTTAATGAGTATCGTTAATTAAGTAAAAAACAATGAAAAATATCAAGTTTTATAGAAAATGACTGATTTCTTACGATTTTTTCAACTCAAACTTCAGACTCTCAATTTGATAGAAAGAAATTTAAGCATGCATTCCAGTTTTGGACAACAATTTCCTTCATGAACATTATTAATTAAGCAAAACAACAGAAAATATTAAATTTTTAACTGATTTCTTCATATTTTTTTATTATTTTTTTTTAATATAAAATCAGAATACACAACTTAAAATAGAAATTTAAACATTTTTTTTAGTTTTTGAACAGTCGTTACCTCAAAGAATTTCGATAATTGAACAATTAACAAAGGAAACTAATGATTTTTTAACGAAAAAAGACGAATTAAACGAATTTGGTTAACTTTTACTCTAATTGGAAATTTCATCGTACTTTATATATACCAACTAAGTAGAATTTTAATACATAAACGAATAATTTAAAGAAATCCTCAACACGCAAATGTGAACCTGCAGAGCATTTCTTATTACGTCATATCTAAACTAAAACTTTTTTCTGCAACCCCTCCATGCATGCATTCCAGGTAGGGGAACATAACAAAGAATTTTGACGTCAGAACTTACAAAGGTATCCAACAAAATGTTTACGTTCAAGAAAAAGTATCACCTAGAGAGAAAAAAAGAAGAGATTTAAGCTATTTATCCATTCTAGTTTTATAACAGTTACTACAACATCTCCAAATTAAAATTTGGAAGTCATAATGAGTATAATAATTTAAGCAAAATAATAGAAATGTTAGTTTTTCAGAGGGGAAAAGACGAATTTAAACAAATTTTATTAGTTTTACACTAGTTTAATAATAATTTTAAGGAGGAAAAAGACGAATTTAAACTTTTTTTTTTTTTTAGTTTTACACTATATTTTCTCATCTCCAACATGGATATATCAATTTTAACAGAAGAATTAAACGTATATTATAGTTTTTAACAACAAAATCTTAACATGTATCATTAATTAAACAAAAATAAATATCAGTTTTAAAGAAAAGACGAATTTGAATAATTTTACACTAGTATTTTCAAAAGCAACATGGAAATATCAATACTTATTCACATATTTCACTTATTCACTGTATTCAATACTATATTTAATAAATTTGGATACACTTTAAGAATTTCCTAATCTATAATTAAATATTAGCTGTATATTTAATGTTACCCATGTTTTCAACATTAGTTCATAATCGTGAATTTTGTATTTTAAATACCATGTATTCAAGTTCAGATTATTTTCACTTGAAATCATACAGAATTTTTTAACAGAGTTTGTTTTTGAAATCATTGAAGCAACTGTATTTAATATTTTTAACACCAATTTTCTAAGATTTTCTAACATTTTCCGATTATACATTCTCCAGAAGTACATTTCTAAATGCTACAATCAGTTTACATATCGAAAAGATATCATTGAAGCAATTGTATTTAATACATTTAATGCCAATTTTCTAAGATTTTTTAACATTTTCCGGTTATACATTCCTCAAAAGTTATTATTACGTATTCTAAACAATAGCAAATATTATTTTTAAGAATAAAAAGACGAATTTAAACAAATTTTATTAGTTTTACACTATTTTTTCTCACCTCCAACACGGATATATCAATTTTAACAGAAGAATTAAACGTATATTTTAGTTTTTAACAACAAAAATGTAATAAGTATCATTAATTAAACAAAAATAAATATCAATTTTCAAGAAAAGACAATTTTTTACACAAATTTTCAACTTTGAAATACATTGCTTACATATATTGTTACAGTATTTTACTAAACTTAAACTTTTTAAAAAGTTTGAATGTCTTTACAAAGGATTCATACTTATATTTTTCACGTTTTGACTGCATTCGGAATCTTACAACAAAAGTATACTTTTATTATTATTATTATTATTAAAATTTTTATTATTATAGAAAACCTAAAAAATCGTTTCTTGCTGCTTTAGACACTTGACATATTAAAACTACTCTACCCATATAATTAATCAAATTAGGACATGATTCATCTTACACTTCAAAATTTCTGAATTTTTACAATACTTATTTTCATCAAACTTTATTCTTGATCCTATATATTTTAATAGCACAGAATTTTCACATCTGTTTTTATCTACTTATCAGAAAATTATTAAAACACCCAACAACATTTTTCAAATATGAATATTATCTTTACAATTTAATGATGCAAAACATACACGAATACAAAGTTTAATTTTTACAAACATTTCATATTTCAAACCAAACTATTCGAAATTTTCACAACATAAGAGCAAACATTAGACGAACTTTTTAACATTAATATTGCTTAAATCTTTTCATCATAACTTTTAACTATGATAATTATCCATTTTTAGGTTGATTGTCGAAAAACTGTAACTGAAATTACATAAACTTAATGTAAAAAACCATGTTCTCACACAATTTCTTGAAATTCAACAAAGAATTGACTATTACTCCAATACTTATCTACTTCAATCTCGACTCTCGATAGTATATAGATATTGCATCATTACATACTTACAACTCTTTTCAAACGTTTATCAGAAAATCAAGTCAATCAAAGTCTAGTAGTTATCACACCTGTTCCTCAGAAATATTACTATCATATGAAACAGTAAAGAAAATTAATAGATATTTAATATTTAATAACTTCATACGTGAAATTACTGCTGAATGAGAATACTAATAATCAATAAAATCAGCTGTTGGACAAAAAAATAGTACAGATTACCGAAAATTCAAATCATTTTTTCTACAAAAATTAACAAATGAATGACCAGTTAGAGAAATAATTAAAAAAATAATGAACATATTTACAAATTTATTAAAATCACACCTTTTTCTGGATTACAAACCACAATTTCTTGAAAAATTTAACACCGAATTTGTAAGATTTTAATCCTAGTATTACATACACTCAATAAATATTCAAAATTAACAAAAAAATAATTTTTTAGTCTCATCAATAAGCAGAAATTCTATATTAAAAGAATATTTTCATAGTAGTACTTATAAAAATGAGAGTTTACAAACTGATTTTCATAATTTTATCACATTTAAACTTAATTTTTATACATAAAACATTGTTTAATCAAATTTTATACTTTCTAATTCAGTAAAATTCAATACTTTTTTAGTTTTTAAACCAATACCACAATATTTATTTACATCAAACTTGATTCTTTACCTTTTATATTTCCACATTACACAAGTGAGTTAAATACTAACTTGGAACGGGAGTTGAAGTCAATTGATTCAATTCGATTTTCATCGTATACGCATTTCCCCTACACGAAATTTCTTACTTCTATAATCATCTAATGTATTAAAACTAATCTACTCATATTTTTAATCAATTCATCAGATGTTTCATCTCGCACTTCTGAATTATCATCCACCAAGTTGCTTAAAATATAAATACTATCTTTATAGTTTTAATGTAGTATACATGACTAATCTTGAGTTTCCATCTATACTATTAATCAAATTATCATATGTTTCATCTTACAGTTCAACGATTTCTGAATTATCGTCCATCTAGTTGTTTAAAATATTAATAAAATTTTTATAGTTTTTGATTATACATAGTATGTATGAATACAATCTTTAATTTTTAACAGTTCATATTTCAAATAACCTATTTTCGAAACCAAACTAGGTGAATTTTACCACAATACTTATCATCATACAGAGATTTGTGTTTCATACTTTTTCTAAAAATTATCAGATATGTACTCCTCAGAGGAATTTCTATCATATGAATAAATGAAAAAAAAAATTAATTTATATTAAACGTACAGCGAAATTTGATTGCAATATATATGTATTTAATAAAAATAAATAAATAAGCGATTATTTATACATTAAACCTTTACTAAATATATATTTCTTGCGTTATAAAGATGTTTCAACAAGATGAACCAAAACAGCAGCAAACTTCAGAAATTAATGATCTGAATGATTCATCCCTAGCACATGTAGCGTTAATGAATAATACATATGTAAGTACTTATATGAAAAATACTAGAATTCGTATATGAATCGTAATTAGAGTAAATATAAAATGATTTGTCTTACTGCCTACACTTTAACAAATGCCTTTTTACCTATATTATTGAAAAGAATCCTAATTGTTTGCATTTATTTCTATTACAGATGTGTTCTATTTGCTACAAACACTTCTTAAGTAAATGGAATTTAACAGAACATACAAAAATCCATACAGGTGAAAAACCTTACACTTGGGAAGATTACCAAATGCTGTTTTCAAGAAGGCGTGAATCAAAAGTGCACACATCATCATATAAAGCATCGTCAGTTATATGTAAACTTATTGAGGATATTCAAAAATTATTCAGACGTTTGAAGAATTTAGACATAAAGGAAGATATTTAGACTATTTATGCATCATATTTTCATAACAGTTACCACAAACTTAAAATTTGGAAGACATACACACAGCTGAAAATAAATTTTGTTACCCATGATTTTTCTGACCAACGTGAATGTATAGATATTATTTTCCAATGTATTCTTTAAATACTCCCCATTAAATATTCTTTTATACATAATTTATCGTTGTGTTTATTTTTCTAAAACCTATTACATCAATGAAATACATAACATTTTAAGTGAAACAACACTTTCACAACTCAAAAAATGCATAAGAACATACAAAATAAGCAGATGTATGAAAAAATATACAAGTTTACAGAATAATTTCAAAGTTTTCTAGAAATACAAACAAAAAATATTTACAATATTAAAAAATTACAAAAGTGAAAAGAAAAAACACAAATGTAAAACAAAAACATCAAAAAGTGAAAAACTCAAAACAAAGTTTTTGAAAAAAAAATTTTACAACAAAAATTTTTTTTACAAAAACCAAAACTTCAAAAAATATTTTTTCAAAAAAAAATTTTTTTTTCAAAAACATTTTTTACAAAAAAATTTTTTTTCAAAATAAGTTTTTACAAAAGTAAAAAAAGAAAATCACAACGTTAAAAAAATGAAAATTTTTTGTTAAAAAAAGTGTAAAAAAAATTGCAAAAAAAGTTGCAAAAATTTCAAAAAAAGTTATGAAAAAAGTCTCAAAAATTTTGTTGTTTTTAATAGCAAATGCAATGGTTTCGCCATTGCATTTGCTATTAAAACCAACGAAATTTTTGAAGCTTTTTTTATAACTTTTTTTGAAATTTTTGCAACTTTTTTTGCAATTTTTTTACACTTTTTTTAACAAAAAATTTTCATTTTTTTAACGTTGTGATTTTCTTTTTTTACTTTTGTAAAAACTTATTTTGAAAAAAAGTTTTTTTGTAAAAACTGTTTTTGAAAAAAAAAATTTTTTTGAAAAAATATTTTTTGAAGTTTTGGTTTTTGTAAAAAAAATTTTTGTTGTAAAATTTTTTTTTCAAAAACTTTGTTTTGAGTTTTTCACTTTTTGATGTTTTTGTTTTACATTTGTGTTTTTTCTTTTCACTTTTGTAATTTTTTAATATTGTAAATATTTTTTGTTTGTATTTCTAGAAAACTTTGAAATTATTCTGTAAACTTGTATATTTTTTCATACATCTGCTTATTTTGTATGTTCTTATGCATTTTTTGAGTTGTGAAAGTGTAGTTTCACTTAAAATGTTATGTATTTCATTGATGTAATAGGTTTTAGAAAAATAAACACAACGATAAATTATGTATAAAAGAATATTTAATGGGGAGTATTTAAAGAATACATTGGAAAATAATATCTATACATTCACGTTGGTCAGAAAAATCATGGGTAACAAAATTTATTTTCAGCTGTGTGTATGTCTTCCAAATTTTAAGTTTGTGGTAACTGTTATGAAAATATGATGCATAAATAGTCTAAATATCTTCCTTTATGTCTAAATTCTTCAAACGTCTGAATAATTTTTGAATATCCTCACTAAGTTTACATATAACTGACGATGCTTTATATGATGATGTGTGCACTTTTGATTCACGCCTTCTTGAAAACAGCATTTGGTAATCTTCCCAAGTGTAAGGTTTTTCACCTGTATGGATTTTTGTATGTTCTGTTAAATTCCATTTACTTAAGAAGTGTTTGTAGCAAATAGAACACATCTGTAATAGAAATAAATGCAAACAATTAGGATTCTTTTCAATAATATAGGTAAAAAGGCATTTGTTAAAGTGTAGGCAGTAAGACAAATCATTTTATATTTACTCTAATTACGATTCATATACGAATTCTAGTATTTTTCATATAAGTACTTACATATGTATTATTCATTAACGCTACATGTGCTAGGGATGAATCATTCAGATCATTAATTTCTGAAGTTTGCTGCTGTTTTGGTTCATCTTGTTGAAACATCTTTATAACGCAAGAAATATATATTTAGTAAAGGTTTAATGTATAAATAATCGCTTATTTATTTATTTTTATTAAATACATATATATTGCAATCAAATTTCGCTGTACGTTTAATATAAATTAATTTTTTTTTTCATTTATTCATATGATAGAAATTCCTCTGAGGAGTACATATCTGATAATTTTTAGAAAAAGTATGAAACACAAATCTCTGTATGATGATAAGTATTGTGGTAAAATTCACCTAGTTTGGTTTCGAAAATAGGTTATTTGAAATATGAACTGTTAAAAATTAAAGATTGTATTCATACATACTATGTATAATCAAAAACTATAAAAATTTTATTAATATTTTAAACAACTAGATGGACGATAATTCAGAAATCGTTGAACTGTAAGATGAAACATATGATAATTTGATTAATAGTATAGATGAAAACTCAAGATTAGTCATGTATACTACATTAAAACTATAAAGATAGTATTTATATTTTAAGCAACTTGGTGGATGATAATTCAGAAGTGCGAGATGAAACATCTGATGAATTGATTAAAAATATGAGTAGATTAGTTTTAATACATTAGATGATTATAGAAGTAAGAAATTTCGTGTAGGGGAAATGCGTATACGATGAAAATCGAATTGAATCAATTGACTTCAACTCCCGTTCCAAGTTAGTATTTAACTCACTTGTGTAATGTGGAAATATAAAAGGTAAAGAATCAAGTTTGATGTAAATAAATATTGTGGTATTGGTTTAAAAACTAAAAAAGTATTGAATTTTACTGAATTAGAAAGTATAAAATTTGATTAAACAATGTTTTATGTATAAAAATTAAGTTTAAATGTGATAAAATTATGAAAATCAGTTTGTAAACTCTCATTTTTATAAGTACTACTATGAAAATATTCTTTTAATATAGAATTTCTGCTTATTGATGAGACTAAAAAATTATTTTTTTGTTAATTTTGAATATTTATTGAGTGTATGTAATACTAGGATTAAAATCTTACAAATTCGGTGTTAAATTTTTCAAGAAATTGTGGTTTGTAATCCAGAAAAAGGTGTGATTTTAATAAATTTGTAAATATGTTCATTATTTTTTTAATTATTTCTCTAACTGGTCATTCATTTGTTAATTTTTGTAATTTTTGTAGAAAAAATGATTTGAATTTTCGGTAATCTGTACTATTTTTTTGTCCAACAGTTGATTTTATTGATTATTAGTATTCTCATTCAGCAGTAATTTCACGTATGAAGTTATTAAATATTAAATATCTATTAATTTTCTTTACTGTTTCATATGATAGTAATATTTCTGAGGAACAGGTGTGATAGCTACTAGACTTTGATTGACTTGATTTTCTGATAAACGTTTGAAAAGAGTTGTAAGTATGTAATGATGCAATATCTATATACTATCGAGAGTCGAGATTGAAGTAGATAAGTATTGGAGTAATAGTCAATTCTTTGTTGAATTTCAAGAAATTGTGTGAGAACATGGTTTTTTACATTAAGTTTATGTAATTTCAGTTACAGTTTTTCGACAATCAACCTAAAAATGGATAACTATGATAGTTAAAAGTTATGATGAAAAGATCTAAGCAATATTAATGTTAAAAAGTTCGTCTAATGTTTGCTCTTATGTTGTGAAAATTTCGAATAGTTTGGTTTGAAATATGAAATGTTTGTAAAAATTAAACTTTGTATTCGTGTATGTTTTGCATCATTAAATTGTAAAGATAATATTCATATTTGAAAAATGTTGTTGGGTGTTTTAATAATTTTCTGATAAGTAGATAAAAACAGATGTGAAAATTCTGTGCTATTAAAATATATAGGATCAAGAATAAAGTTTGATGAAAATAAGTATTGTAAAAATTCAGAAATTTTGAAGTGTAAGATGAATCATGTCCTAATTTGATTAATTATATGGGTAGAGGAGTTTTAATATATCAAGTGTCTAAAGCAGCAAGAAACGATTTTTTAGGTTTTCTAGAATAATAATAATAATAATAATAATAATAATAATAAAAGTATACTTTTGTTGTAAGATTCCGAATGCAGTCAAAACGTGAAAAATATAAGTATGAATCCTTTGTAAAGACATTCAAACTTTTTAAAAAGTTTAAGTTTAGTAATATACTGTAACAATATATGTAAGCAATGTATTTCAAAGTTGAAAATTTGTGTAAAAAATTGTCTTTTCTTGAAAATTGATATTTATTTTTGTTTAATTAATGATACTTATTACATTTTTGTTGTTAAAAACTAAAATATACGTTTAATTCTTCTGTTAAAATTGATATATCCGTGTTGGAGATGAGAAAAAATAGTGTAAAACTAATAAAATTTATTTAAATTCGTCTTTTTATTCTTAAAATTAATATTTGCTATTGTTTAGAATACGTAATAATAACTCTTGAGGAATGTATAACCGGAAAATGTTAAAAAATCTTAGAAAATTGGCATTAAAAATATTAAATACAATTGCTTCAATGATATCTTTTCGATATGTAAAGTGATTGTAGCATTTAGAAATGTACTTCTGAAGAATGTATAATCGGAAAATGTTAGAAAATCTTAGAAAATTGGTGTTAAAAATATTAAATACAGTTGCTTCAATGATTTCAAAAACAAACTCTGTTAAAAAATTCTGTATGATTTCAAGTGAAAATAATCTGAACCTGAATACATGGTATTTAAAATACAAAATTCACGATTATGAACTAATGTTGAAAACATGGGTAACATTAAATATACAGCTAATATTTAATTACAGATTAGGAAATTCTTAAAGTGTATCCAAATTTATTAAATATAGTATTGAATACAGTGAATAAGTGAAATATGTGAATAAGTATTGATATTTCCATGTTGCTTTTGAAAATACTAGTGTAAAATTATTCAAATTCGTCTTTTCTTTAAAACTGATATTTATTTTTCTTTAATTAATGATACTTGTTAAGATTTTGTTGTTAAAAACTATAATATACGTTTAATTCTTCTGTTAAAATTGATATATCCATGTTGGAGATGAGAAAAAATAGTGTAAAACTAAAAAAAAAAAAAGTTTAAATTCGTCTTTTTCCTCCTTAAAATTATTATTAAACTAGTGTAAAACTAATAAAATTTGTTTAAATTCGTCTTTTCCCCTCTGAAAAACTAACATTTCTATTATTTTGCTTAATTAATTATACTCATTATGACTTCCAAATTTTAATTTGGAGATGTTGTAGTAACTGTTATAAAACTAGAATGGATAAATAGCTTAAATCTCTTCTTTTTTTCTCTCTAGGTGATACTTTTTCTTGAACGTAAACATTTTGTTGGATACCTTTGTAAGTTGTGACGTCAAAATTCTTTGTTATGTTCCCCTACCTGGAATGCATGCATGGAGGGGTTGCAGAAAAAAGTTTTAGTTTAGATATGACGTAATAAGAAATGCTTTGCAGGTTCACATTTGCGTGTTGAGGATTTCTTTAAATTATTCGTTTATGTATTAAAATTCTACTTAGTTGGTATATATAAAGTACGATGAAATTTCCAATTAGAGTAAAAGTTAACCAAATTCGTTTAATTCGTCTTTTTTCGTTAAAAAATCATTAGTTTCCTTTGTTAATTGTTCAATTATCGAAATTCTTTGAGGTAACGACTGTTCAAAAACTAAAAAAAATGTTTAAATTTCTATTTTAAGTTGTGTATTCTGATTTTATATTAAAAAAAATAATAAAAAAATATGAAGAAATCAGTTAAAAATTTAATATTTTCTGTTGTTTTGCTTAATTAATAATGTTCATGAAGGAAATGGTTGTCCAAAACTGGAATGCATGCTTAAATTTCTTTCTATCAAATTGAGAGTCTGAAGTTTGAGTTGAAAAAATCGTAAGAAATCAGTCATTTTCTATAAAACTTGATATTTTTCATTGTTTTTTACTTAATTAACGATACTCATTAAGATTATAGCTGTTGAAAAACTGAAATGTACGTTTAACTTTTCTCTTTTAAGTTGATAAAAATCGTAAGAAATCAGTCTTTTTCTATAAAACTGGATATTTTCCATTGTTTTTTTACTTAATTAACGATACTCATTAAGATTATAGCTGTTGAAAAACTAGGATACATGTTTAACTTTTCTCTTTTAAGTTGATAAAAATCGTAAGAAATCAGTCTTTTCCTATAAAACTGGATATTTTCTATTGTTTTTACTTAATTAACGATACTCATTAAGATGTCTATCAAGCAAAATTCAAATATATGTTTAACTTTCTTGTGTTAAATTGATAATCTCATCTTGTAGTTGAAGAAATCTAAATAAAATGGTTAAAAACTGAGATTTTAATTGTTTCGCTTAATTAATAATAATTAAAATTACGGTTGTTCAAAATTCAAATATAAATTTAATCTTCATCTTATAGTATGATTCCGAGTTGAGATGTGATTGATAATATTTTTAATTAGGGAAGGTTGTTCACCTATCCTGTTATAATAGAATGTTCCTTTTTTCCACTAGGGGGCGTTCGTGGAGGGGGATGCATAGTAGGGGGCAGGAGGGTGGCGGTGGCACGGTGGGTGCAGGAGGCACCGCAGGAGGGACAGCCGGAGGCACCGCAGGCGGGACGGCCCCGCCGCCCCGCCTGTGGCTGAGCTTAAACTGTCCTTTTCCTACTACTGTCACTGGAATAAATAAGTTTGCGAATTGGACCTCAATCAGATATGTGGAAGTGAGTTAAAATTTGAATGTAAATTTTGTACTAGGAAAACATACATAAGAAAGTCATTAAGTAAACTGAAAGCTTATCAAAATAAAAAACCTTTTAAAAATAAAATCATGAAAAGAAACAGTTCCATTTCCTTACAAAATAAAGCATGTGTAAAAAAACATTTGAGGATGTTAATTTCAAAACTCACCTAATCGCTTTTGTTTTCTCTATCAGTCTATATGAATCTGCATCTGCACTAATGTAACACTATAATCTCCAAATTTAATTTATAATGTACACCAATGGACACATTTAAAGGTTTTTCGCGATTTCCTAAAATTTGATTTTCTCGATAAAGAGAATTTTAAAACCCAATTCTTTAATTATTTTAACCGATCAAGAAGTTGATTAATTAAAATTAACGCTACCGTAAAACTTATATGATGGCTGCAATTTCAGTTTAATCGCTTTAAAAATACTTCTCTGCCTCATTTAACACATTTTTGTAATTGGGACTATACGTCTGTGACATACGGTTTAGGAATTAGCCATTAGACAGCGTTGCAAATGGACTACCCTTATAATACTTTAAACACTTAGCGTACGTTCCCTTTAGCTTAGCGCAACTCATCCGTTTTCAGTTACAGAAAAGTGGTTTAAGTTATGAAAATCAAAGTTTCATATAACTCCGTCAATTTTAGTGTTAGATGAATGGGACTTTTTTTCTGTTGCTTGTTAGAGGGATGAAACATTTTTACTAAATATCACTTATAGGATCGGAGGACGTATAAAAATTTAATTTTTGTAATTTTTAGTAAAAAAAAATTTTTGACCTAAATCGTTTAAAAAACAATGTTTTACCTTTTGTAAAGCATTTTTGCAATTGGAACTATATGCCTATGACTAACGGTTTAGAAATTAGCCATTGGACACCGTTGAGAGTGGACACCCTGTATAGTTCAATGTTTCGCAGTCTAAAGCCGATCAAATTAGTCTGTTTTTCGAGTCTGTGGTGCTTGAACGGTGGTTGACGAGCGTAATTGGTAGGGAACAGAGCCCCCTAGTAAATAAAAATAAAATATTTAAAAATTTAACTACAAGTATAAACTTAATTACGAAAAATGCCAAAACACAACTTGCAGATACACATCCATACAACATGGCAAAGTTTGTTTTATTCTGTTATACAGTTATCAGAATTGTAAATCAGTTGACATTAAGAAATTGATAACAGATTTTAGTCATTAGGAAGCATCAGATAATAAACACGATGAGAGAATTGTGACGGTTTTTGTTTTAAAAAAAACTGAAATAGAGGTGTCCACTCAAATTGTTGCATAGGAGATAATGATTAGGGACGGAACAAGAAATAAAAAGACTTTTAATGTTATAAGTATGCCTAATACGATATTAAAGTTCAATAATCAAAATTATAGAATTCAATCTGCAATATTTCATGAAAGTACAGACGTAGAATAAGATCATTGTAATTCAGTAATTTGCAAAGAAAACTGCTTGATAGTAGCAAATAACACTAAAGTTTATAAAATACAAAAATTGCCTGGAAACAGTAAAGGTATTTATCTATTATTTTACAAAACGATTTAAATCCAATAGTGTTATTGCTCTCTGAAACTATCGAAGTATGTCATTTTTGCTATTTACGACAGCTTATATGTGTACATATATTTTAACAGTAATTTCAAGTCTAAATGTTACCATTATGTTCGTAAAATAAGTAAATTTTGATATGAAGTTTTTTTTTTTTCCCTCGAAATTTGACAAAAGGATGTAGTTGTTTGTTTTCATCGCGAGAATCGTGAGGATTATGTAATGTATGTATGAGAAACTATTTAATCTTACATTTTTCGTGTTTTTGAAGTGAAAACTTCTTTAGCGGCGCTGAGCACTTTTTGTATGGGTAAAAACTTCCAAACTCGCGTCAGGGTCACGCGATGCTGATCGAAAAAGCGTAAGATCGAGGGGAAGGGAGAGGAACTAGTATCTCCCACTCTTTCTACCGTGCCTGAGTGTGCTGTTTTTTAAAATTTTGAATTGCATTTAAAGTTTAGCAACTTATATTTTTATCAAATGGAATAAAAGTTAAGAAAGAAAAGACATGACATTGCACATCAATTATGCTGCACTTTCCAACTAATTTCTTTAAATTTTAATTGTATTTAAAGTTTAACAACTTATACTGTTACCAAATGGAATAAAACGTTAAGAAAGAAAAATGCGACATTGTGCATCGATTATGCTGCACTTTCCAACCACTGTTTTCGATTTTTTTTAAACTTTTCAATGTATTTAAATAATAACAAGATAAATTGATACCAAATGGAATAAAAAGTTAAGAAAGAAAAAACATGACATTGCGCATTGATTATGCTGCACTTTCCAACCATTTTTTTTTCAATTTTTGATTGTATTTAAAGTTTAACAACTTATATGGTACCAAATGAAAAAAACATTTACTAAAGAAAAAACATGATATTGCACATCGATTATGCTGCCCTTTCCAATAATTTTTTTTTATTTTTTAAATTTTCAATTGCATTTAAAGTTTAACAACTTATATTGTTTTAAATGGAAAAAAAGTTAAGAAAGAATAGACATGACATTGCACATCGATTGTGCTGCACTTTCTGACCAATTTCTTTAATTTTAATTGTATTTAAAGTTTGACAATTTATACTGTTACGAGATGAAATAAAACGTTAAGAAAGAAAAGGTGTGACATTGTGCATCTATTATGCTACATTTTCCAACCACTTTTGTCAATTTCTTTGATTTTTGATTGTATTTAAATCTTAACAACATAAATTGATACCAAATGGAATAAAAAGTTAAGAAAAACAAAACATGACATTGCACATCAATTACGCTGCACTTTCCATTTTTTTTATTTGATTGTATTTAAAATTTAACAATTTATACTGTTATCAGATGGAATAAAAAAGTTAAGAAAGAAAAAACATGACATTGCACATCGATTATGCTGCAATTTCCAACCATTTTTAAAAAATTTTAATTGTATTTAAAGTTTAACAACATATATTGTTACCAGATAGAATAAAACATTAAGAAAGAAAAAGTGTGACATTGTGCATCGATTAAGCTGCACTTTCCAACCACTTTTTCCTTTTATTTTTTATTTTTGATTGTATTTAAATAGTAGCAACATAAATTGATACCAAATGGAATAAAAAGTTAAGAAAGAAAAAACATTTCATTGCGCATTGATTATGCTGCACTTGCCAAACTTTTTTAAAATTTTTGTTTGTGTTTAAAGTTTAACAACTTATACAAGATGAAATAAAATGTGAAGAAAGAAAAAAAGATATTGCACATCGATTGTGCTGCACTTTCCGGCCATTTTCTTTTATTTTTTTTAATTTTCAGTTGTATTTGAAGCTTAACAATTTATACCATTACTATTCAACTGTGTTGCAAGTTTCAGAAGACACGATCGTCCAGCCGAAGGAGTAGCTATTCATAAAAGCGTGTCTGATGTAAATGGCATATTTTGCACAAATCTTATGGACGTGCATGCGAGATACACCAGTATGTTTAGTACTATTGTTTCAGATATTGGTCATATATGTATTTTTCGTTGCCACTCTGAAAATGGACAGCAAATTGCAATAGTTGACGTTTATATTTCGCCGGATAAGTTTTTAAGTGCAATACGAGAATGTTCGAATGAAAATTTATTTATTTATTCTAAAGACGCTTCTGCATTACTTGAAGATAAAATTGGAAAGAGATTTGATGATTTGCCAATGATTTAGACTGAGGATTTCAACATCATTTTTGCGGATGATAAAAATCGACAATTAATTGAATTTTTAAATAGAGAATTTGATTTAACGATGTCCGAGAATCACAATCTTAGCACAACGAGATAAAAAACTACAATTTATGCAGTCTTTAAAAAATATATAAATAGATTCGAATTAAAATTTTTTGTCTCCTATTTTAGTTACCATAAACCTATAGTGTCAGTTCTGGAATATAATAATGATGATGATGATGATGATGATGATGATGGAAGACTTGTTGAAATTGTGGATGAAAATTCATAAGTTTCATTGGTATTCATTTCGAAGAATACCAATTAATTAAATTTCATATTTCATGTATTTGTAAATTTACATTTTAAGCAGTAGATTACAATGATGTTATGTAAAATGCTTTATTTTTCATGTACAATAGCGCATTAAATGAAAACTGTAACATATTTTTAGTAGTAATTGTTCATAATAATTAATAAAAAAAACCTTCATTTAAAAGTATTTCTTGCACAATAAAATATTCCTTGACGATTCAAAAAATACAAACGTAACTGATCAAGTTTTCACTTCTATCGGCACTCCCGGAGTGCCACTAATTTTTTTTTTAATATAAATTTAATTTAACCTAGATCATATCTGTATATTTGATTTCAATTTATTTTAAACATTAAATTCTGACTCCGATATTACAGGATGTTAAAGATGTATAATATAGTCATCAAACCATTAATTCGTAAGAAAAAAAGAAATGGAAATTCAGAATTATAAAGACTATACAGATCATATTTATCAATGTCCATTTAATAAGGAGGACAATTAGGGGGCCAACAAAAAAATAATAATAAATATTGTATTTGCTGACTGTTTACAGAGGCTATACCAAAAATCATTTTAATCAAATTGAGTAGAACTATTTAACTTATACATAATCTGTTTTAAAAAAAGAAATTATATCCACTAGAAAACAACTTTTCAAAAGTAAAAAAAAAAAAAAAAAAAAAAGAAGAAGAAGAAAAGGATTAAAGTTGTAGCTAAAAAATGGTGTGATATCAAATTTCCAAGCTTATATTATGGTTCTTATTTAACATTTTCCATAAAAAAAAATACCTTTTGTAAGTCGAATGACTTCGGTATATGTTGATAGAAATCCTTTTCTCCTATACTAAATACATCATAACGTGTTTTTGAAAATTCAAATGTTTTAAAATTAAGCATGAGGGGTTTGGCGGCCATTTTTCTATGTTTTACACAAACGTCTGAGCACCCAAGTTCGTAAAGGAAAGCGTGATAAGTTTGTATTAACAACAATTTAGAACTTCTGATATTAACTATGGACAAATAAATTTAAAAAGATTTTTATTTTTAGAAAGAAAGTTGATTGTTACTGCTTTTAAATGATCAATTACTCTAAAAAAGTAATCATAAGTGGAATTGCGAAGATATGTCACCATTACCTTAACTTACTATGTCCTAAGCACACAATTCCATAAAGGAAAGGCACAAAATGTTTTCTTTAGTAAAATGCTAAACTTTTAATTTCAACTACAGACAGACATATTGAAAACACTGACAGTTTGAGAAAAGAAATTGATTCCCATCGTTTTCGAATAACTAATTACTCTATGAAATAAATTACAAGGTAAATCCTTTAGATAAATCACTATTGTTTTATGAGATAAAGTTCTGTAAATAAAATTCCGCAAAGAAAAAGCGTAAAATATCTGCTTAAGTAACAATTTTGAATTTCGGATTTTGACTATGGATTTGGATAGACAGAAATTTGTGTAAAATATGAAAAGATGGCCGCCAAGCCTTTCATGCATAGTTTTAAAACATTTGAATTTTCAGAAACACGTTATGATCTATTTAGCATAGGAGAAAAGGATTTCTATCAACAGATACGAAGGCATTCGACTTACAAAAGGTAATTTTTTTTAATGAAAAATGTTAAATAAGAACCACAATATAAGCTTGGATTGATATCACACTATTTTTTGTCTACAACTTTAATCCTTTTTTTTTTAAGCTTGGCTCTTTTACTTTTGAAAAGTTGTTTTTTTAGTGGATAGTATCCACTGGATACTATTTCTTTCAGACAAAGTGTCGACATTAAAAAATAATGTTAAACCTAAACATGCTACTCATAAAACGAAACAGCTGTTTATCATTGTTAAATTCTAATCTACTTTAATTTTTTTAACCTTTCAACATTGCACATTTGCAATTTTACCGCCGATAAAGGCAAAAAATAGTTTTAAATGAAATTTGAAAACTGTATTTCAATTTATTTTTGAGAAAACAAAATTTATTTATGAAACAAAGGCTATGTTTTTGTGCCAGTACTTGATTATTTAGATACCTATTAAAATACTTGCTATGACCCACCAATGAGTTGCGATCCATAGGTTGGGAACCATTAATGTAGATGTAGACAATATATAGTGGCGCACGAAAAATAATTGTACATATTACTGCTTATAGACAACCATTGCTAAAAATGAATTTTTACTTTTTTTAGAAAATGATTATTTGAATATTTCACTGTATGAATACAAATGAAATTTTTAACAATATTCCGATACGTTTATAAAGTATATCATACTCTATGCTATGATGTATGATTTTACATTCTTGTTTCTCCTTAAATTCAATTTCTTTCAGTTAGAATTAATTAAAAAAAACTTATAACCGTATAAAGAGAAGTAAATATATGATCACCATATAATTCATTTATCTTCACTGGAGTCCGATTTATGTATAGTATAAAACAAGTCTATGTCAAATGTGACAAGTGAGATGCGTTCGTACTACAACCAGTTTTATACTTATTAAAATTTTGATCCAATTGCACTCTAGCGCAAAATACATAAATATAAAATTTATTACGATTCCATATATTAAATTCAGTAATACAGAAATAATATCACTCCATCTTAAATAGAATGTCATCATCATGGCAACTTAGAATTATTACCTAATACAGAATATCATCGAATTATATATGATGGAATTTAATAAAATGAAGAAAAACATTAATATATTTTTTTGATTCAATCTATATTATAAAATGACAACATATCTGAGCATAACGCATACGTCATTTTGCGAATGGCAGTACTTTGAAATTTGAAATGCAATTTCGGCTTTGTAATTTTTGCTGTTGCAAATTTTTAAACTTCTAAACGTCTCACATTTTCAATGTTTACACTGTCGTATAAATGTGCTTTTTAAATGTAATTTATTTGAAAACTATCTTATTATTATTTTTTTTTCTCGTTTTAATACCGTTTTTCTAAACATGGCAACAGAAGTACTCCTTGCCTATTAAAAACAAAGGGTTTTATTTGTTTGTGTTTATAACAGCCAATTATCTACACTTGGTATATAGGTAAGGGAGGGGGATTCCCTACGTGGGGGGGAACCCTAACCCGTACTTACGCAAGAAAATCCAAGGTTTGAAGAAAACTATGGAAAACTCTGAACGGTTAAGCCGACGGCCGTGATTGTGTTCGAATCCAGGGAGGCAGAACCTCTCGGCCACTAAAGGGTCAATCCATTTCAAGTGGTCCAACACTGGTCGCTCGATCATTTTTAAAAAATCTGAATTTTTTTATACAACAACCCTAACAGGATGGAAGTTCAAAATGACTATTATTTTTAATTTTATTAATTTTTGTTTGTGCATGGCAGCCATCTTTATTCCATCATGTGCAGCGATTTTCTCATATACTAGGATATACAAAATATCAATTATCTCATCTTTTATTTTTCCAATTGAAGTGGGGTTTGCAGCATTTTGTTCAGATTAAAATACGCTAGAGGTATGGTGGCAAAATATATTTTAAAGATAAATTTTTACTGGTGAAATTTTAGCATAAAATTTAAGGTTTTTTTAAAAGATCTGTCCGTTTACAAGAGGACATTTTTCATGCAAGGAAAATTGTCAACACGACACAATATTTTTTACGAATAGGTTGAAAGTACCTGCACTCACGAACCAACTCCCAGATCGGGGAATTGATTTCTCTTTGCGAGAAAAATTACAAAATTTGTCAAAAATTTCAAAAATCGCACTTTTTAGGCTTTGATATCTCTGGTGGGGCGCAAGATAAAAATCTGAAATTCTGGCCTTGGAGAGTCTTTTATGGTAGTGTCATGCAGAAAAAATTTCAAGGAGATATGGCTACAAGCTGACATATGACACGGACAATATGTGAAAACAATACTGCCAAACTATTGTAACCTACTATGTAATTGTTCAGAACTCCAAAATGTTAAATTAATGATTGATGGTACAAAATTAAATTATAATTACAAATATCTTCTTCAAATGCTTGTGTGTGATTTAAACAATTCAGAATATATGCTAAGCCAATGCACTATTTGTCCAGATGAACAAAACTTACTAACTTTACTCGGAACACATTTCAGAAAAAGTAAATTACAGACAATGGGTTGCAACTGATCGTGTTGAGATGGTTTCAATTATTAAACCTACAGAAGAATTTTATGAAATTTTAGTGAAAAAACTATATGCTTTCAAGAAACATCATTATGTGTGTAAAATACAATCAATATTTCCTAAGTACAAAAAAGGAAATCTACTAGATTCAGAATGCATTGAAATTGATGACTTTTCTGAAAATTTTACATTTGTCATTCAAGAAGATAAAGAGGATTTTCTCTGGATGAGGAAGCAGGCCACTGTCCATCCCTTTGTATATCAGTATAAAGATAGTAGTATTTTTATAAATACAAAAGTTTTTGCGTTATCAGCGATCACATTACACATGATGCCATCACAATCCATACAATCCAAAAACCATGGGTGCAAGTTCGAAATTTTGCCAGGACTGAAAATATTTTGAGTTACTCTTTGTTGAGCATATGTAGTATCTTTGTAAATTAAGCATCTATTATTAAACTGTTTTCTACAAATGATATTTTCAGTGTAAATATTGTAATAAAAGAGATTAATCTCATTTCTCCTAATGTACTCCTAATAGCATATCTTAACATTTTCTAATCACCGTACCTCAGCTTTATAATCAAATCTCCTTCCTAAAATTTTTTTGTGCATAAAACTACCATAAAATACTATCAAAAGCCAGAATTTCAGATTTTTATCTCGCGCCACACCAAAGATATAAAACTTTAATGTGGGGAAATAGCTGCACGCGATGAGACAAAGATGGCCACCATACTCAAATGAAAAGTATTAAAATTAAAATAGTAATTTTGAACTTCCATCATCTAAGGGTTGTTGCACAAAAATTTCCAGATTTTTTAAGAATGATCAAGCAACCAAAATATTTTCGGCGCCAACTGAAATGGCCAAATGGCATTTGTAGTAAGTTTTGTTCATCTGAACAAATAGTGCATTGACCATGTCACACCTCAGCTTGTAGTCAAACCTCCTCCTTGAAATTTTTTGTGTACAATAAAATACTATCAAAGGCCATAATTTCAGATTTTTATTTCGTACCCCCACCAGAGATATCAAAGCCTAAAAAGTAAGATTTTTGATTTTTTTTTTCTTTTTTTTTTTTTTTTTTTTTTGGGCAAAGAGAAATTAACTCCCAGATCTGGGACTTTGTGTGCAAGTATATGCACTTTCGACCTAATCGTAGAAAAAATTGTGTCAGGTTGACAGTTTTCCTTGCATGAAAAATTTGCTCTTGTAAACAGACAGATTTTGGAAAAAAAATCTTAAATTTTACACTAAAATTTCACTTGTAAAAATTTATTTTTCAAAATTATTCTACCACCATACATTTAGCCTATTTTATTCTAAAAAGAAAAAAAAAAAAGCTGCAAACTCCATTTCAATTGGAAAAATAAAAGACGAGATATTTATAATTTTGTATATCCTAGTATCTGAGAAAATCATTGCACACAATGAAACAAAGATGGCCACCATGCAGAAACAAAAAATAGTAAAATTAAAATAAGTCATTTTGAACTCCCATTATGTTAGGGCTGTAGTACAAAAATTTTCAGATTTTTTAAAAATGTTCGAGGAACCGAAAAATTATTTTCTGGACCACTTGAAATGGATTGATTCAAAAGGAGAAAATTAAAGTATGTGCTGTGTCAAGAATATTGTCTGTTATAAAACCCAATGAATTTTGCTTTCAATTATAAAATTTCATTCATACTTAAAATAATATATATAAATAGATTAGTATCTGTTTCACTTAATAGCATCAAGACTTCAAGTTTAGAATTAAAATGATTTCAAAATGATCACATTAAAATACTGATTCTTTTTGAAAAAGTGAGTACGGATATGAAAGGTGCATATTTAAATTTTGATATGCTGAAAATTGTGTTGAGTGTAGATTTCACGGGGAAAAAAATCTTATGATGGAGTCAGAGTGGAATAAATTCTGCTTTTCCTTCATTTTAGAATACTAGCATTGATTGATTTGAGCTTTAATTGATTACTTTATAATAATAATAAAAACAGATCTTAATTATTTGTTACTGCTTACATGAACGATTAAAGTTTAAATTTAACAATTTCTACAATTAAGTTTTATAGGAATAGTATTTTGTTAACTTTAGGTTAAATATCATTTGTTTAAGAGTTAGACTTACCAATATAAAATACATTTTACTGTAATTAATTTTGTTATGAATCAATGAAACAGTTGCTTTTTAAACATTTTCATTCATCTAAATTCAATGGGTTCTACCATGTTGTTCCGCTTCTGTATTGTGTCCTTGTAACATCGCCTTGGCGACAAACACAGCCCACGCCAATTATACGCCAATCGGCAATTTACTGTAACCCTGCTCACGTGTTGTGTGACGCAGTGGATTGAGAGAAACAGTCTCTTAGCAACAAGCTCTAATACTGCAACAAGCAGCGACTCTTACAAAAATAAACATTCCATTAAATTTACAGTCTACTTGCTTTTTCTTTTAGTTTTTCTTTTTAATTTAGTACACCTCCGTACATTTGGTCCTAGCGACCCGGAGGTATGAACGAATCAGTGTCTTTTCTATTGAATTAAATATTGAATTAATCGAATTTCGTCAACAAGATAATGTCGGAAACTGAGATAAAAGCATTGAACAGAAGGCGAGGGAATATCAAGGCCCAAGTCACCAGAATATTTAACGCAACGGATGGAAAAACATTTAATTTATCCGAATGGAAAGCCCACCTGGATTTACTGTCGAAAACTGAAGAAAAGTTTGAAGCTCTTAAACTGGAATATTATAGAATAATAGAGGAAGAAAAGTTGGAAGAAACTGAAAAAATACTGAGTCAACTGGACGAGGATATTCTAAAACTAGAGGTAAGCTTAAAATCCTCTATTAATGCTTATTATGAAAATACTGATTCTAATATAAAATCTATTGAACAGGACCAAGCTAAAACCTCTAGCATTAAGCTACCTAGGGTCATATTGCCGGTTTTTAGTGGCAGAATTGAAGAATGGTCCGTATTTAAAAGTACATTTAACGAGCTTATTAATGATAATTCAAATTTAAAAGATAATGAAAAATTATTTTATTTGCGTTCTGCTTTGACTGGTGAAGCGAGGAGTTTGCTTACACCAGATGAAAATTATGTTTCACTTTTCAATGCGTTAGAACAAAGATACGAGAATAAAAGAGTTATGGTAGATTGTCATATAAAGAATATTTTAAATCTTTGTGTAATTAAACAGGAGTCCGCTAAGGATCTCCGCATTTTATTGGATAACGTGAAGAAAAATTTAAGAGCTTTAAAGATCTTAAAGTATGATAGACATAATTTCTCGAACGCAATTTTGCTGAATATTATTCTAAATAAACTAGATAACGAAACTCGTAAACAATATGAACTAACATTAAAGGATAATGAAGTGCCTAATTTTGATGAATTTTTAGAATTTCTTGAGCGAAGATGTCAAATCTTAAATAGTATAAGTTCTAATGTATCCTCTAAATATACTGCAAAATCCTTATTCATAAAAACAAACAAACCTCAAAGTAAATGTTGCGTAATTTGTAAAACCGAAAACCACCCCTTATATCATTGTGTTAAATATAAAAATATGAAGTTAAGTGAGCGAATTAACCTTGTTAAGAAAAATAAACTTTGCTTCAATTGTTTAAGTTCAGCCCACCTCATTAATTATTGTAATTCAAAAAGCACTTGTCATGTTTGCAAGAGCGCAAGCCATCATTCATCATTACATAATTATACAACACCAGTAAACAATCCTATAAACAATCTCCCAATACATGAAACAATAAATAGCAATTTTGTTTCGGAAGATTTATCACAAAACGAAACTACTGCTCATTCATTTTTTTCATATGAAAATGATAATAATAAATCTGTTTTAATTAGCACTGCAATAATTTATTTGACAGATGTAAATGGCATCAAAATTCCTTTCAGGGCAATCTTAGATTCCGCATCTCAGAATTGTTTTTGTACATTTAAAGCAGCACAAATATTAGGCTTGAAAAAGGAGAAAATAAATATTCCTGTAAGTGGAATAAATAAATTGCCTATTTACATTAAATCTAGAATCAAATCAAAGTTGTCAAATAAAATGAATAGTGCCAGTTATGATATTGAGTTATTAATCGTTCCAAACATTTGTGACTTCACGCCCTCGAAAAAGATAAACATATCAGATTTAAAAATTCCAGCAAATATTTGTTTAGCGGATAAAAAATTTAACATTCCAAGCAGTGTGGAGATAATTATCGGTGCTGAACTGTATTTTTCTCTTTTAAATGAAGAAAAAATAAAGTTAGGCAATAATTTATATTTGCAATCAAGTATTTTTGGATATTTAGTATCTGGGTGTATTTATGACAAAACAGTAAATAATAATAATACTAATTATTGTTTCTTAACAAAAAATCTTGATTTACTTAATGACACTTTGAAGTCTTTTTGGGAAATTGAAGAAGTGCAAAATTTAAAACCCTGTAACAGTGAAGAATTAGACTATTGTAATGATCACTTCGATAAAACGCACTTCAGAAAACCGGATGGTAGGTTTGGGGTCACGATGCCGTTTAAACCACAGGTTTTAGAACCCGATTTGGGAAATTCCAAAAATCTTGCTTTGAAAAGATTAAACTCTCTGTGGCAACGTTTAGATCGAGATCCTGTTATGAAAAATTTATACACAGAATTTATTAAAGAATATAGAGATTTAAATCACATGCATGAAATAAAAGAAAACACGAACTTTAATGATGGCTATTACTTACCACATCACGGCGTTTTACGACCCTCTAGTAAAACCACAAAACTACGCGTCGTTTTTGACGCTAGTGCCAAGTCAACCAATGGAAAATCTTTGAACGATTTATTATGTAAGGGTGGAGTTCTGCAAGATGACCCTCTCGATCTCTTAGGACCAGTGATTGCTAAAGCAAAAATATTCATGCAGGAGCTATGGCTTCTTAAAATAGAGTGGAATGAGAAGCTGCCCTCTCATGTTGCCAAACAATGGGAAACCTTCCTCGAAAGTCTTAAAGAACTGGAATCCATTGAAGTGCCAAGATGCTTCCTAGCTGTGAACCAATCAGTGGTGCTAAATGGTTTCGCAGATGCGTCTTCCAAGGCTTATGGCGCAGTGATATACATGCAAACATCTAATTCTAGAGAAACCATCAGTCACTTATTATGTAGTAAATCCCGCGTGTGTCCAACCAAAGTAATAACAGTGCCACGTCTCGAACTGTCAGCATGTCTTCTTCTGGCTAAACTCACTAACAAGGTCTTAAATTCATTAGACAAACAAGTAGCTTCAGTCAATTTGTTTTCTGATTCAACTATTGCTTTAGCTTGGATAGACACTGCTCCTCATCTCCTGAAAACGTTTGTGGGAAACCGCGTTGTGCAAATTAAGGAACAAACTAAGAACTTTCCATGGTTTCATATTCCGTCAGAACACAATCCAGCTGACTTGATATCAAGAGGTGCAAGTGTGGAAAACCTGTCTTCTAACCAGTTGTGGTGGCATGGCCCGCCTCTTTCAATTCTTGAAGAAACAATAGCAAAAACTGACTCTAATTTAAGTGACATTAAAGATGAACATTATTCTAGTGAGCTTAAAGCTCCCAGCAACTTGACATTCGCTATTCATAATGACTCTAATTTCTGTGATAATTTAATTAATCTTAGCAATAATTTCCAAAAATTAATTAGAATTTTAGCTTATATTTTCAGATTCATACATAAATGTAAAAAAGCAACATCTGCAACCGGCCCTCTGTTGCTGGAGGAATTAAGAAAGGCAGAGGTTTATTTAATAAAAAATGAACAGGTAAAGTATTTCAAAAATGAAATTTCGGCCCTCCAAGCGGGATCTTCGGTTCATCGCGCAAGTAAGTTAAAATTCTTAAATCCCTTTTTAGATGGAGATAGCTTATTGAGGGTGGGAGGAAGATTAGCAAATTCAAATTTGAATTTTGATCATAAACACCCCATTATACTTCCGGCGAGCTGTCGCTTGACGAAAATAATTTTTCAATATTATCATAAACGAGATTTTCATGTAGGACCCCAATCTCTTTTGAACACTGTGCGTCAAAAATATTGGCCGCTTAGTGGCAGAAATATTGCGCGTAAAATTGTACATGAGTGTTTACAATGCTTTAAAATTAAACCTATAACGGCTAGTCAAATGATGGGGGATCTCCCTCCTGAAAGAATAGTGCCCAGTTCCCCATTTTCAAATGTGGGATTAGATTTAAGTGGGCCTTTTGAAATAAAATATAAAGGTCAAAGAAAGGGTACTTTTCAGAAAATCTATGTTGCCATATTTGTATGTATGGTCACTAAAGCTGTGCACTTGGATTTTGTCTCAGATTTGACATCCGAGGCTATAATAGCGACTCTAAAAAGATTCTTCGCTCGTCGTGGGAAAAGCTCTGTAATCTTTAGCGACAATGCTACAAATTTCGTTGGGGCTTCAGCAGAACTAAAACATTTACGTAGACTTGTTACGAGTGATGAAGTTTCGAACTTTTTAGCTTCTGAAGGTATTAAGTGGAAGTTCTCCCCTCCTAGGGCGCCAAATTTTGGTGGCCTTTGGGAGGCAGGAGTCAAATCTTTCAAATACCACTTAAAAAGAGCTGTGGGTTCAGCTCATCTCACGATCGAGGAATTCCTGACAGTTATCACACAGATAGAGGCTATTTTAAATTCGCGACCGCTTTGTCCTTTGTCAACAGATCCTGACGATCTTCAGGTGTTGACTCCTGGTCACTTTCTCATAGGAAAGCCTCTTAATTTAATTCCAGAACCCAATTTAAGTGAGGTCAAAGATAATTTGCTAAATAAATGGCAAAGGACTCAAAAATTAACGCAGTTAATATGGAAACGTTGGCAGAATAATTATCTGAGCCAGTTACAAGAAAGAAACAAGTGGCTATTTAAAAAGCCTAATATTCTGCCAGGAATGCTAGTTTTGCTTAAGGACTCACAATTACCCATTTGCACTTGGTCACTAGGGCGCATTAATAAGGTTTTCCCAGGCGCGGACGGGATAGTCAGGGTAGTTGAAGTTCGTACCGCTAAGGATAATTTTAAACGACCTATTTCAAAAATAAGTATATTACCCATTGAGGACAACATCATAGATCCTAAACTTTAAATGTGCTTTATTATGTATTAATTTTTCATGTATTATTTGTGTTTATTTATTTTATTTATTTATTTTTGCTTATAATCTGTATCATATTGTATTATTACTTGTATTGCATATGTATCTTGAAATATAAAAATATTTCAACGCCGGGCGGGATGTTCCGCTTCTGTATTGTGTCCTTGTAACATCGCCTTGGCGACAAACACAGCCCACGCCAATTATACGCCAATCGGCAATTTACTGTAACCCTGCTCACGTGTTGTGTGACGCAGTGGATTGAGAGAAACAGTCTCTTAGCAACAAGCTCTAATACTGCAACAAGCAGCGACTCTTACAAAAATAAACATTCCATTAAATTTACAGTCTACTTGCTTTTTCTTTTAGCTTTTCTTTTTAATTTAGTACACCTCCGTACACATGTTATTATGAAATTTGAAATGACTCAGAAAAATTCTGCAACGATTATTTATGTTAAATTTCAAACCATTCGGTTGAGTAGTTTTTGCACTGTTATATGCAGACAGGGATGGACCAGACGACAATTGGTAAAAAGTAAAGAAAAAGAAACATAATATGAAGAATATCACTTTATTTTTTTACAACAAAAAGTCTTTTGAAAATACATAAAAATCAAAATAATATATTTCAAAAGAAAACCAATCATACAAAAAGATACCAAAATTAAAAAACAGACTAGCTTTATGGTAAAGTAACAAATGCGAAATAGCTCATATTATAAAAAAAAAAAAAAAAAAAAGCAAGTTATAAAATTATACTTTTATGTACTTCAAATACAATATGAATTTTTATCAATTTCATGTTTGTTAAAAGATGATATGAAGCAAATATTAAAAAAAGAACTAATACAAGCATTTTCATATTTAACAAAAATAATAATTTTACTTTACTGAAATCTCTGTGTCACATTTACATTATGTACAATCAATCTCATACATGTCCCAGATTATATGATTAAAAAAAAAAAAAATCCCTATTTTTATATTAGAAAAAATTTATTTGAAAATTTTGTAAAGAATTTTCCTTTACAGCAAAGTTGTATGAAAAACTGTTTATAGCAATAAAATTTTATATTTCAAAACTTATTGTTTATAGCAATTAAGTTTTATATTTCTACACAGACACAATTAAAACTTTCAAGTTATTTAATTATATAAGAAAATTTTAGAATATGTAATCAAATGAATGTCTGGATAATGCAATAAAATTACAATAACCTATTTATAATATTGAGAATGCCTGGAAGTCAGAAAGAAAAATTATGTCACCATGAGCATTAAAATATTAAGAAAGATAACTTGAAAATAAATGTTCTGTGTTTGCCACCAAATTGTACATGTTACAATTTTCATAGTGAAATTAAGAAAGTTCCATAATCAAGTATGCAGGGATGCAGTGGAGGGTATACGGGATATACACTGTACACTTTTTTCTTTTTTTAAGGACACCGTATATCTTCTGTTTCTCAAGAAAGCTATAGCATGTATACTCTAGAGTATACGCTCTGACTTGAGCATATACTCTCTGCTTAGATAGTATACCATCTGTTGTTTTTATGACTACACCACTGCAAGTATGTCGAAAATTGGTATATTAAACTGAACATGACATGACAAAATTAAATTTATTATTGTAATTTACTTTGTTCATTTTTAGAGATTATTTTTTTAATTTAATTATTGGCAGTATTCGACAATTTATTGAGTATATATAAAAATATTACAAAATTTCACTAAACAGTATAAGAATTATTTCAGATATTTTTTGTACAATTTATTTTGATAAATTTAACCGATTTGGTGAATTCAAATGCTTTCTTAAACATTTTGTAAATATGCAAGCATTTCTTTCAAAATGTTTAAATACAGTCGAGCCTCTATATAACGAAATCCATCGTTCCAGTAAAAAATTCGTTATATAGAGAAATTCGATGTATAGAGTATGATGTTAAAAATAGTATTTAATGTGTAAATTTTGAACAAATATTATTTTTGATCATTTTAATTAAGAATTTGAAATGTTTAAAAGTATATATTAACCAAACATTTTATTTCTTACTTATTTAAGCAGTTTCAAAAAAGAGAAAAGACATTTATTTAAAAGCTTAATGAAAATCAAATAAGGAAGACTTACATAAATTTCAGAGGAAGAAATCTGAAATTTTTTGTTGTTTTGATTTTAAAATTACAATTGTTACGCTCTCAAAAAAAATTCTCAAATTTTAGCAAGGAATGAAAAATTGTAGTTGATATTTTCCTCCATTTGAAGGTCTCTCTTATGTGCTCTCATCTGATTCCTCTCTTATATGTGTAACAATTCAATTGACTGTTTTGAGAAGGATGTTGAAAGGTGTGTGGGAGGTGGGATGAACTTGTTAGATTTAAAGAATAAGGAGAGAAGTAATATTTATTTAAAAAAAAAAAACCTCTCCACTGAACGATAAATCAAAAATAAGTGATGGAAAATTGATTCCATATGATTTCGAAGCTTTTTTAAAACTGTTTTTAAGTTCAATTTATGAAAAAATTCATTATATGGAGATAGATATTTCGCTATAGAGTCTGTTTTTAATGTAATCATGCGAAAAGGGGACCGTTCTTACTAAAAATTCGTTATATGGAGGAATTCGATGTATGGAGTTTCGTTATTTAGAGGTTCGACTGTATACAAATGTTTCAAATTTAGCTATTTTAAAAATATGTTTCATAATTTTCAATTTTTATCTTTTTTAAATGCTTGGATGGATTTCAGAATAACTTTCTTCTATATTTATTCAACTTCAGGTTCAAGAAAAGGTAAGCGTGGAACACTAACTGCATTTGAAACCATTATCATATTGTTTGCAACAATGCAGGTTTGATGACAACCTGGACAACACACCTAATTATGAAACTTCAGCCAAAATAAACAATAAGTAATTATAGATATTGCAATTGATATAAAGTTACTTAAAAGCATAGTTAAGTTAATATATGTATTTGTTTTTGCGATACATAAAAAAATAAATATATATGATATAATGAGAAATTAGGTGTAATAGCATTTGGTCTAAAATAAAAGATAAAGATAATGATAAGTAAAGGCATATGACAAGTCTTAAAAAACAATTTAAAGTCACAGCTGGTTTTTACTGAGATTGTAAAAGTGACAAAATTGCCATAAAACCAGAAGAATTCTCAAAATTAAGTCTGAGATTTTTAAACAATGCAAAATGATACGAAATAATTCAATTACCTAATGAAATATTGATATTAGAGATATGAATTAGTTTTATTAATAAAAATTAAAAAAGGATATTTTCTTTCAATAGATTTTAACTTGATTGGATTCTGAAACAACACTTTTGCTGTTATTCCCAAAACGTCTCTTCTAAAAGCTTCTTGCACCTAGCATCAAGACCTAGTGCATATTGTAGGCCGATATATAAAAGTAAGAGAACAGATAAAAAATTTCTGTTAAAATATATAGATTTTTTAATACTTTAAATTTTTTATTATTGGATTTTTATTTCTATATTTCTCGCCGAAAGGTAGCTAAGTCGCCAAATATGGTGCTATGAATTCTTCACTTGCATTATTTTGGGGCTATAACATTTGACTAGGGTTGTCAGAAAACTTTACTTTTGAAAATACGCCAACTTTTTTCGCTCCAAAAATGTAAATATAATTCGTAATTTTTCAAAACCAAATTTGTAGGTTTTTGAAGGAATTTAAACTTTTTTCAAGATTTTATTATTAACTAATTTATATTTTTAAATGCTTTTTAAAAAAAACTATGTTAATAAGTAGCCTTGAAAATGGCATCTTCAGAAAGTTTGCTGCAAAATAAAATATGACTTTAGCAGAAAAAATTTTACCCCACCTCCCCCCCCCCCCAAAATAATAATAATAATAATAATAATAAAATAGCACAAAAACTTAGAAAAAAAAGGAGAATGAGTATTCTGACAATATAAATCAAAACAAGATTGAATTAAAATTTGATCATAGATATATTTATGGGTTATATATTGCCATATTAGTTTACTAAATACTTTCCTTCATTCTATTACTTAACAATGGTAAAATTTCTTATGAAAGATTTTTACATAAAATTTACATAAGACATACATTTTTACATAAAAAAAGACAAAAAAAAAAAAAAAAAAAACTACACTTAAAAAAATTTTTTAATAAAATAAAAAAAATAATATTCAGAATATAAGTTTGAAGAAGTGATACAGAATGGAATTTGACAAAATGTAGAACTTTATTTCATAGATCATTAAGAGATAACTGTGAGGTGAAAAGCTCGCAAAACAGGATGATCAAAAGAATAAAATAACTCATACTTTTTACATTAAAAAAAAAAAAAAAAATTACAACAACTTATTTTTCTTTTACAATTTAATGAATAATGAATTTAATAATTTAACTTTGGTAGAAACTACAACTAATTTATGTAAATTTGAATGCATTTTATTATTACAAGTAGTAAATGTTTTCAGCATGATAAAAATGATGTACATATACATATGGGTCATTCCACAAAAAACATTTTCCAGCAACTGGTAGTTATTTTTGACAGAATATATTTTTAAATGTTATAAGACTTTATACATACTACATATTCAAAATATGTATTTAATAAAAACTGATGATTTGTAAATTTTTCTTCAAATGAACAGATGTATATATATGTACACTTTCATTATATATTACTTATTAAACATCTTCATCTTTTATTGTAATTTTTTTCCCCTTAAAATTTCTTTAAACACTCCATTAACCCTCTCACTGCATATATTTTTTGAAAAATCAAAATAAGTTTTAAAAAATGTGCATTTATTTTACATATTTCAAATCTGCATATATTTTAGAGTTTATATTTTTTCCCTTTTGTAAAAGAGTTTTTAATATAGAATTAAATCATTAAAAATTAAGATCATGGTAATTTTGGAATCTACAACTTTTGCTATTTTATGTTGTCCATGAAAATTGCGAGATGGACAATAAGAGGGTTAAGGAACATGACCACTTCTACTTTCTAGATAATGGTCCCTGGACGTGCAATACAGTGTATTTCTCGATCAGCTGGTCAGTCTAATACAGGATACACAATGTTTAGTTCTGAAGCATGCTTAGTATTAATTTTATTGACTGGAAGAGATGAAAGATCATTTAACTTTGCCCAGACTTGAATCTAACTCATGACCTGCTGCAGCATGGTAATTAAATGTGCTGAACATTACACCATTAGGATTCAGAATTGCTTTGATAAGCAAAATAAATTTTATTTTAAAAGAATTTTTTTTCTCCCCCCCCCCCAAAAAAAAAAAAAATAAATAAAAAAAAAAAAAAAAAATAAAATAAAATATGCTTGAATTAATGTTACAAGAATAGGCTTGGATTACCATTTACAACTATTCTCCCATTACAATAAAACTATATGCTATAATTTTCAAAATAAAATACAAATTTTCAAAGGGATAAGGCATTCTTCTTAAATCTCAATTGTTAACCCACTGATGTGCACATTGTTCTTTGTTATTAATTCTGAAATATTTTCTTTGAACTAGAAATAATCATTAGCTTAATATATCCTCTGTTTTTTTATTTCATCATTTATTTAATAAGTTTTTATTTCAGATGTGTAAAGATTTTTAATATTTTTCTTAAGTTTCATATTCCATGTTAAATAAGCCTGGCATTATGAAAGAAAACATTGTGCCTAAATTACATTATTACCAAAGTTAAACTTAAATCCTTATAAAATAAACATGAAATGCTGAAAAGACTATGAATTTTAATATACTTTTTTTAGTTAATTTATTGCAATTTTTATTTTTCAAAAGTAATGTTTTACATAGAATGACCCATACACAGTAAAACTAATTGTCCAAACTGTATTTAACTGCATTCCCAAAGATAAGGATTAATACCAAGAAGTAAAAATCTACATTTAAGGTGGGGAAGGGGGGATCTTACTGATTAAAGTAAAAATTGTATATAATTACTCAAAAAAAACTTTGAATTCTGATTTAAACCAATCTTAAAATTTACATTTAGTTTGAACTTAAGTCTACTTCAGGTTAAAGAAGATATTTTGTTCTGGAATTATATTCCCAAGCTAAAATCTTAGTTAACTAAAACATGCTGACTTTTTGTAAAATTAAAATGAAACTGGGCTACATTATATTGGTGCATGCATGCAATAAAACAAAATAACATTGAAACAGATTTTTGCCAGCTGAAACATTTGTTACCCAAGGCATCACTGAATTTGGATAAACAAGTAACTATTTACTATCTACAGCAAAACAATTTTGTTGGACATGTTAAACTAAAACAATTATCAGTACCATACTGTTTTTATTATTGTTATTACATGCGGTGAAAGTGATTTATTAAAAGTAGACTCTGAGAAATGTAATTTAAAAAACCCAACTTCTTTTTTGTGATTGCCCTAATCACCCATATAATAATTCAAGATTATGTCTAAATTACTGTAGTATGGATAATTGACATTTGACCATATTTAATTAATATTTATATAGATGATGAACACTTGTCTTACCAATAATTTATTTTTTCCATTTAATTTTGGTCCCAAAGTGTTCAGATTATGAAAGCTCTACTAGTAGTGTTAAAAACTAAAATATAAATCAACTAACATATTTTCTCACAAATCACAAAGGAAAGTTCCATAATCAAGTATTGCATAAAGATTTGTGTATTTTCTTAGTGCAGTTTACAACAAATTTAATCTAACATTGTAATTTGTCTGTTTTAGTATACATATAAAATCAATATACATAAATAAATTGCACTGATAAAGAATTTATAGATAATGAAATTTGTGACATTGTAGGTAAAATGTGTTCTGCCGAAAATGAGCCGATTGATTCTATAGAATAGATTGGTCATTGTACTACAAAGAATGCACAGTATATAGAAAATAAAGACATTTTACAATTAATTGTATACAATATCTAAGTTTCTAATTACTTTTTATGGTTCTTACTGAATTAGGGTGTGTTATTTGATAGTTTATTATTATATCAGGGCTTGAATTTCAGGGCGGGATGGCGGGATACGCACCCAAAATTTTGAAATCCCGCCCAAAAGAATTACGTGGACGGGAGACTCCTGCCCAAAAAATTTTGCATTTTAAACTTTAATCACTCCCACGACCGTTTTGCGAATTTTGTGATATTTTCTTGCGACTGATCGACACATTTTGCGAGTTTTTTACCGCGAAAGATCACTGAAAATCGCGATTTTTTCTGCTACCGATTGGCAAATTTCATAATTTTTTCCTTAAATCGATTGACAAGTTTTGCTCTATTTTCCGCGGCGAAAAAAAGGTGATTCTGTTCCGAATTTTCAAAAAATAAAAAATAAATAAAATAAAATAAATAAAATAATAAAAATAAATAAAATTAAATTAAAGTAACGCATTCAATTTCAAAAATTATGAAACAGTGATGCCACGGATGAGCTACAGCGCGTAAATTACGCAAAAAATCAGAAATGACATACAAAAAAAAACAGCTATTATGCATCCCACAGGACGCGTGAATTCGTAAAGGTTTGCGAAAAAACAGCAAATATTGTTAAAAAATCGCAAAAAAACGACTAATTTTCTGCAAATTTCGTCAAGAGGTACCCCAAAGAATGGCTAATTTTGTCACAGAATCCAGTAAAACAGCAGTATTCATCAAAAAAGTCGCAAAAAACGTCAATTTTCGTCCAAAAATCGCGCAAAACGACAAATTTCGACAAAAGAATCACTATAAACAACAGATTTCCCTAAAAGATTGCGAAAAATGGCAATTTTCGTCAAAAAAATCATTATAAAACAGCAGATTTCATCAGAAGATCGCGAAAAAACGGCCAATTTCCTCAGAAAATTTGCGAAAAAACGGCTAATTTCGTCAAAAAATCCCGAAAAAAACCGGCAGATTTCCTGAAAAGATCATAAAAAAGGCAGATTTCATTAAAAGATAGCGAAAAAATGCAAATTTCATCAAAGGGAACCGCTCACCCCGGCCTCCCCCCAAAAATAATATTGCCAGGAGTGCATTTTTCTGTTCAACAAGCTACTTTTCTTGCTTCATTTTTTAAGTTATGTCTTTGCTGCTCTAAAACCGTTTCTGACAGTTCCCTGAAAGTAGCCATTCATTAAACAAAAATTACCCCTTAACGAAAGTATTTGTTTTTTAAGAAAAAGTCTTTTTCAATAAATTTTACTTGCCCCTTTTTAAAAGAAATGCGAACAATAGTGATACTTCTCATCTTTTTTACTCAAATAAGTATTATTTTATAATTAAGTTTGTATATTGCACATTTAATATGCAGAAGAATAATATTGGTTTTAATTATAACAATTAATTATAAATTTATTAAATTAATTAGAAGTTTTATTAATTATTATTAAAATAATAATTAGACCTGTAACAAAAATAATTAGCACCGGGAAAGAATTTACCACAAGGAAAGACTAGACAGTATAAAAGATTTTTTTTTTTACACATTTTGCATAATCATTCTGGATAAAAATTGTTGATAAAAATTGCGTCGGTAATATTTTGTCATGTCTGTATTCTGGTAATTCTTTAAATAGCAATAAAATAATAGTGTGTTTTAATTATTTTTTTCTCCCTCCCGATTAGCTAAACTCCCCTCCATTTATAAATGTTGGTAGGGAGACTCCCCTCCTTCGAAAAATTGAATTTCAAGCCCTGTATATAGATATTGTAATATTTCAATACATAGAAAAAGTACATTTTTGTTGTTGCTCTTTATTTCAGACAGTTATTGTAGATTTGCAAGTATTTTAATGCTGATAATTTCAAACTTTTTGAAGCTAATTTCAAATTTTGTATACACATTCGTTAAATTTGAATCCACTAATTGTATTATTGTCAACAATTTGTTTGACCTTGGCAACATATCTGATTATGGAACTTTAGCTAAATCTGAAACAATAAATATTGCATATTGTACTATTTTATCTAATATCATAAAATTTGTTAAAAAGAAATATATTAAAAATCTCCAGAAATTGCATAGTTATACACATTTATATATGAAGCAAATATATTACAAATATTTTTATTATATCCTAAATTAAAATAGTCTCTATGCAGGCAACAATTCTTTCACATTTTCTTGAAAATTGCTTTGACCAATAACTTTTGATTCTGCATTTGAATCAGATCTCAAATTTTTCATTTCTTCTACTCTAATATTTGGATTTAAATGAGGATCCAACAGAGGATCAGATTCTGCACTGGCACGTCCTAGTCTTAAAAAAATTATACTAAGAGTACACAGTCCTATGAGGAACAGAACAAGCACAACAACCCATTTCTTGTAAAGAAGACTTGAATCTTTTCTTCGATTTTTCGCTTGCAGAGTTCTGGACCTTAAAAGAATAATTAGAAATCAGGTAATTAAAGATTAATACATAAATGCACTAAATTAAAAAGAACATCGGAAATTGTTGATAATATTCATCAGAAATACTACACTAATTATTCACCTCTTCATCAAATAAGAAAGAAAAAAAGTGTGGATAAAAAAATGCTTGTTATGTATTTGAAGAATAATTATTTTGTTGCTGATTGCTTCAGAAATAAGGGCAATGTGACTAAAATTTTTAATGATTTTACTTCTATAAACAAAAGGGGGATCAATATAAAACCAGGGGTGCAGAAAATGTTTCTGCTCTCAACATTTCCCCCAATCCATATGAAAATTTCCTCAAAATTTTTATGGTATGTTATAGATAAATGCTGTATTACCATATGCATCGAAAATCCATTTTTCCATTATTTCTCAACTTATGCGCAAGTATGTAAGACAAGTGATTTTGAGTGTCGAAAAAAAATTCTGAAATTCACATCAAATTTTTTAAAAGGGGGGGGGGGGGGCATCCACTCCCAGCATTTTTTTTTCTGGCTCTTTGACTAAATTCGCTATTTTTAGCAATCGTTTGACGAAATTTGCAGTTATTTCATGATCTTTTAACAAAATTTGCGATTTTTTCGTGATCCTTTGATGGAATTTGCTATTATTTTGTGATCTTTTGACGATATTTTAATGAAATTTGCAGAGTTTTTTGCCCGTTTAGACGAAGTTTGTAATCATTTAGATTTTTTTGACGAAATTTGTGGTGGTTTTGTCATTTTTAGGTAAAATTTGCGTTCTTTAGCAATCTTATAATGAAATTTGTAGTTGTTTCACCATGTTTTGATGGAATTTCGCGATTTTTTGATGAAATCTGTGGTTGTTTTGCATTTTTTCGGCTAAATCTGCAGTTTTTTGCGACCTTTTGAAGAAATAAACGTTTATTTTGCGGTCTTTTGACAAAATTTGTGTTCATTTTGTGATCTTTTGACGAAACTTGCAGTTCATTTGGCAAAATTTGCGGTTATTTTGTGATCTCGTGATGAAATTTGCGTTTTTTCCATAATTCTTGGACAAAATTCACAGTATTTCTATATACGATTTTTTGATTTATTTTTTTATTTTTCGGGAAATTCGTAACAGAATCACCCGTGAGATACGGTACACATCAATTTTGTGAAACTCGGCGTACGGATATTTTTGTTTGTAGTGAATTTTCTATCTCGGAGAATTATGGAATTCGTTGTTAAAATTGAAATCAATTGTATATGTTTCTGCAAAATTTCCCCGGTTGGTTAAAATTTCCCCCGATCCTAGATCGCCGGATCGGACATATTCTGCACCCCGGTATAAAACAAGCTAACCATAAAATGTAAAATATACTTAAAAAGCAAAACAAGCAGTGAACTTTGCAATGTATTTATAGAATGAAACTTCACAACTTTAGAGATTATCACAATATTTTCAAAAACAACCAAAAGTTTTATGTGCCACAAATACTGAAAGATTCTGTAGCAAACAAAAAATGTGTTAAGGGATAATATAAGAAAAAGTGTTTTAATGATAAACTATGATGTAGGATTAGGAATAGAGAAATTTAATTTTGATAACGCTGGAGCATGTGTACAAACATTGGCTTAACCAAAAGCTAAAAACAAGTTACACTATAAAATTTGGTAAAAATTAAAGAAATTCCAAAAACATTTATTTTTTCTAAACTATGATTTGTGTTCAAGTTGTTGCATTATTAGATTAATTATTGCATTATATCAAATTCAAGGAAGCAATATAAGCATGCATACCCACACCATAAATTATATTTTATAAAAGATCAAAGTACTTTGAAAAATTGTTTTTGGCACATATCTGGAAATTGATAGGGGAAATTTATGATGATATGTTATGATAACTATTACTGATTTCAAGAAGTACATTGAATTTTCTTCTATTTGTTGATTTTATGTTCAATATTTAATATATACAGTAGAACCCCGATAATCCGGATCGGTTTTTTCACTTTTTTTTCAACTTTTAGAAGCGATTGGCGAAAAAGTTTTTGTTTTATTATTCAGAATACGACAACGCAACAAGTTAATATTAAAGAAATTAGCCAATCGCTTCTCAAACTTGAAAAAAAAAGCGAAAAACCCGATCCGGATTATCGGGGTTCTACTGTATGTGGGAATAAAGGATAAAGTATTCAGCAATAACATATAATAAACTCAATGAATTAATGAACATGATATCCCAAGCAAGACTCATGTGATGATCTGTGGAGAGAACGAGGTGTTCTATAGATTTTTCAGCGATGGCGAGTTTGGTGGATTTTTAATGCAAAGCTCAGGGAAGCTTGTTTATGCTGAATATTATTCAGTTCTACTGTTATATTTGAATGTTACTTATATATCTTATGTCTATTAAACCTTTTTATACTTTCAAGAATATTAGTTTTGCTTAAATCATAAGTTAATCACTGAAAATCCCACATATATATACATTTGTGCTTTCTTTCCTTAGAAATAAATTCTGCAAATCACTCTATAAGATGAAGAAGCAGCATCAGATATGCACAGCGACAGTTATTTAAATGGATGAGAAATTTTAGGAGTTGCACCAAACATTTTTGCAGGCTTCATACATATGATATTTTGATGTACATCTGGTAATGTAAATTAAAAACTAAAAAATATTGCACTTAACATGTAAAGTTAAACAATATTTTAAAACTGCATTTCTATTTTCTCTATAAATCGTGAACTCAGGAACCTCTCTTGGTTGACCAAACTCATTTATTTTCCCACTCCATCTTACAGCTATATCTGCAAGTCCATACAAAGATCCCACGAGTCATTCACATTGATTTAGAAGAGTTACATGGCCGTAAGTTGAGCAGGCACCTCAAATCTGCAAAGTCTTATTTTTCACACATGTTCTAACTAATACTGTGGGATTTGTCATATTTTTCAACAGAAGCCACAGTTGTAAATTTTGGAGGAACATTTCTTTAATTGGCTGATTAACTTTTGATCAATATGTGATCAAGATTCACACAGTTGCCGGGTTTGGTGACGTATAAGGCCTTAACCACAAATACCTGCAAAAAGCACTTAGATCAGCAATTTTAATCTTAAAAATCACCCTAAAATGAAGTTTGACAGTAATAAATGTTAGACTGGGAAAGAAAGATATCAGGAGTAAAATAATTTTAAGCTTCAGAATTAAAATTAAAAAATATTAGTTGGGACGTTCAATTACAAAATTTTGAATTTTAATTTTAAATTAAAAAGGGGTTTGTCTTTATTCTTTCATATATATGTATGATCGAGTATAAAGAAATCAGAAATTTATAAAACAGAATTTTAAGTACAAAATAGCTTTTTTTTTTAGTTTAAACATGACTAAGTTTGTCAATTTTTTTATTCCTTAACATAATAAAAAGTTTAAGACTCAACTGAATCAAAATCAGAAAAGATTCTTTTCTAATGAAACTGTATATAACTGTTTATCTAAATTGCACAGTTTATCTTTCAATGACTTCTGAATTACTGCTTGACCAATTTTGGAAGACCTACTTTGACATACTTCCAAAATAAAGGACCTTTCTGAAGGTACTGAAGGATCAGGAATAGATTAAATTTTCTTCTCCATTCATCACAAAAGCAATACTAGGGTAATTTCCTTTCCAGTACCCTCAGTCCTATTATCAAGAATAGACTCGTCATACTCAAACCTGTTATTTACATCATCGCTCTTTAATGCTTGGCTCAGTAGTAATTGTCTTACATAATTATTAGTTCTACATTTAAAATTAAAAGCTTAGAAAATATATTTATCATTTTTAGCTAAAAAAGTCATTGCCAGAGTAGAGTACCAACAAAAGTTCTTTATTTACGGAATGACAATCAATAAATAACAGTTAAAAATTTCATTTACACTTGCTTTGACTAACAATATTGAAATTATCTTACACAGTGACATTTTGCAAATAAATATGAAAATACAAAAAATCTGGATACTTATAAAATAAATATTGGATATATATCAACAAACCCCGTGTATTTGCAGAAAAAAAAAAAAAAAAAAAAAAAAAAAAGGTTGGATGTCAACAATTTTAGGAAACGGGTAGTAACACACTGGATAGTAACAGATAGGTATCTGGTCTAAGAAGCCTTTGCAAATTATACTGACTAAACATGTGTTAATAATGACTACTAATTCAACTAGTCCAGTTCAAAATAAAGCAATTACATCTTAGCAATGTTAACTTCTTTTCTAAGGACTAAAGCAAATAAATACAATACTTTAAAAAAATACAAATTAAAATATTAAGTAGAAGTGCTGAGATACATTAAAAAAAAAAATCCTTACTTGAACCATCTACTAAACCATTCAAGTGCTGAACGTCTCTTATATTTATCCTCATCATGATCTGCCACCGTAGGCCTGTATTGTCCATATTCAGTAGAATCATACATTTTCCTCGCAGTAGTATAAGGAGCTAAATACATTTAAAAGTGAACAAATTTATTTTACAACTACTTCAAAACAAAATTTTAACATTTAGTTTACATTCTAATTACATGCATAATGATAACTGGCTAAAAAACTAAATACTTCTAAAAACAGACTTAAATTTCTCTGGGTAAAATTTCCCAAGATCATTTTTCAAAAACTAAATTGGCAAAATATCAACTTAAAAAATTGATTTTTAAAGCAAAATGTCCTTTTTGAAAAAAGTAAACATTAAAATTATTTAAATTATTAAGATGAGCAAAGTGAATCATCTACTAGGCTACACAAATTACATTTTGTCGTACATTTTACAAAAAAACTTCAGTATTTTGACTTGAAATTAAACAAAATTAAATTATAATCTATAGAATTTTTTTTTTTTTTTTTTTTTTAATAGAGTAACCTTAAAAGAATTATTTTAAAAAAATTTTACATGTTTTTTCCATTACAGATGCATTTTTGTAAATAAAAAATGAAACACGTATATTTTCCGAAAAAATAAATAAATCATGGAGTTAGAATCATTATTAAATAAAATATATTTTCATTATTGTTCTAAAATATCTCTAACTATTTTTGGACTTGATAAAAATAAAATATAATTTATATAATCCAAGAGTCGATAGCACAAAACCTAAGTTATCAGGCACAAAAAAACTTTTAATGGAAGAGTAATAATAAGGGAGTCTAAATAATCCATGTCTGCCTGAAGCGAAGTTATGCACAAAACAAAAATTAATATCACTAGTCATTGTGTTTGTCCTAAAATCATTTCATATCTTTAATTGTAGGACAAACACAATGATAAACTGAATAAACCATTAGTTGTGTTATTTTTGGCTTAAGCACCATTTCACTTCTGGAAAACATGGATCGTTAGATTCCCCTATTACTACTCTTTCATAAATTAAATATTTTTTCCTTGAGCTCAATATCTTAGGTTTATGTGCTGTCAGTTCTTGGACTAGTAGATTCTGACAATATTATTTTCTTATAAAATGATTAAAAAGAAAAAATATTTTGTTGAATATATTTTATTATTATAAGGATTCATTTTTGTAAGAAAACTGCATATTTATTGCAGTAAATAAAAATCATTGACTCATTAAAAACAAATAATGTCATGATTGATTAATTACAGAAAATATTGTATCAAAATTTCTCAAAAAAGTTTAAATAAGTAAAGGAATTTATATACTGCATTTTGCAAAACAAAATATTTTAAATATTAAAAGAACTACAGAATTTATACTTTAAACAGTAAAAGATTATTAACTTTCTTATATAAAAAAGTACATTGTTTGAAAGAAATATAAATTTTAAATAGTTACTTTAGCAGGAATTGGTTATTTTCTATAGTTTTGCCGGGATTTGAAAAATCTTCTGCATCAGACAAATTTTTAGCTTGGGGCCAAAGTATATAAGCAGTAAAGAGAGTATAGTGTCTGCTTATTTTTGCTGACAAGGGGGAGGGGAGGGTTCACGAGAGTTCTTACATAAGCATTAGAAATAAACTACAGTTTAACAACAAAATGCAAAAGAGCATGATTTGAATGAGCGTTTTTAGATCTTGAACAACTTCAGGAAAAAGATATGGAGTAAACAAGGAACATTCCAGCCCATCACTACTTAAAAAACACAATAATAGACAAAGCAAAAACAGATTCACAGATCTTGGACACTAGACTAGATGAATGTGACCAGACTAAATGTGAATGCTAAACTAATATTCCTATAATTCTTGTTAACAGTTTTTTATATGCTAAATAAAGGCCTGATGTATTCTTTAAAAGTAGTGTTCATTCTTGACCACTTTTGAAAGGTGCAGCATCCTGCCCTTTTTAAAAGTATTAAAATCAGGGGTTGGCAAGTTCCTAATGCAGTGGAAAAAACCAGCCAGAAGAAATAGGTTTCTTCCATAGTGGAAGAAATGGAAGAAACTTATTTTTTATAGATTTACCATATAACTTAAAGCTTTGTAAGATACAATAAATATCTTCTTGCTTTAACCTTCAGCAAATTAATTCCATCCAGGGTTCGATTTAAGCTGTATCGCATCGCAATTTGCGATTCAAATTTAACTAAAATGCGATCCAAGAAATGCATTAAATCGTAATCATTGAGATGCATATTTCCTACACTCTTTGTTATGTCATGTACACTTAAAGTTAAAATTTAAAGATTTTTTACGTTTATTTACAATGGAAGTACAGCGAGACGCTATTGCTGGGCGCAGTTTTCCCAATTAACACATGATTTGTTCCCGCCCTGATGCTGTGATTGATTACTGAATCACTGTTACTTGCTAATCACGGTGTTTGCTCAGAGAAGTTTGACGTGCGTGTTGTAGTGGTTCTAAAATGAACTCTCATTGTTACGATCCTTTTACTTTATGCATCGAAACAGACGGCAAAATTTTTTTTGTAAATTTTCAAGATTTAAAAGTTGACTGCTTCCATTTCAATTCAGGCAGCCTATACCCAAATGTGTCAGTTGACCGACTGCGATTTTTTTGAAAAAAAATATGGTAGATTTTCCTATTGGATATATTAAATATCCCAAAAGGATTTTCCAAAAAAAAATTTTTTGGCCAAGTTATGGCATTTTGAAATATAGCTAAAAATCCATTTTTTTAAAAAATTGTGCAATATGGCATATGTTTATTTGCTTATCATTCCAAAACTATAAGGCCTAGACACTTGAAGTAACTTTTATTTTGAAGCTATTTAAATGAGTTTTGATATGGTGTGTATGAATTAAGCATTAATAATTAATAAATTAGCAAAAAAATTGCATATTTCGCAGAAAAAATTGTGATTTTTTGAAATTAAGAATTTTTTTCTCATACAAAAATAAGTTTGATAATTAAATTAACAATGGTAATTTATTCATCCTATAGGATAGTCTTATTCATAATTTTGTTTTAGGCCCATGACACAACTAACTCTTATAACAACTCTCAAAAATGTCCTGAAATGCCAAAATGTCGCATTTTCGAGGGGCCATTATTCAAAAACACAATTTTTTTTAAATCTGAAAATCTGGCAAAATAATGTCCTGATAGAACATAGTTGAGTTATGAAGCTGCATTTTGGTATTTTTGCTTTGTATATTTTCTACAATTTTTTTAAAATGGCATAATTTTCACTACGTAAAAGTCTCAATTTATTGAACTTTTTTTCCTTAATAGGCTCTAGTAGACTAAATTTGCTTTTACATTATGGTGAGAAAATGCAGAACACTGCCTTAATTTTGTTATTTAACAATGAATAGATTGATTTATATTAACACATTAAAATACTGCATAAAAATAACAAATTTGAAAAATTCATTTAATACTGCATTACTAACATGCTTTTATCTTTTATGTTATATCATTATAAACATAATGTAAAATGTAATTTATAAAAGTTGTGTTATAGTCCTTACCAATGTTTGAAATTAGTTCTCAAATATGGAATAGATGCTCAATCTGCTTAAGTTCATTTTTATCGAAGGAATGGAATCGTGCAGATAGTCCACATGGAATTGGATTTTTCTGCTTTAGCAAAATGTCTTTTACTGGTATTGGACATTCTTCTTTTCTTTTCCACATTCCTCTGGCCACTGAAATCCTTTTGCTGGACCATGAGGGTGCATAAAGGATACTGTAATATCCTCAAGTTCTTGAGAAATGCTTGTTATGCATCCAATCCACCAGTCCTCTTCATATATACATGCTACAAATTCTCCTATGGAAAAATCCCTAACAGAGAATGTGTGTGTTTTTTTAAAGACATTAATGCTTGTATTTTTCTAACATTATGTTCGACTGTTCTTGCCATATATGTTTCATTGTTCTGAACCAACCAATAATGCTATGAACGTATACCAATTATAGGTTTTATATTTGCCCATTCTTTTTCTTTACTTGATCGAAAAATTTGAATACCTTCTGCCTTAAGCAGTAATATTGCTATATTTTGCAACATATTTCCCACTGTATTAACAAATGAATCTGCATTCCTAATGGCAAGTGCTGGTTCTTTTTGTAGGTTAAATTTTGTGGCATAATGCTTGCATAATCCACCTACACCATCACATGCACTTTTCCCATGTCCAGTTGCTGTGAAAATCCATTTTGCTTTTTTCTTTTTATTACATTTAGAAAATTCATGAAACTGATATTTGTTTTTGAAATGACCTGCAGCACCATCTGAAATGTAAATTTCTTCTTTAAATTTTTTGGGTGGGCAGATAATTGATATTTCATTTTTTATCAGTTGGAGAGCGCAAAGAGCATGTGCTGTATCATGCTTAACATCATCAGATATAACAGCAAAACTTTTTCCTTCTCCAAAATAAGCAATGCATGTAAATAAGGATATTTGTGTATTTTGCCAATGGTAACTTTGAATTTCATCTGGCAAAATCAAAGTGCAAAACCAGTGCATGGTTTATTAATACAGACTCTTATGCTTGCTATAGCCCTTCTCTGAATCTTATGAACATAACAGTGACTGACAGCTTTCATAATCCAATGCCTTGCATCATCTGAAAATTTGGCAATAGAAGAAGTTTTCTTTATAAGATCACCAGCTTCCCAAATAGCATATGTAATCTCTTCTTCTTCCAACGATAACCCCAATGTCTCGCATGATATACCTTCTGTACCTGGGCAGTTTCCACATTCTTGAAGCCAGCAGTCCTCAGTTACTTCCTGGCATAAGCATTTTCGCAATAGATCTTCTTCCTCAGGTTTTAAATTGGTTAAATTTTTCAAAGAAATACACACAAGATTTAAGTTACTGCAATAAATACACGTGCATACTGTTCTAATTGGTTGTACTTTAACCCATTTTGGACGAAGAGAATAGAATTTAGCATGACCGATTTTTAAATTGTTTTCTTGTTGCATTAAGATGTAAGCTTCTCTTACTGATCTTGTCAAACATTTAAACTTTTTTTACTCTTTCTCCATTGCTATCAATAACACTAATGACATCATTTTTATTTGGGCTTTGTCTGAAACAATCCTTGCTGTCATCCAAATAATACGATAATGCAATACTCAATGTATCTAAAGGCAAAGGATGGCCATGGTAAGGATCAGACTTAGTATATATGCCCTTTTCCTTTTTTATTTTATGTGCTTTATCTATCAAGTATTTTGATGTATTTGGTAAATTCTGCAGAATTTCAGCTTTACTAAAAGTCCCTGGAATCAGAGTCAATAACTGTACTTTATCATTATTGTTACAGACTTGGAGTGCTACATTTACATTAGAAAACCAATCAGAGCAATTCGAACAGTCCAATTCTTTTGGCAGAGGTTTATTTGCAGAAGAATCTACTCCAAAAATGTTTTCAAGCTTGCTTACAGCTGAAGTAGCAAATGTTTCTGCTAGTTCTTGTCTTTTTCTTTTAACATAACCTGACCGTCTTTCTGGTCTAACTTCTGAGGGTGTCTTCAGAGGGTATATTTCAACATCTAAGGTATTAATACTTGTGTTTAAAGCACTTACAATCTCATCACTTGGAATAAAGGAAGGTGAAGAAGCATGTTTCTTCTTTGGGCTCATTTGAAACTTCTGTAAGTTTTTTTATTATAGAAAGCAAAACAGTTTAGACACAAATAATCAGAATTTTTAATTGCTATAGATGGTCCAACAATGCTTTGGATTGATTCAGCCAAGTCACCCACATTATAAAATTTAACATTACTACTTTGATATACAATTTTTTTATGTCTTTTACTGTAGTCCTCTCACACTTTACTCTTTTAGAACTATGAAGATCTGACACAATGAACCCAAAAATAAGCAAGACCGATTTTTTACTCTCCACAATTCAAAAGACAGAAACAGACTGAGTGAATCCAGGGTGTGGGTGGGAAGAAAAGAGTGCTCATTGGCTATAGTGCTTTTTGTTTCTTCCTACTAAGGTCAATCAACTCCTCAGTACTGTATAAAGAAACTGACCTTGAACATGCTTGAATGTCTCAATATGTTTGTTGACTTGGATAAAGTAGTTTATTATAAGGAAATAGTAAAAATATTCAATCTTGTAGAAATTTTATAGAAATAATTGGTTCATTTCAGAACAACTATTTATTAATTAAAATCTAGTATAATTATTGAAATTTTGAAGATTTTAGTGATTATTTTTTTATTTTTCTTCAAACTTCAACTGTTTTTAATAATATGATTGTAAAAATACTGGTTTCATTGGTTCTTTTATTGGTATTGTCTAAATAACTTTGGATGTATTTATAAAAGTATTTATATAAAATATTGCTGTTGTGAAAATTGAATTTATTAACATCCTTTAAACAAAGTAGATTTACATGATGCAAATTTAAGTAATATAAATATGTTGCATTATTAAAAGTAATGCATATTAAATTACATCACAGCTAAACAAGTTTCTTTTAGGCTATTTAAGCTAACAGATTTTGTAGTACATATCAGTAATTTTATATTCAATAAATTATGGAACTATTTGCAATATATTCTAATTAATATTATAGCAATTGCTCAAAAGTATTAATTTTTTCTAAAAACATTTAATACTTTATCTAATTGATAAAACACAATTAAGATTTTTACATAGAAAATATTATACCATTAAAAAAAAAAAAAAAAAAAAAATAGTAAACAGACAAAGCAAAAATACACCAATCTGACTCCATGACTCAACAACATGTTATTAGGAGATTATTTGTGAATATTTTTTTTAAACTGGTGTTAAAGGAAAAAATTAAGGGAAAAAAATTCAATAAATTGAGACTTTTACGTGATGGAAATTATGCCATTAAAAAAAAAAAAAAAAAAAAAAAAAAAAAAAAATGTAGAAAATATACAAAGCAAAAATACAAAAATGCAACTTCATAACTGAACTATATTCTATTAGGACATTATTTTGCCAGATTTTTAAAAAATGGCGTTTTTGAATAACGGCCCCTCGAAAATGCGACATTTTGGCATTTCAGAACATTTTTGAGAGCTGTTATAAGAGTTAGTTGTATCATTTGCCTAAAAAAAAAATTATGAGTAAGACTATCCTTATAGGGTGAATAAATTACCATTGTTAATTTAATTATCAAACTTAATTTTGTATGGGAAAAAAATTCTTAAAATTTCAAAAAATCGCAGTTTTCTGCAAAATAGGCACTATTTTTGCTAATTTATTAACTATTAATGCTTAATTCATACGCACCATATCAAAACTCATTTAAATAGCTTCAAAATAAAAGTTATTTCAACTGTCTAGCCCTTATAGTTTTAGAATGACAAGCAAATAAACCTATGTTATATATCACAATTTTTTTTTAAATGAATTTTTAGCTATATTTCAAAATGCCATAACTTGGCCAAAAAATTTTTTTTGCAAAATCCTTTTGGAATATTTAATAGATCTAATAGGAGAATCTACCATATTTTTTTCAAAAAAATTGCAGTCAGTCAACTGACACCCCCTACCTAAATTGAAATGGAAGCAGTCAGTTACGTTAGCTATTTTTTACTTGCTATACAAAAGTGTCTAACTGCTATTCAAAACTGACTTTGTATAGCAGTTACTGCTATGCAACTTTCTTTTTCTAAATAGACCCCTGATTCCATCAGATCTATACAATTTTAATTAATTATATACAGTCAAACCTCGTTAACATGAACCTCAAGGAGAATTAAATTTTTGTTCATGTTATCCATGTTACCAGTAGTAAAAAAATATTTAATAATCATTTATGTTCAATAATTTTTTTTTTTTTTTTTTTTTGATAAACAATTAAATCAGTTTTTTAATATTAATAAAATTTATTATGAAACTTATATACTACACATATTTTTAATTTTTATTTCATACCAAACAGTTAATTTACAATAAGCTTAAATGCAATGATAAACAATACAGGGACAAATGTGCATTTCAAATAGAGTCTAATGAGAGAAAACTTTGTCTCAATCTTATTTCTATTTGAATTCTAGTTTGAACTGAGACTTATTTCTATTTTAATAATTAGACTAATAGTTATATATATTTTTATCCATTAATAGAAAACTGTTAAAGGTAATTAAGTAAATAAAACATGAATGCTATAAATTGGATTTTTTTACAGCATAAATGGTGAAGTATATTACATCAACTTCAATAGATTTATATCAAACAATGAATCATACATTTGTAACTAAATTACGAGAAATTAATTCTATTTACACTCAAAAGTCTAAATAATAACAAAAATAATAGTTCTATCCTTACCTTATTTATTTATAACTAACAGGTACCAGAAAAAAAAAAAAATCAAAATTACACCTTAAAAAAATCTGTTATTTGCGACTGTTTTCGGTTTCTGTCAACAGTTCGTTTGTGGAAATCTTCTAGTTTATCTACAACATCCAGGCACTCGCTAGAATTTTCTGTTTGCATCACAAATATTTGTACAATTTTTAATGCATTAAATGCTTCAATACTGGATACATTGTTGTTTTCTGACAGTCACTGCTATCATCTTCCTCTTCTATTTCAGAAGAATAGTGTAAAATATCGGCAGTGATTTTAGCACACTTAATTTCCTTAACTATTTCTTCATCCGTAACTGTGTCAGATGTCATTATTTCATCGTCCATTGTTACATAATCTTCAAATGTGACATTTTCTGGAAGTATGCGGCATGCTTTTGCTTTTGAAGAATCAAATTTTATTGTTTCTTCTGTTTGTGAAGGAGTTTCTTTGGTAAAAAATCCAGCTTTTTGGAAAGAATTTTGGATAGTAGTGACAGAAACTTCTTTTCAGGCAGATTGGATACATTTATACATTTAATGCATCCAACAAGTTTATAGAAAAGGATGTTCCTTGATCGAAACAAGAAACTGTTTGTAGGAGAATTTCTCTTCTATAATATGCTTTTATGCATTTAATTATCCCTTGATCACATGGTTGTATTTTTGTAATTGTATTTGGAGGTAAAAACTCAATATGCATTGCTTTAAGACCGAAAACGGCGCAATGAGCGCTGCAATTTTCTAAAATTAAACAAATATTTCTGCCATCTCTTTCAAATTTTCTGTCGAGTTTTTAACCCATTTCTGGAATAACTCTATGGTAATCCACGCCTTTTTGCTCGACTCGCACGTCACTGGTAATGTTTTTTATACCTTTAAAACAGCGAGGTTTTGCAGCCTTTCCAATGATCATCAATGGTAATTTTTCTGTCCCAGTCATGTTGCAAGCAATTAACACTGTTAATCTTTCTTTGCTGCATTTTCCACCTGAACATTTCATATTCTTTATCGTTAGAGTTCGCGAAGGTAGTACTTTCCAGAATAACGATGTCTCGTTGGCATTAAAAATATCTTCTTCAGCAAATAATTTTTTTTTTTTTTTTATTTATATTAAGATTATGGAACTTATTTGACGGTTCCGAAACATGTCAATGTCTTATTTTTATTACAACACCTTTCTTAAGTAAAATTAAAATTTTTATTAAAGTAACTTTTTTGTTAGAACAGATACGAAAAATTTTCCGCCAGGCTTTACAAGTCAATGACATTGACATCCAAGCATTATTTATTAGTAATTTTTTTAATAAATATTTACAAAAATAGTTTCAGAAAACAACATTGACCTCTCAACAACTTAAATATTTTTTTAGTACGAAAAAACAAAATCTGAACGTGCTTTGATAACAATGAATTTGATTCTCCCAGATGATACATTTTTTTTCTTTAAAAATGTAGAAGTGCACACTGAACCCAAATAAAATAATGCTCCTATAAAAGCTTATAAGGAATAGTATCATTGCATGCCAAAATTAATTGGGTTCATCGAGCGCTTCATAAAAAAAAAAATTAACTCAAAGACGCAAAAAATGACAAAAATGACGAAAAAATCCAAAACACACTGTTTTGGGGCTATATACTTTCCATGACTTACCATTTTATTTATCATGTAAAGCTTAAACTAAATAAAAATACATATCTTTAATTATGCAAATCCACTGAAAAATTATCGGAATTCAAAACTTTTTTTTTTCCGGGTATATGATGGGGGAAAAATAGCCTTTATTAGCCCCCCCTCCTTTAAAAAAAATTTTCAAGTCTTACAGAAAACTTTGAGAGTTTAAAAGCATTTCTACATACTCACAGACATTTTATATATGTGTAAAAACCTAGACACCAGCGGGCAGTCTTTTATCACAAAATTTTATGTTTTCTTCATTTAAATTTTATTAGAATTCTTGCAAAAAATTTAGATCAAACATAAGGAATAAAATTTAGTGCTAAAAAACTGCCCATTGGTGCTTAGATTTTTATATCTATGCCCATATATATTTTCAGAAAAATAGTCTTTTTAAATCAGCATTCAGATATGCATGCTAGATGCTAAGATAAATAATTGCAAATTTGTATAGTTACTGTGTTGCCCAGTTTTCAGTAATGCATTTTTATATGAAAATAACATATAACATTTTGCAAGTAATTTTTTTCTCTTTTTACATAAATGGCATATTAATAAATAAAAAATATCCCTCTACCTCTAAAGTTATAAAATCCACCACTTGTAAATGTCTGCTGAGCCTGAAGTTTGTCATTAAAAAAATAACATTTTTTAACATTAATTAAATTTTCCAGTTTAGATTTTATATAATTTTACTTTTACTTTAATTATTTTATACAGATAATGTACTTTAATTTTGAGCATGTTTTGTTGATTTCTTCCTTTTTTTTTTTTTTTTTTTTTTTTTTTTCCCAGTTTCTTCCACTGGTTTGGAAAAAATAGGTTTCTACCCAGATTTTTAATAAAAATTTTCTTTTTTCCATAGTATTTCTAAATTTGTGTGCCCAAAAACAATATAATTCCCCCCCCCCCTTTTTTTTAAGAAAAAGAGCATGAAAGTATTCATTCAAAGTAAATGTTACTTGATTTATCATACCTGACAATTAGGTATTTTCTTGCCCCCCCCCCCCCCCACTTAACTAAAGGCAATAACAAATTTCCTCTTGTGAAAGTGTCTTTTTTTGCTGCTCTAGTGCTTTTTTTCTTTTGTGATAAATAATAATATACTATAAACTAGCAATGTAAATTTTCCAAGTGGGTGAAAAAAGTCCGGGCCAGGATTCGAACCAGGGATGTATTGGCTGAAGTCATCAATGTTCTTCCAACTGAGCCATCCCGAAAGACTGGAGGACTATTTCACCCAAATTTTTCACCCACTTGGAAAATTTACATCTATTATAATTCATTTACCAATTGTAGAATCATGTTATAAATTAATCTAATATTATAAACTATTTCGTATTGAATGAACTGCTAATGTGGAGAATCATGTTTTAACGCCAAAAGGGCGATGAAAGTCTGATCTTAGCTGTACGCATGGCAATTCTCCTGGGCTCACGATATTTTTTTATTTAGTTTATGTTTCAGAGAGAAAAAATAAGAGATGTGATGACAGTGTTGATAGAAGAAATGTTCCAAAAAATATATCGAATTTCATGTAAATAATGTATAGTATTTGAATAATATGTACATTATAATTTCTTCCAATTAAAAACAAGAAAAGAAGATGCCTGTTTTGAGAATTGAATAAGTGTTATTGAATAAGTGTCAATCGCTTAAATTAAATTTGTGTTAGAATATTGCCACTGAACCAGAATTCCGAGTAATTTATCACTGACTGTAATTTTTTTATGGCAAACAATGTTGATATTAAAATGTCATAAAATCTAGCATAAGTAGAGGAAGGGGACTATCTGAACACTCTCTAATGGGAACACTCTAGTACTATAAACACATTCCGACAATCCCAGCGAAACTCTATAGACTTAAAAAATGTATTCTGTATTCTCAAGACCCTCTAATCTAAACACCTCGCTATTACGAAGGTTACTTTTAGTCCCCATTTCACTCCATCTCTTTGTAAACTGAACATGTATTTGCAGTCTGAATTCGAATTCTCATAATGGAAATTTGGAGAAAATGTGGCAGAAAAATAAACAGCTTCAATGAATTCCATTAAAAAATAAATGACTCTAGAATAAAAAGGTCACCAGGCGGGAATTTTTCAAAAAGGGAACACTTTCCTAAAAAAAGATTTTTTTTTTTTTTTTTTTTTTTTTTTTTTGAAAAAGGAATACTAAAATAAGGGCACACTTGTACCAAAACATTTTGAACTGGTTTGTTTAAAGTTCTGCAGAGTTTGTGACATTTTCTTCAGGATCAATTGAATTGCTGCAGGGCAGATAAGAAATATTAAAAATGGCCACCATGTGCATCAATATGGTTTAAAAGGGACACTAAGCACGTAATATTAATAAAAAGGGCAACTGGACACTTCCCCCTGCTAAAACAGCTTAGAGTCAATACTAACAAGGATGGTCTCCATATGGGCATACTCAGAAAAATCAAAAAATTATAGAATGCTCTTATCATATGGATGTGCTTGTATATAAAAGAAATTTCGGCAGAACCTCGATAGAGCATCCTTAAAAAGTAAGATTTTTGTTTTTTTGACAATTTATCGTCATTTGGCAATCAAATAGAATTTCAAAAAATACTTTTTTATGCCAATCACTCTTTAACCTCTTCGCTACGAAAGTCGTTTACTTACTTTTTAATCTTTTATCACTGGTTTTTACAAACAAAAAATTTTTGTAATTGAATCATGAAAATGCTCAGGTTAAATAAGATAAACTTAGCAATAAAAAATAACTAGTGGGAATAAAAAAGGCAAATTAACACAATTAACTAGCAATTTTCAGATGCAATAAAATTGTTTGCTCTTGGCAAGGAAAAACCCTGTCTGCAAAATCATGTGTCATTTCCATATTTTTGTGTCAAATATTCAAAATATTTAATTTTTTTAATCTTTCAACTGAAATTCCACTGCTAAATTTAACTGATCCTTTATTACATACGTAAGTAGCACAATTTGCATTTTTTCAACATATTCTGAGTATCCCCAGTAAGACCTTACTTGTAAGACAAAACTACTACAAGATTTTAAACATGTATACGAAGTTACAATTTGTTTGATTATTTCAGAAAAAATCGTCAATTACATGTTGGAGCACCTGTTGTTTCAGTGTTGTGAATTGCCTGCTCCAAGAGAAGCCATTTTATGATTATTTACAAGGAAATGTAAAAACTTAATTTTTTATTAGTTGAGGACAATTACAGTAAAATAAAATTATCCACTTCCATGATGCTTTTTTCAAATAATAGTTTTATATGAATTAGTTTTAATCATAGTTAAGCATGATATTATAAAGGTTAATTTTGGAATTTTTGACTAATTTCTTCGATTGACAAACTACAGGGAAATTACAATTTAAGAAACTATATACTTATATTTTAGATGGCATTTAATTTCAGCAGATTTCATTTTTGCCCATGACAGGACATTCATTAAGGGTTGTAACAATCATTTCAGTTAATTTCTAAAACTCATAAAGAAGGAAATATAATAAAAACACCATAGCACCGACTTATTTGATAAACTACTTGCTCAGTTACCCTACATAGTAGTAGTAGTAAAGTATTTCCCAATCACGTTCTATAATGAACACCCCCATAATCTGAACATTTTTGGTCAGACCCATGAGTGCTCAGAATAGAGAGAGTCAACCGTACTTTAAAATAATAAATAGAAATTATATAAATACAATTATAAAAAGTTATTTACAGAAATTCAAATAAAATATTTTGTTTTATACCAGCATAAGATGCTCCATATGGTTCCGGCCTTGTATTATTTGAATCTAGATGAGTGCTTACAGCAGTAACATTGATAGGAACAGTTTTCTTTTCATTCTCAAAAATTTCTGGGGTAGTTGTTCGAACTGGTGAAATCTGTATGTTGTTAATGTGAGTATTATCATTCGGAAGATTATTTTCTATCTAAAAGAGAAAAGATTTAATTACACAGCAATATAGATATATTACCATACACAATCACTATTAGGGATGCACCAAATAGTGATTTTGGCCGAATACCGAATATTTAGCTCAGAGGTGAACCAAATACCGAATATTCGGCTTGCCGAATAGTAATTGTTGGGCCGAATACCGAATATTCAGCTTTCCAAATACATTTTATATTTCAAAGTTTAAAGATATTAAAATGTTACTTTTTAAAACAATTTTACATAGTATTTAATAAAAGAAACTTACATTTTGATAGACAACAATTTTTTATAAGAACATTTAGTATTGAAAAAAAATCTGCCTTGAGTTATTTAAGAAGCACAATTCTGAGACTTTTTTAATTAATAAAATTTTAAATTTCATGGTTTCTTCTACGAATTAAAACAAACATTTTAAAATCAAAGAGATATAATGAAAAAATGGTTGAAGAAAAACTTTACAGTCTCCTTATGACCTTTTTTCAGTAACTCAAGGCAGATTTTTTGCAACATAAAGTACAAATACTTTCATCTTATTTCTGAATAAAAGAATATCTAGCTCATAGTTTTTTTCTTATGAATGATGGCATTTTCCACCCTTCCCATCATATCATATTTTGCAGAAATGCAAGTTGCAAGTTGAAAATATAATTATGGTATCTTATTGTTAATGCAACAAACGAAAACATAAGTTTCATGAACAAAAATTGCCTTGATAGCTATTTCTATTCTCAAAAGTTTTTCTTTCTTGTTTAAGGACTTTTTTTGGGAAAACCAAAAAACAGATTATTTACTAAACAAAATTTAGGAACTTGCATTTGCAGATCATTTATTCCTAAGGAGAATCCTAATAAACACCCTTTTAATCCTTCTCATGGTTAATTTTTTTAAGTTATGCTTTACAAACATCAAATAAATAATGTAATAATATTCTATTTGATTTAAATATGATTTTCTTTCTAATTCTTTTAAATATATTTATAAATCGACAGTTAAAAGTAGAAATTGTGAAAAGTTTATAAAAATGTGTTTTAAAAGATTTTATTAAGTATTGGATTCGGCCGAATCGTTTGATATTCGGCTAAACCGAATACAGTAGACTCCCTCAAATCTGCAAACCAGAAATCCGCACATATTTTATGGATGTAAACAATGAAACTTTCAGTTTGGATATTGGGACACAATTTGATTTTTTTTAGTTTTGTATCAATTCCATAGGTTTTTTAATTTGTAATTTTTGGTAATATGACTGAGTTCATGTTTTTTCATGAAGGAAGAATAAATTTATTTCTGAAAAAATTCAAGATAGTGCTGATATCACTGATAATCACAATCTTCTTACCAAATATATTTATGTATCAAGGTTTTTTTTTTTTTTTTTTTTTTTTTTTTAATTAAGCCTGGGTAAACTTGAAAAAATCTTCCTCATTTTATGATTTTGATGTGAATTAGTAATGTAACTTTATGAGGCAAGTTTTGTTGAAAAATTTTGGAAAAATACATTTAATTTTTATAACGAATATTTAATCATACTCTATTGATTATTAACTTGACCTTTCCTATCAGAAATTCCTATCAGAAATTATTTTAAAAATTATCTAAACATTTATTATTTTAGTTCATTACTTAATTTAATATTTTATTATATTGTAAGCATTCATTATAGTTCCAAATGCACTATTAACTGCACTCAAATTACTATTTTAAAAATATAAACAAAGCAATGACCAGAAATCCACAAAATTCTAAAATCCGCACAACCTCTGGTCCCAGGCTGTGCGGATTTGAGGGAGTCTACTGTAGTTTGATATTTGGCCTAATCGAATATTCGGCAACATGGCCGAATACCGAATACAGAATTTCCCCCAGAGGGTTTCAGGGGGGTGCTCTGCCCCTCCTGCCCTCTAGTTTCAAAAATAGTGCCCCTCTTGCCATTCATTCAAAAAAATAGTGCCCTTCTTGAACCACATTTGAAAAACGCAGCCCTCCTGCGATGATCCGAACACGTTATAGCGCATAAGTTATCCAAAAAATCGGCAACGGAATGCCAAAAATTGCCTCATAAGGATCCTGTGGGGCGGGTCATTTCGTCAAAAAATAGCTTAAAAATGGCAAGTTTCGTTAAAAATCGTGAAATAACGACTAATTTCCGGCAAGATTCGCAAAAGATGGCTAATTTCGTCACGAAATTCCACAAAACGGCTGATTTCCTTGAAAGAGCGAGGAAAAAACGACAAATTTCTTCCAAAAATTGAAATAAAACGCAGAATTTTGTCAAATGCGTCGCAAGAAATGGCAACTTCCGTTTAAAAAAAAAAAAAAAAAAAAAAAAAAAAACAGCGATAAAACGGCAGAATTTGGCAAAAGATTTACGAAAAAACGACAAATTTCGTCCAAAATTCGCAATAAAACGGAAAATTCAGAGAAAAGTTCTGTTTTTTCGCGATTTTTTAGCTAAATATGCCGTTTTTTGTGATCTTATAACAAAAACTGCTGTTTTTGCGATCTTTTAATAAAATTTGCCATTTTTCACGATTTTTTTTTTTTTTTTTTTTTTTTTTTTTTTACAAAATTTGACATTTTTTTCGTGATTTTTTTAACAAAATATGGCATTATTTGCGATCTTTTAACAAAATCTGCTGTTTTTTGCGATCTTTTAAAAAAATTTGCCTTTTTTTGTGATTTTTTCACGAAATTTGTCGTTTTTTCGTGAACTTTTAACAATATTTCTCGTTTTTTCGTGATCTTTCAACAAATTTACCTTTTTTCTTTTTTTTCAATTTTTTGATGAAATTTCTATTTTTTCACGACTTTTTGAACAACTAGATTCTAAATTCAACTCTATAAAAGTGCCCTGAAAAATGTAAAAAGTGACCTTTTCAGAACAGTAGCGCCCTGCCCTTTTTTAAACCTGGGGAAACTCTGCCGAATATTCGGTGCATCTCTAATCACTATAATGGAGAAAATAAGAATTTTACAATTAAGAACTATCAAAAACAAAGATGTACAAATTTATAATCTAAAATTTACTGAAAATCTGCCAACTAATTTAGTTTATTAACTTTTAATTAGGAAAATATTTAACTTATCTTTTAAGCAACACAAACAACATTTTAAGGATTTTTTTTTTTTTTTTTTAAAGACATAAGAAAATGTTTAAATACCCTAACATTCTGAAAATAAGTCTCCCTCCTCCCATTTGATAATATGAAATATTGGCAAAACTGAAAGGGGCTAACAAATAATTTTCTTGAAAGTTTTCTCAATACTCTTCATATTAATGTCTATTAACAAATTAATTGGTACATAATAAAGTATATTCAGTACATATTTATTTTTAAATAATCTAAGAAAAGTTTTAAATTTCATAAATAAACAAAAAAAAACAATAAATAATCTTCTAAATAATATTTACTTTTTACAGATAGAGATAGAAACTATTTGAATTTTATTTTTTTACTAATAAAAAGAATTAAGTGAACGTGTAAGCAAGTTTGCATTGTTTAAAAGCAGGAAAAAGAAATTAAGTTGCAATAAACAGATAAAAAAAAAAGAAAAAGATCAAAATTGACGAATTCCTTTAAAAATTGCAACACATTACAACAACGTGATGTGCATCAAATTTTTAATAAAATGTATTAAGTTATTAGAAAATTCGAGCCCCTTGCATCCAACAAAAAAGCATACAGTAGAGCAACTGCAAAGAAAAAGGGATTATCAGATGATTTGATCGAAGATTCTGTTTTTCTCGATTTTGTGATGGAAGATTCCTTTTTTTTTTCTCATTTTTTTTTTTACAAAATTTGTCGTTCTTGGGATTTTGTAACAAAATTACAAGACTCACTGACAATCTCTCATTTTTTCACAAAATCTGTTATTTTTGTAATCTTTTGCCTAAGTATGCCTTTTTTTTTTGTAAATTTTTTACAAATTTTGTTTTTTATACTACCTTTTGACAAAATCCAATGTTTTTTCACAAATGAAATCAGTTTTTTTTTTTTTTTTCACAATGTTTTGACGAAACTTGCCTTTTTTTAATAATTTATTGATGAATGATTCCTTTTTTGTGATTTTTTAAAAGAAAGATTCCATATTGTTCTCAATTTTCTGATGAATTTAGTCTTTTTTTTTTTTTTTTTTTTTTTTTTTTTTTTTTTTCAATCTTTTAATGAAATTTGCTGTACTTTTGTGATCTTTTAATAAAATGCCTTTTTTTCGCAGTTTTGTGTTGAAACTGTCATTTTTCACAATCTTTTGATGAAATCTATCATTTTTTCTCACAATTTTTAGCAGAAATTTGCTATTTTTTCATGTGCTGTCCACGTGTATTTATTTTTTTCCCCCACAAATAAGGAAATACTTTTTTTTTTCCAAGTTGGCAAGGTTATCTGCAAAGGCAAATTGAAAAAAAAAACTGCAATTTGTCTCTGTCATCTTGGAATTTTTATGCTACCAGATAAAATCATGTATATATCTATGAACAACAAAGTGAAATTTTTAGCAAATGAAACATCATTGTTGGTTGCTTTTCAAATGAAAAATAATAAGGGATTTAAAAAATATGAAATAATAAGTGCAATACCCAAGGATATCCTAAGCCTATTCTGGCCCAATTGACACCAAGCAAAGCTTTTTTCAAGGCTTCTGTGACAGGTGAGATAGCATTTGGTTGTGGAAATATGCAGATATTACAGATGGGACATGTATACCCAGATGGAGATGTATGTGGAGGCAATTTATTGGCATACTCATTAAGACAATCCCAATGAAAGACATCTAAATAAGAAAACAAAGTTAAAATATTTCCAACTTTTAAACAAACTATTTAAAAATATTAAACAAGAATACATAAATAGAATAAAATATTTATTTTGCTTTCCAGACTAAAAATGCATGCACTGCACATACACTAAAAGCATTCATTTCTTTAATGTTAAAATTAAAAATGCAACTTACTTAGAACAATTTATGTGCATATAAAAAACATGGAAGTGAAAAAATGAATACTTAAGTAATAAATATATGTATTAATGATAAAGATCGACTAAAATTGTGTTTTCATCCATCATGATAATGAAAGTGAATTTCTCTGAAAATTAAGGCTATTAAGATTATTCTCAAATCCAAAGGACTTGCTGATTATTATTTATTTTTTGCCATTTGAAAAATAAGTTTTACTTTGTTGAAATGCAAAAGTTTAGGGGAATGAGAGCAGAGGTGCAGAAAATGTTTTAGCTTCCAACATTTCTGTCAATCCATGTGAGAATTTTCACAAAATTTCAAGGATATGGCATAGGTTTAAGTAAACTCTGCATTACTGTGAATATAGATTTTTTTTTTTTTTTTTTTTTTTTTTTCCATCCAAAATTTTACAACTTTTGTACAAGGACATATGGTATTTATTATTCCGAGATCAATTTTGCGAAGGCTGTCATAAAAATCTTTCTATTTGCATTGCATTTTTTTCCGTCTCCAAAAATTGTGTAACTCATTATTAAAATATAAATTATATATTCTGTAAAATTTTCCTATTTGACTAAAATTTTTTCCAATCCTAGATCACTGGATCAGACATATCCTAACCCCTTGGATAAGGAACTGAATACCAATCGTTAAGCAAGTTGCTGCCATTTATAATTTCTCTCGTCAAAATAACGGTAACTGAATTTCCATGGTTTAGATCACTGAAACAGTGTGCTGTTTTGAGAAAGTTGATTATACTTCTCAAAGCTAAACGAAAAATTTGTTATTCGGAATTTTTTTTATTTTAAATTAAAAATGACTATTCATAATGCACTACTTACGATAACAGCTTAGTCTGATGCAATCGCCTTGTTGCAACTCTGTCTTACAGAAATGACAGTTTGGATCATAATCGCTATCTTGCAACCATTGTAAATATGATTGAACAACACACTAAAAAAAAATATATTAAATATTAAAAAATCATCAAAATATGCGACATTAAAACTTTTTTTAAAAACAAATAATTTATACTTTTTAAAATACAACAGCACAAAAACTTTAACACAATTTGAACATTTTTAATTATAATCTGATATGTACTGATAAGCAGAATTTTTTTTGCAGTCTGCAACACACGTAGAAATTTTAAAAACAGTCTGCAGAACTTAAGGTCAAATGCCCTCTTCCCAATCCCTCACATTATGTAACATGCACTCAAACCTCCCAAATACTTGTGATTATAATATACAATTATATAGTAAGTATACTTTTCAAAAATAAGTTACCTTTGTCTCAGAATTTTTAACATCATCATACATTATCTGAAAGTGGGAGAAAGTCCACTTATTTATTTTTTTCGCGTGATGAAATGTGCATTTTTTTGCAATCTTTTGACGAAATTTGTCGTTTATTTCATGATGGGAGAAGTTCCATATCTGTGCTCAGGGTTGGCATTTTTGCCGGCAAAAAGGTATTTTTGCCAGGACAGTGGCAAAAACTGGAAAAAACAAGGGAAAAAATGGAAAAAACCGGCAAAAATGGAAAAAACCTATTTGTCTTTAATGTGTAATAAAATCTGCATGCTAATAAGGATAATAATGGTATAAACAATTAAATTTAACAGTGTACTATTTAATATTAATTTAATTTGCTAATTAATTAATATTAAATAATTTAAATCTTTAAAAAATAGGTGGGATTCACTCTTACTTAAGGATTTAAGAATAAAAAGATTACATACCTAATTTTTTTTTCTTAAGTCAGGGATATGTTTAAGAAAATTTTAGGTCCTTTAAAAGGACCCTTCATAAAATAATTTATTTTAAAATAGGATTCTTTACAAAATTCTTTAACCTCCAAACAAGACCCTTCATAAAATTATTTGTCTCTGAAATAGATGTTTCATCTTCAAATTGAACTTTTCACTGATTTAATCATTTAAAAATAAAATCTGCCCTGTTAATAAACAATTGAACTCACCAAAAAATATATTACTTAGTTTCTTTATATATGAAGGGTAGAACCTGAAAACACTGATAATTTAAAATTCACAAAACTATGTCTAGAATTTTCATGACAAGAAAAACTTCCTAATTTAACAAAAGCAGGGCTCTGTGAGAAAAGTCTAGACAGATCCCTGTAAGTAAAGTATTTTATCAGTCATTAATATGTATATGGGTGAATTTCACATGAACTGCCACAGGGTTGTTTAGTTTAAACCACGCTGGTTTAAACCAAGTGGTTTTTAAAAAAAAACCATGCTGGTTTTTTTCCCTTTTCCCTAATGTTTTCATTTATTTTACATATTATTAAAATGTGCAAAATCAAAGTTATGGAGGAGCTACAAGCAAAGCTAAAGATAAATTAAATTTTTAAAGTGACAAACATCTTTAATCAATCTAATTTTTCTTACTAGCTATAAATTGACATGGCAAAATATTTTTCTACAGTGAACTGTGGAGGATTAAAAAAGGTAGTTAGTTTTAATTCTTTTTTAAACCTTTTATTTTTTTAAAAATGCAAAAATGGCACATGCCAGCCAAAAATGCAATTTTACTGCTTAGATAGCTTGATTATGATTTACTAAGGAAAGGATTGCATCATGTATCAATAATGACATAATCATAAGTCATTTTTTCCATTGGTTACTCTTGTTCTGTATGCTAATGAATTTTCTCTGTTCCATAGCTATTGGTTTTTCTTAGATTGGATTTGCAGTTTTTACAATTTTTTTTTTTTCTGTTTCTAGTTACTTTGTATTGTATTTTATTTTAAGAAAGCTACTTATATATATTGAAATAAAAGAATGTCTAAAACTAGAAAAAAGGAAAATATAATCTGGTTTTCATTTGAGGGAATAAGAAATACATCAAAAACATGTTTAAGAGCCAAATGTAAAAATTGCATGCAATGTAAATGCTGTCAAATTAGCTCTTCCTTATAATACTAGGTGTGATTCATTTTCAGATGCTTTAGATGTTTACCTTAAAAATTGCCCCAATTTACTTAAAATTTGTGTAGAAAATAGGAATGTTATTGATAAAAATATTCAAAAGCTTGTATCTGTCTAATTTTTATTTTAAAAGAAATGTTGAAGATATGTTTAAACTGTTAAATTCTTTTGCAGTTGCCCTGGATAATATCTAAAGTAATAAGTTCCATTACTAATGCAGTTTATATAATTGGACGGGTCTTCAAAAAATATTAAGAGAAAAAAAATGTAAATAAAGAAGTCTCATAGTTTTTTAGTCCAGGTATAAAATAGCCCTAACACCCATGTCCTTTTAGGTATACATGCTTGAACCATAGATATAGGAATAACTAGATTACGCACACGGGGAGAAAAGTTGATTCTCCGCGGGCGAACGATTCTTCTCCACTAGAGTGGCAAATGGCCGGCGATCCAGTGGTCAATGTATGAAAATCTGCATTCTTAAAATGCATTTATGTCTATATACATATACATATTTTAAGCCTTCGTGAATATTTCAAAGTTTATATCTGATTTTTAATCACCAATTAGCATTTTTTATCGCGAAGTTAATTTTTATGAATAAAATAAATAAGAATAATGGAATTTTTTTTAACAACTATCTTTAAATACCTTTTAACCTGGAAGATAAACAAAGTATGCGCATCAAAATCAGTAATTGGCATCTTTGTGGGTGCGTTCGTAAGTATGTAAATACATAGCACCTATAGCACCTGTCGTTCAGTCTTTCCGTCCGTCCGCATATAACATCGCAAAAACTACTTAACTGAATCGTTTAAAATTTAAAATCTATAATTATTACTTAATTTTGTCGAGTAATTTCAAATTTTATGAAAATCGGATGCATAGATCAATTACAGGGACAATCAAAAGTATTCCGTTACATTACGGTCAATGGGGGGAAAATTACAAATGCATTTTAATCGTTTGAAATTTAAATTATATAATTATTACATAATTATTGTCGACTCGTTTCAAATTTTATGAAAATCGGATGTATAGTTTAATTAGATGGACAATCAAAAGTATTTCATTACATTACGATATAAAAAAAATAGTTTCAAGTACATTTTAATGATGTTAAACTCTTTCGAATATAATAGAATTGACATGAACCTATGAAGTATATATATACTAAAATATACATTCTGTACAATCTGTGATGTAAAGAATATTTATTATTAAATTACAAGGCCACACAAAAATATTCCACCACATAATGCTATACGGGGAAACATTGTTTAGAGCATGTTTTAATTATATTAAACTATTTCACATTTTATGAATATGATATACGTTGCTGAGGTGTAATAAAAGTAACTTCCTGTAATTACAGAAACACAGAATGATTTCGACCACTATACTCTATCCGAAGTACTGATTACTATAACAGCAAAATCTGAATATTTTTAAAACTTTGTCATCGTAAGAACGAATTCCATTTGCTACGCTTTACATGCAATTTCCAACTTGTTTTTATTTTATTTCTCTAAGCAAAATAGAATTTTTAAAAATGAATGTACAATTTTAAATGATTTTTTTCTCCAGAAAGTTTATAATAACGTTTAAAGCAAAATTCTTCCTCAGTTTGCAACTTTTAACCTCCCCCTTTACATTCAATGAATTCGGTTTTGTTCTTCACACAATATTTCAAAATTTCCAGACCATTAAGATATTTTTTCTCCTTCCTTTCTGTCCATGTTTCATTGCAACGAAAATAAATTATTGTGTCAAATTTTCCTTACCCACTAAACTCAAAACATTTCTTTCCCAGCCATTGTTGTTAATCGTTCATCTCGCCCCCCCCCCCCCAAAAAAAAAAAAAAAAAAAAATTAATAGGGTAAATACAAAAAAAAAAAAATTACTTATTTCACCTGTGTTTTCTTTTTTGTGTGTGTGTGTGTCAAAATAAATAAAGCATTAATAATGTATATTATTAGATTATTTTTTTAGCCAAACATTGCTCAACAAAGGTAGACAAAGCATGAAATGTTTTACCAAGGTCAATATTCTTAATAAATCTTTGGTATTTTTAGAATACAATATGAATGAAGTGATAAGTAAATCCGTTCATTTACATTTTATAAAAAGTGTGAATGAGTTAATTAGATAAAAATATTATAAATTTTGTCCATTTCAATTTTAAGATATAACAAGAACGAAAAACAAAATCCAATTTTTTGTATTAATAACGCATCAAAGAAAATTACAATTACAATTCCGCATATCTGCTATGCATTACTACGGTAGAATCCGGGGTAGAATCACAAGTTCCATTTGCTTTTTGCCACTCTAATGGATGTTGCCACCGAGCCGCAACAGAATCAAAAGGTATTGGGAGAAAAACATTGAATGCGTAATCTAGTTATTCCTATATCTATGGCTTGAACCACAATACAGTCAAAGTGAACAATGTGAACAAGAAAAAAGGGTACATTAAATTTTACAAAACAAAAATATCCATGTAACTCGATGCTTGCACAGATAATAAAATTTAATGCTAAATTTTCACCTTTTGAAGAACAAAGAAACAGAAAAAATAAAGCTTGTATTCAAAAAATAAATAAATAAATAATAATAATAATTTTTCTAAGCCTGTGTCTCAATTTGTGTAAGCATTACATTCGTTGATGTATCAAGTAAGTCAATACACATGTATTTTTTAGCATTAATAAAATGCATATTGATATTTTTTAAGTAAATATGTAGTAAGAGATTAATAATCATTTGTTGATGTTAATACTGTAAATTTCTAAATTATGCACAAGAAAATGTTTTCTATTTCAGCTTATTTCTGTTAATTTAGTAAAATATGTTTGTTTGCCCTTTACTATGTTCTTCATTATCAACCTGCATATAATTATTTCTTAAATTATTATCTAAAAGGTTTATATAAGTATACTAATAAATTAATATATATATATTTTTTTCCACACAATGAATATTTCCCTATAGAAACCTAAACTTATAAGATAATTTAATTTTTAATTTAGATAATTAATTTTTATGCTTTAGTTATTTAATTATAAAAAAATAAATACTAATGTGAATGTTTAACATTAATTAACTATTAATTACAAAAAATCCTCATGACTTTCTAAAACTCAAGTTATTTTTCTTGCAAATGCTATTTAAATAATGATTTGAAAAAAACCTGGTTTAAACCAAAAAAAACCTGGTTTTTTGGTTTTTTTCAAAAAAACCGGTTTTTATACCAACCCTGAACTGCCAGTTTGATGTCCTGACGTTTAAATCTAAATTTCATATTAATAAATTTATTTTTTGATATTCTAAAATCAGGTGTTAGCACATCTTTTTATGCTTAATTCAATGCATTCATTAGATTTTTTCAGTTGTGAAATAGTGATTTTTTTTTTTTTGTACTTTAGTGAGCAAGTAATGGGAATTTACTTGTCCTGAATAAAAAACTTGCAAAATTTCAATCTTTTTTTTATGCTTCCAAACATTTTAAAATTTTTATATATGGATTAAAAGTAAAATATCCTGTGTCAATTAAACAAATAGATAGTTTATATATTTAAAATTAGTATCTAAGAGTTAAAAATTTAAATGTATTTTGTGTCCGCATATGCAGAACATGAGTGTTACTTTAGGGAAGTTAATATTATTTGTTTTCAAAATATTTGTATATTGCAGTTGGCAATGGTAGTGAGAAAACGATGTTGTTTCTTCTTTACAGTGCGCTTATTTAGAATGCGATAATTTTGTTTTGTAATTGCTATTTATCAGAATGTTCATTTCAACATGGTGAGTATTTTTATTTTCTTACAGGAGTGTTACCCATTTATTTATTATTTTTTTTTAATGTATAAAAATGTTAATTTAGGGAATGCTGTATTTTTTGTTCAGGAATCAATAGGCCCAACTAAAATTTCAATAAAACAATTAGAATTTATTTTAGTAAAGAATTCCTTAATAAATGTCATGAGTGTTACCGTACAAGAGTGTTACCTTGCATGAGTGTTACTTGGAAAAAGTAACACTCATGAGAAAAGAAGTTAAGTAATTCTAAAACTTCAAATCATGTAAAAGATTTAAGTTATTATTATAATAGATTCATGATTCAGGGATATATTTTGTCATATTATATATATTTATAATTATTTAAAAATTGTAACAGGATTTTCACAGGTCTGCACACGTGTTTTGTAAGTGCTATTTAAGATTCAAATTTTTTATTCTTAATAAATAATTTTCGTAGGACTATCTATTTTACACAAATCATAGTTTAAACTTTTAAAAATCTTTTTTTTATAGATATTGTTACAAAAAAGCTGTTTGCTGCAAGATGAGTCTTATCGCCTGTCATGAGTGTTACCATTTTCATGAACGTTACTGTAACTAAGAATCAGAATTTTATTAATGCATTTGTTACTTCACTTAAATTAATTGTTTTGTCTATTAGAACTTCCTAATTTTTTATTATAACTGCAATGAAAATAATTAATTTTTAATTAAATTTGTTTTTAATCAGAAGTTATACCCTTTATTTAAGAAGCAAAGTAACACTCATGACAAACTATTAAAATGCTTTAAATTTATGAAATAAATAAATACTAATACATTTTTGATTTATTAATACGTATGTAAGAACCTTAAACAATTTTTTAATTAATTATTGATACAAAAAAAATCAATGTTTTATAGAGGTCACACTTATGAGAAAAATAGTGACTGGGGAAGACATTTCTTGAAATTTCTGAAATATAAATAAAAAAACTCGCAAATAATCTACTGCTTAGAATGTTGTAAACTATAAGCAACTTATACTTGAGTAAATTTTTATATTTAAACCAAATTATTTTTTCAAATTTTGTTTCACCTAATACGGCAATACATTTGAAAACCACCCATATATATTTTTTAATTATCAAAAGATTTTATACAATTTTGTTATTTTTGTTTTATGTCATGAGACTTAAGAAATGTAAATATCTAAGTCTTTGGTACTATTTTATAACTATTTATCCAGGGCCGTAACTACCGCCGGGGCACTGTCCCAGGACCCCCAAGCCTGAGGAGCCCCAAACTAGTGGTTTAAAAAACTATTGATTTTAATTTCTTGTCTAACTTCCTATAAAATGCCCAGCACCTACCTAAAAATTAATAATAATAATTTAAAAAAAATCAAAGTACTAGAGTAAAGATTTCTGCAAGTCCGTTGATATAGTCCATACTCTTCGAAAGCAAAAGCAGCTCTAGAGCAAACAGCAGAATGTCGAACCAAACAGGGCCTGATTAATGCACGGGCCTCCGGCGCCTCGGCCCAACAATTTCAGGAGCCCAGAAATTATGTGGCTGATTTTTTTCTTTAATCAAATACTTTTCAAATAATATTGTTTTATAAAATGTGAAACGTAAAATTTAAGTATTCTGAATGACTCATTAAAATTTTTAAAAGCTTTTAACACTAGGCACTTTTCACTAAACAGCTTTGTTAACTCATCAAATAAACTTTTTTTTTCTGAAAATGGGTGGGTAAGGGGCCCAACTTCAGCTTGGAGCCGAATGTGTTTGCCATGTTTGCCGATCCTATCGAAGCTAGTATAAGGAAGAAAATATGGGCTTCTGATCGGTTGAATAATATAAAAAGCATCTAAAAAATTCTAGAAAATCTTTATCTGTTAATAAATAAATAAAATCAAAAAAAAAAAAAAATCAAAATTCATATTTCATCTTTTTAGGCTTATCATACTGTGTACGTTTAAATACCAGCGTGCGGAGAAAAAAAAAAAAAAACTGCACCCGGGGCAAATTAAAACTTTGCCTCGGGCGGAAGGGGCCTCACTAGTTTGCCACAGGGCCCCCAAATTTATAGTTACGGCCCTGTATTTATCTGATGAAACTAGATAAAATGAATAAATTAAATTGAAAATTATATATTGAAAAAACTGTTATGGCTTTTTATCTGTTATGTCACTTTTACTCTCCAAGAAAGGAACAAAATGTTAAATTATTTAGATTCACTTTCAGTAAGTAGCCTGTTGTCACTTTATCTTTTTGTATTATATTCCTCCATTCCCCACCATAGCAGATGATTGTCATGTATGGCTAAATCTTTTGAAAAATGAAGAGTTAAAACCACATTTTTCAAAACTAAAAAAGATATTTGAACAAGCGATTTTGCCATGTCATCTTGTAGTGTATTTGTTACATCGAAAGTACAGAGATGAACTTCTAAATTATGCACAAAAAGAAAGCTGTAAAACATGGTTATCTAAAATCAATCCCGATTTTATATCTTATATTATTAATTTTAAGCTCAAAGAAAAACCCTTTCCTAGCTCATATTTTGCAGAAGTGATTAATAGTGTCAGTGCATGTAATTGGTGGAGAAGTATTGAATAAGCTTGTGCAATTTCAAAAAACTTCTGTTCATTAGTAGCACACCTTCAAATATGCCACCAAGTAGTGCTGCTATTGAAAGATTGTTTTCAGATTTTTCATTTGTGCAAACTAAGATTCGAAATAAGCTATCAACAGATGCTCTTTCAAAACTTGTTTACTGCTATGCCATGCTAAAACAGTCTAGGTCTAGTTAGGTTGTGAGGAAGATATTGCTGAAAAATTTGAAATTTAATAGTTTTTGGCTTTAAATATAATTTTATATTAAGTTAAATTTAGATTACTATAACTGTTTCTTCGAATTTCTAACATATATAAACTATAAACATAAATGCTTTACTCAGTCTCAACAGTTCTATTATGTGAATTATTAATAATTGTATAAACATGAATAAAGAAGTTTCTATTTATTTATATAAAATTGGAATTTTTTTCCATTTATAATCTTGTTATAAAAGTTAGTATTCTTTCATAAAGTGTATAATTATACTTATTTAACTTAAAAGTTAAAATAAATTTAGAATGATATTGATTCTTTAAGTATGCAGTTTATTTTTTCTTTCGTGAAATATTTTTTCTCTTTCTGGGAAAAAAAATTAGATGGACAGCCTATTTTTGCCACCTTTTCGACAAAAACCTATTTTTGCCAGGACGGTTTTTTCCACCTTCGGCAAAAACTCGCCAACCCTGTCTGTGCTGGAAAATTTAGCAGTAATAGTTTTGATCTGGTTTACGTTTAAGTGTTGTTTTTTAAATGACTTTCAGATTGCGTTTTTTTTTTTAAAATCATGTCAGAAGGGAAGGGAGTTTGAAGAAGAGATATCTTAAAGATTATTGGTTCAGTAGTATCACATGAACCATTAATAAGCTAAATTTTGAATTCTGTTAGATAATTTTCTCAATACATTTGTATCCGTTGCTTATCGATGTTTAATGTTTTTTCATTGTAAGGTAAGTCTTGCCCGCACTGCTATTTATTTCTTTTGAGTTTTAAAAAAATTTACTTTTGTTTTTTATCACAATTTACACTATCTAGTTAAAATTAAATCTTTATTGGCCGAAATTTGATTTTTTCATGGTTTACCATTTTAGAGACGTAAGATTCAGCAGTCAATTTCGATGCACAAAGTTACAAATCATAGTAAAGGCAAATTTGCATTAAAAACCAATAAAGCAAACACAAATAATTATCTAAAAAATGAAAATTGTTGGTTTAAAAAAATCTAAAATGTCAGAAGAGCCATAAAATGTTGGGTACTTATATATTAACACCACTGCAGCAAAAGTTGCATTAATGTGCCAATAAAGAGCAATCTTGTTATTCGCATGCAGTTATCTTTTTAATTACTTGTTGTTTGCTGATTTTTCACTTGGCTCATCATATCATTTTATTTGTGTTCTTTCAGAAGCAGTTTGTTATGTAAGTTTAAATTTGTCTTTTAGTATTTTAAATTCAGCTACACCTTTTTTCTTTTTTGCTTAATTTATAATTTTCTTATATAAATATTCGACAAATTTGTACAGCTAAAAGATCCTTATGTTAAAAATGTGAATTTTCAAGAATTCTATTACATGATAGCACACACACACACAAAAGAAATTCCCTAACTTTTTGAGCGTTTGTCATTTTCCTTGTATTCTAGCGTAGAAACCCTGTAATTGATGCAAACATCAAATGATTGATTATCACAGATATTTTATTAATTACTGGTATCCTATTGCCATGATTTCATTAAACTCTGGTTCTAAATACAGTCTTGAAAACAATTATATTTATTTTATGGGGTGTAGATTATATTAATGTTATTTACAATCAGGGTTGGCAAGTTTTTGACAGTGTACGGTTTTATCCGGTTAAAACCGTGGTTTAAACCGTCATGGCTAAAACCTCTTGTCAAAAAGCTCGTCAGAGTACTGCATTTTCCCTACTTATGTATAAGAAAAAACTTTGACACAGATGTCATGTATGCACCACATTGGCGCAATTTTTTTCTGGCACCAATTTGGAGAATTTGGTTTTTAATTACCAATTTCATAAATATTTTTAATTATTTTGTATTATTTGAAAAAAAAATAATAAATAATAAATTTTAATTAATAGCTATAGAACAAAATGATTTATATTATTTTAAAAAACAAAATGAAAGTTAATAAATAGTTTATTAATAAATAAACAGCCATAGTCGGTTTACCATGTGTGGCATAAAATCGCCATTTTTTTGCAATCGTGCGAATGTGGTGCGTATGTGACATCTGCGCCAAAACTTTAAAAAGTTGCAATTAAATTATTTTACAGTTTAAATGAGGAAGACATTTATACTAAAATTTAAACATAATACGCATTTTTTTTTTGCTATAACTGCTATTTATATATTTACAATTAAATATAAAAAAAATATCCTAAAAATGCTCTCACATTTAAAAGAGAGTGAGAGAATTTAGTAATTATGAACATCGCTCCGGCTTATGCCTTCTTGGTATAAAATCGCATTGTTTGATGACAAAAGTAAATTCAAACACCCAAATAAACAAATAACATACAATTAACAGATAAAACCATTTTTAAAAGTAATTCTGCTATTTTGTCCTGTAAGACACATAATGTTAGAATTAGATTTTAAAAATATTTTTTGAAAAAATACAAAAATGTCATTTACGTTTTATCTAATAAAATATTTAAAATACATTTTTGTTAGCCTGCGCGAAAGAGAATAGCGAAAGTTTGATTAAAGAAAAATTGAAGAGGAAATGGTCAATTAAAAAAAGACTTGTAAATTTTATTCAGCGGGAATTTTTCATTTCAAAATGTTGAACTTATCTATAGTAATAACGCATAATTGCATAAATTTACTTTGAATTGCAAAATTTTTCCTTCAGTACTACTTGGTTATACCGTCGACCAATTTCGCCAAATTATACAAATCGCCAAACTATTAGCCAGATTATATAGATTAGCATAAAATTTTCATTTAAATAACGAAAAACAAATTAGCAGAACATACATAAAAGCAAAAATAAAATGTCTAATTAAAAATCACTTGATGAGATAATTAGTAATTTTATATTATACTTAATGTCAAGTGAATGTGACATTTACGATCATCCATTATTGACATTTAATCTTGGAATTTGGCGGTAGATTTTTAATCAATGGGGTAATCTTTCCTTCTTCAGTTTTTAAATTTTAAAACTGAAATTTTTCCTGTAAGTGAAATTGACGAAATGGCGCAAGAAAAATTATATTAACAATGAAAACATTTGCAAAAAGAAATAAAAGAGTTATACTCATATCTATATAATTTACGATTGAATATTAAAATATACTCTAAAAATTATCTTCACTTGAAAAAAAAAAAAAAAAAAAAACATTATTGCGACCATTAAGAACCTAAGTCAGGCATTAAGTCAGTAGTGCATTTTCTGCTTAAAAACACATTCTTTGGCGACAAAAGCAAGATGAAAATGGTATAGAAACGAATAGTAACTCACAACTTACAGTGTCTTTTACAATCAGATAATCTGCTTTTTTCTGCTGTAAGTTATATTGTACGGAAATTCGATAAAAAATAGAAAGAAAATAATAAAAAGAGAAATAACTATCACTCAAAATTCATTTAATCAATTTCTGAAATTCATATTTTTATTCTAACACCAGGGATAAGTCGCCAAAAGTTGAACCAATTGTTATATTTCGCGTTATTTTTTAAGCATTACAAATATTTTTTCATTTTCAAGATAAATATATTTTTATAATATTACGCCTCATTTAAGCGGTCTTTCTTTATTATTATTAATATTATCAGTAGTTATTTTCTGCTATTATTTGCAAGATATTTGTAATATTTCTAATAGATATAGCTATTTTAATTCTTTTAGCAATTATAATTTTCGCCAAAAACAGCTACTGGCAACCCTTTTGTCAAAAATAACCGAAAAATACGAAATTTACTACGAAAAATCAGAGTTATCCCTGTAAATTTGAATCATAAACCTTCAGAAAAATATTTCCTATCGAATGATACAATCGGCAAAAAAATCCATTGGGTAGTTTTTGAAAACACTCTTTTGGAAGTTTCAGAACTTCTGCTTTATAATAGGGTCACCCGGGGTAAAATGGGTATATTTTTTTATTTATTTTATTATTTTACGAGACAAATTTGTTTTAAAAATTAAAATTATGAACAAAGTGCTTACATATCTGGCAATACTTAAACTTAGTAAAAACAAACTGGTGACACTTATAATGGGCTTGGCAACCATTTTGTTTTTTAGAAGATAGAACAAAGTGTTTTTAGTGGTTGAAAAACTTCTTTCCAGAAAAATATACAGGAAGAATTTTAGGAATAAACTGTTAGATATTTAAAGAAGAAGGATTCTTCTATCAGAAAACTGAAAAACTAAGTAAATTTATTTACTCACAAAAATTTTATAGCATTTTTTGTCATATGGGGTAAAATGGGTACAGGTCAAGATATGAATGTATGAAAATTGATCAAAGTTGAAAGACCTTTGAGAGCAAATTGTTATTGATCCTATGTTTTAAACTGAAATTATGCTTTGTTGTATGAAATTAGGCGATTATTTATACCATCAATTTATCATTTATATTATAAATTAGGCTATTTGGGGTGAAATCAAAATACATGCAAATTGATTAAATGTACAGGAACACAAGGTAAGAAAAATATCGCGAAACTAAATTAAAACACATCTTCTAGTACTGGAGAGGCTATAAAAATCTCAGAGAAAATGCAAGAGAGTACAAGCAAATGTAGGAGAAGTTTTAACTACAGAGCAGGTGGCTGCAAGACTTTGCACTAGGAACACAAAAAAGGCAAAAAAAAAAAAAAAAAAAAAAAAAAAGTACAAACAGTTAAAAGAATAGAAGCAACCCAAAAAATAGAAGTTAAACCAAAGGCATTGAATTTGGTGATTGAGTCCTTGTAAAATTGAAAGTCTGTTCTAGAATTCACAGTTCTTATTGATATCCCTGATGAAGGTGAAAATACTGTGAAGTTTACAACAAAGTCATTTGCCGGATTATTTTATGTCTTTCCTGAGAAAGACGATATTGCTGATGTGAGCACATCCTAAATTGTCAGATAACTATCTCAACCAAGCTGCAACAGTCCTTGCCAGTATGCATTTTGCATGTAAATTTTCATTATTTTATAACATTGATTAAACAATGATTTTCCAGTGTAATTTAATTTCTCATTTCTTTCCTACAGATATTCATGCTGATATCTATCTGCTTTTGAATTGCATTAAAAAAAAAATTAAAGAAAAACATGATTTACAGCATGTGCGTAAATTGATGTGGTGGAGGATACGATTTGTCAGTACTCTCATCTTATTTATACTAGTTTCATAACAGTGTTTTTATATTTCAAGAAAAAAAGTAAACAAATTGAAAGTGGGGAGTTTTTGAAGCCCCCCCCCCCCACCTTTCTAGTTTGCACATGATTCAGAGGATGAAAGTACAAACTTTTAAATGGTTTACACATTAATTAGTGTATTTGAGTATATTTAATTTATTAAATCAACTTTAACCAGCATATACCCATTTTACCCCGGTGCATACCCATTTTACCCCGAACCACGGGGTAAAATAGGTATAGTGTTTTACACAAAAATTTGAAAAGAAAGAAAACACAAATTATGTTTAATTTAGACTTAAGATACACAATGTCAAAAATAATGAACAAAAACATGAATGTATTTCATAATATTTCTGCCATGAAACGTTAAAATTAAAAAAGCGGATTTTTGTACCCATTTTACCCCGGGTGACCCTATAGGATAACCAATTTATAATTTATTTTTTTCATAATTCCTTCTTGCATATTTTATAATTTTGCTCTTTAGTTAATACTCTTAATCAAACCAATCAGGAAGCAGAAAATAACTCTTCAAAGTTCCACTGTCTTGTAACAGCTTTGGTATTTGCCCCTAGTTCGCTATCTTGTTGTTATTTTTGTTCTTGGCGTGAAAAACATGTTTTAGCAAAGTAGTCATTTATAGCCACTTTAGGTCAGAAGGAAAAGTCATAATGAGCAAACGGTAAACTTTTAAGCGATAAAGTAAAGCAAAAACTCATTTTTAAATCTATACATATAATAAAACAGTAGGACCCGGTGTGTCTGTACATTGAAGATAATTGACAAAAATGGAGTCAGGGCGATAAAAGAAAACCAATGAAACAAAAAAAAAAATTTTTTGAATTTTTTGTCTGTCTGTCTGTCTGTTCGAGGTTATCTTCGTAACTACTGAATGGATTTTTATGCGGTTTTCACTAATGAAGAATGCACACTCCCGGGCAGTGTATAGGCTTTGTTTCATCAAAATCGGACAACAGACAAAAAAATAACAAAAAGAAACAAAAGAAACTATTAGGTGCGCTGCTCACGTTTTTTAGTACATAACGTTTTTTAGTACATATAAAATCCAATAGATGTCACTGTGCGATTTTAAAATGCGCTATCGTTATGTTTTCGCCAGTCTACTTAAGTATGAGAAAGTTTCAAGCTGGCTGTCGTTCCATGTGGTTTAGTCGGTAGAACGTCAGTGCGCCATACTGATGGCCCGGGTTCGATTCCCAGCATGGAATTTTTTTTCACTATGTTGGCATTAACGCCTATAAGCAATTAAAAGAATTTGAAATATTGTATTCAAGGCGAATTTTCTCTCTGGGAAAATTTCCTTGCATTAATATGTCAGTGTAATTTTTTTTTCGATTTAATTTTTTTTTTCGAAACTTTGTTTTTCTTAAAAAATTACAGTAAATATTTGATATTTCCCAACGTTTTTTGAATGATCGACTTGCTTTTTTTTTTTTTTAATGTATGTCTGAACCTTATCTAACTACTTCTTCAAGATTTCTTTAGATAAACCGACCAGCATAGCGGGCGAAGGCCGCTAGTATATAAATAACTGACAAAAAAAAAATCACATAAAGCATTTTTAAAGCCTACATCCACAAACTAAACACCTAATAATCGCATTAAGTAAACTAAGCCTACATATTTCTGCCTTTAATATTTCATAATATAGTAATCAAAAGAACCAGGAAACAGAAAATATTATCCATGGCATGGGCACAGTCAAAGAAGGAGTCATAAGGCTTAATCTCTCATCATTTAAATAAAAACATTTAAGCTACAGAAGTTAATTTATTTTCTGTCTTAAATGTTTGTTTATTCCTCTCTAACATAACAAAACAAATATATATATAATAAAAGTTGTAATAATTATGAAACTAGTAAATCTGCAGATCAGTAACCTTAAAAATCAGTTCTACAGATTTTCTTGAAATTATTTTATACTAAAATATACAATGAATAATTTGATAATAATAATTGTATGATATTTAGTACTTTAAACTATCTAAAACAATTAAAGTAGCAACCTTCTGATTATTACAGTAATTAACGCAAACAGTAAATAATTAGTACAAATATTTTATTTATTATGATTATCTTATTTATTTGAAAATAGCTATTTTGCTTCATTAGTTTAGTATGCTTTCATTAAATTATGGTCCTAAACACAGTCATAAAAATAATTATATTTATTTTTTATGGAGTGTCCATTACTGGGCTAGAGAGGATGTCCACTTCTGGCTTTTATGTGTTTTGATGCATTTCTATTATTTAAAATTAAATTTGTACTCATACTGAGAAATGAGGTTATAGTTATAAGAATAATTAAATAATGTTGATTAATAAAATATTGAAAAAATTGGAATATAATGAATATAAGCAAAAAATAATATAAAAAATTCCTTAAGAATGTCCATTACTGGCATATTTACACTATTTTTTGAATTAAAATTATTTCTGAAGTTGTCTTTAATATTACCTTTTAAAATAATTCGCTCCAAACTCATGTGTGAATGACAACAAAATTCATGTAGTAAAATGTTTAGATCATGTATTTGACTCTTACTAACAACAAAAACAACTCTGAATTAACGCTTATATATATATATATCTGAATGTTTTCATCTTAATAAACAGAAGCAAGTATTCATGCATCATTTGATCATACAATTACATATAATAAATCAAATTTAAAAAACTTAGAATACAATAAATATTATTAAAATTTATTTTTAAAAACTGACTACCTTTGAATGATTAGAAACCATACAGTGCTCGCAGACATTTACTCGGTGTTCAAAACAAAACTGATTAGTCACTTTTTTCTTTGGGCATTTACATAAGCCCATATTTAATTGAATATAACCACTGAAGAAATAACACAAATTAGAAACTTATCCAATGAAAATCTAAAATTTTCACTATAAAAAACAAATTACATAATTTAATTTCTGCAACTTTAAATGACATCTCTTACATGCAAACACGTCATTTCTAAAATATCAAAAAAAGCAAAGCAAAAGCAAAAAGCATCAGTTAAATGGCTCGTTACCCGGAATGAGTTAAAAATTTACTTTCCATAAATAGGCTGCGTTTAAGACGTACGCAGCCGCACGCGCGAGTTCAGGAGGCAAAAACATGGAGTGGGTCTTTATTTTGGATGGAATAGGGCAGTTGCAATCAGCTGTTGATTGTTTGCTGGTGATTCACCTTCAGCCGCACCCATAATTCTCTCAGCTACCGATCACAGCTGCCGTTCAACGATTGCGTGACCTCCAATGATCGATCTGTGACGTCATATGAAACTGCCCTATAACCAAAGGTCTTTGGTTTTTCAGCTCTTTGGTGATAGCTTTGTGAATCTGGCAACGCCAATGCGCATGCGTTTGTATACAAATATTAAAAAATCTTGCGGTACTGCAGTTATGCGAAGCGTTTTGAAGTTGAAATTAGTCGATAATATTTTTAAAAAAAATTACCATTTCCAAATTTGTATGCGTTTCTTTTCGATTTAAATGGATAGTTATTTTCCAAAAGTTGAAGTCCGTGTTATTGACGAGGAAAAGGTTTGTAATTCGTTTTAATTATAAAAAATTATTATTCTGTATATTTATTTTGAAAATCCTAAGGAATATCTATGTTTCATAATGTGTCGTATGTTTATTAAAATTCTATCAATTCGAAGTGAAAGACCTGATTATATTATTTATTTATCCTTGTTGGTTTTTGTGCCTGTGTTTTATGTGGAAGATTTTTAACCATTGGTCTAGTGAAAGGTGCTTATACCATCTGCATTTTTTCTTCTTTTTTTTAAAAGCTTTTTATACAAGACCAACGTAATGTCGTATAGGGCCCTGGAAAGTGGCTTAGCGGCGCCCAGTGCTAAGACTGTACTATTCGACTAATGAAAATCATTTTTTTAAATTGGAAATAGATGTGCCAGTAATGGATTAAATTAAAGAATTTTTTTTTTTTTTATTTAACTTTAAATTACAGAAATGTATCAAAACACACAAAAGCCCAGTACTTGACAACCCATAAAAAGTAATAAATACAATTGTTTTTATGACTGTATTTAGAACCAAAATTTAATGAAAACATAACAAAACAATTATTTTCAAATAGGGTATAAAAAAAATAATGAAATCTTTATTAGATTCATATGATTTAAATCGGATTTTTATTCCCCAGCATTAAAATATTGAATATAGATATCAAGATTTTTATTTCCAGAACAATTAAACTTTTAATTACTAATATAATCCACAATTTTATACTTCAATTAATAAAATTTAATTATTAATTTAATTTAGTAATCATAGAAATTGCAAAATTAGTAGTTTAATTAGCTAGTAGAATATAATAAAATTATACACATTACACATTAATATTTTGTAATAATTATGTAAAACTATATAAAATATCAAATGATATTTAGAGCTATTAAAATGATCAGTCAATTGCATTTAATATTGAATTGTTAACATTGCTTAAAAGTAATAATTATTAAACAAATAATCTTTAATTAGATATGTACTACACATTTTTGTGACTTAAAAACTAAAGTGATAGTTTAGAAGGGAAAAAAGGCAGGATGTCAGCTTCATAAAAAGCCGCTATCTCATAAAAAAATATGTTAGTAATGTGTTTAGTAAAAATAAGATGAAAGAGTACTTAATTTTTTACTATAATAAATCAAAAATCACTTGTGTAAGGACTTGGACACATGTATTTTAAAAAACTGTGATATGGAGAAGATTCATTATTTTTTTTAAAAAAAGCAGGGTATGTTTTATCAATTTTAAAAGGGTTTTTAACAGGGTTGGGTTTCTGACATCAGAAACTGGTTTTTGACAAGACAAGTGTCAAAAACTGGTTTAAACCAGGGTTGCAAAAAAGCCGGCTAAAATTTAAAAAAACCAGGCCGGTGGCTTTTATTGGTTTTATCCGGCTTTTTTTGGCCAAAATTGGCCTTTTTTGGCCAAAATTGGCTTTTATGCAGTGAAGCATTTTAATTATAAGCCACACATTTTTAGGTGTCTTTTAACTAGTTTTAATGATGTTTAATTTACTTTGAGTTTAATAAATTTATTTATTAAAATAAAAAAATAGGGATTTTAATTATGATTCAGCATGAGAAATTGGGTTATAACCCAATTTTTCAATATTTAAGACAATAATACTAGAATGACACATTGATGGAATTGATAGTGGTTTATACTCACAATTGCAAATATGTCAGCTAAATTATAAAATGGCCATACCAAGTGCTTTTTTCTATCCCACCCTTGTTTTTTTTTTCCATTTTTACTGCTTTATAAAATTAACTGAGGCAATGGTTACTTAGTTACATGTTTTATTACTTAACTAATTTTAAGAGTTATTAAAATGTCATGTTTTACTCCCTATAAACATTTAAAATCATAAAAACAGCATTTCTCACTATTGAAAATAGTATTATGAATTATGCATATTTCATAATATATTATATTTCACAATTTATTTCAGCATTATCAGTTAGCATATGTATGAATATATTCATGCAAGAGGGCATATATGCACTATTAAATAACAAAGAGCTATTGAAAATTCTAATTCAACAAATCTTATTAGAGCACTTTTTGTTGTTGTTTATTTTTATGTAATTATGTATTAAACTCTCCTCAAACACTGAATCCTTCCTAATTTCTCTTTCAACATTTTTCATTATATGACTTAATCTTTACATATAAGAATGTCTCTATGAATGGTTTGATGTGTTACATTTTGTCATAATTCAATTAAATATAATTCTTAGGAATGTGCAATATAAGTAGAACTATGAAATATAGAAGTTTAAAACACATTTTTTTATTATTTTCTTTTTTCCAAGATTTATATATTTTTTCAGACATAATGCCTTCACAGTTGACTTCTAGCGGTTATAAAGACATTTATTTGAAAAATTAAATAGAAATTTATAACTATTTTAGTAGTAAATAATTAAAAATAAATCAATCCAAATTTAAGATGGATTCGATACAAGTTAACACTTTAATAATAAAAGCCGGCTTTTTTCAATTTTAGCCGGCTTTTTTTAAGTGGATAAAACCAAAAAAAGCCGGCCGGCTTTTTTTGGCCCGGCTAAAAGCCAGCAACCCTGGTTTAAACTGTCAAAAACTGGCTTAAACCGTCAAAAACATGTAATGCGCTTTCAAACATTTTAAGAACAAGAGGGAAACATTGAATAAGTCTTAATGATTTAAGTAATTTTTTATTTAACATTAATTATTGTAATTTAATAATTACAAAAAAAGTTAAATTATTTTAATTGAAATGAAACTTTTTTGTTTTTTAGAATGTTCAAACAGAAGAAAATGATTTTGTACAGTTAATACTAATATGGATCAATTATCAGTTTTACCCTATAGCATCCTATAGCACATAACCAATTTAGCACATTTTTTTAACCCCAAATGATTTCTGAGTTTAGAGTTTATGAAGCGAAAGTTAGAAAATACTCTCTCAATTGATGCTGAGCTAGCACAGCTTGATAGCAGGAGCATTGCTAGTTGAGCAAGTTTGGAGGCAGGTTCAGCTGAAAAGCTATTGCATGATACCTTTCCACCAAGTAAAGGGATTAACTGTCCTCCCTATAGAACTGAAATAAGAAGGATCTGTGACAATCTTGAAAGATGCGATTTGCTATCTGTTGACAAAATGTACCTTTTTTTCCCAATCTGTTTTTTGCAATTTGTTGACAAAATTTGCCATTCTTTCACAATCTTTTGACAAAATCTGCTTTTTTTTCGTGATCCTCTAACAAAATTCATGTTATTCTTACGATCCTTTACAATATTAGCAATTTTTCTTTGAATGATTGACAAAATTGATTTTTTTTCAGCGATCATTCGTTGAAGTTTGCGGTATATTTTGTGTCCAAATTTGCGGATTTATGAGAGATTTTTTTTTTTTTTTTTCTTCTCTCCGGAAATGATTGTTTTGATTTTTTGGAAAATTCGGACCAGAATCACCCATGAGACCAGAGTAAAAGAAAACTGACACACTTTGTATTGTTACATTAAAACAACAACAAAAAAAGCAATCTGCACTTCTCGAAGTTTTTTTCTAAATCCAGGTAATGCTGTAAGTTCACAAAAGTAACATAAAAATTAAAAAGACTGAGTAAAAGGGAAAAAATGTGCAGCTCATGTGAGCATTTTCAAAACTTATGTTTTCTTTTTAAAAAGCACAATTTTGCTAAACAAAATTTAAATAAAAATATTACCAGGTTAAAAAATTTTATATAACAGCAATACTTTACTATATACTAATTATAATATACAATACAGTAATAGTGAATTTTTAACAGGGTTGGCACGGTTTAAACCAATTGGTTTTAACCATGGTTTAAACCACGGTTTTAAACCAATTGGTTTTTAAACCACGGTTTAAACCAAATGGTTTTTTCTCAAAAAAACCAATTGGTTTTTTTACAAGAAATCTAATGACATTTTCTTTTTTTTTTCTTTATAATTTACGTGTTTCAAATTATTGGACATAAATAATTTCTACTTTTAACACTTTATTTTATTAATAAGTATTATATATAGTGGGTTTAGGTCTTTTTTTATACATAGGATTAACCAATTGGTTTTTTCTATAAAAAAAGCAATTCTTTTTTAGAAGAAATCTAATGACATTTTCTTGTTTCTTTATAATTTACGAATTTCAGATTATTAGATATAAATAATTTCAATTGTTTTTTAGGAGAAATCTAATGACATTTTCTTTCTTTCTTTATAATTTACGGGTTTCAGATTATTGGATATAAATAATTTCTACTTTTAACACTTTATTTCAGCAATAAGCATTAGATATATTGGGTTTACGTCATTTTTTATGCATAGGATTAAAATCAGTACACATTGGTGAACATATCTATTGCTCTAAAGAAAAACTTCAAACATGTGAATTGATCAAAGATAAAATAGATTCAAAATTTAGTATAAAATATTTTAATTTTTTAAATAATGCAGATTATTTAATGCCATTAATAATGTAACACAATGATCTTTTAAGATTTTGCACAAGCTGTAAAGGAAATTTTTCTTTTGGGAGATTATCTTGATGAATTAAAAGAAAGACTGGTTGCTAGTTATAGCATTTTTATAATAATTTTTTTCCCTTTGCTATCTGCTGAATTTAACGACTAAAAATATCAACTTCAAATTCATCATATCAACTCATTCAATCATATCAACTTCTTGTCACTCAGAAAGAAAAAATCCTAATAAGTATTTGTAATTTATTATTTGAATAATTTTGGAAAAGAATATTTATCAAACTATATCCATTATTAGTAATCAAAAGATTGTTTATAAAAATTTACAGGGCTTCAAAGGTTTACTGTGTAGAACAGTTAAAACTTTCAACATAAGACTGTTTGCTAAAACTGTTTAAATTGAAAAATGATTTTTTTCAATTTTCAGCATAAATTCACTATAATTATTAAATTTAAATTATTTTAAATGAAATTACACTGCTTATAAACTAATAATGTCTGTTTTTATCAGTAAATATGCATGTATATGTAATAAGAAAGGATGTTTTTAAAAAAACCCGGTTTAAACCAAAAAAACCTGGTTTAAACCAAAAAAACCGTTTTTTTTTTGGGGTTTTTTCAAAAAAAACCTGGATTTTTTCCAACCCTGATTTTTAATATTATATCTAATGTTGTATATGTGTGACAGATATTTAATGTGAAATTTTACAGATCAATGTAGTATTTGAGGTTTCTGACAAAGTTTTTGACATGACGGTTTAAACCGGATAAAACCACACACTGTCAAAAACTTGCCAACCCTGGTTTTTAATACATGTAATTTTAATCTAAAAAAACTAATTTTTAAAAATTTGAATAAAATTGTGAATTTTTTGGTGAAATTTGCAATTTTGTTTGATTTTTTAACTAAGTTTGCAGTATAGCACAAAATTAGCACTCGCCAATCGTCGATTAAATTTTAAAGCATGGCGATTAACTTTATTTTCGTCACTCGCCAAATTTAATAGACACCACTCACCAAATGCGATGGTTAAACGATGTATCAATGCCAGTGAGACACGCTATAGGGCATAAAATACGCAAAAAAAAAAAAAAAAATGAAGCTTACGCGTCCAGTGGGACGCGCAATTTTCGTCAAAAAAATGAAAAAAAGGCAAATTTTATTAAAAAATTGTGAAATAATGACTAATTTTCGGCAAATTGCATCAAGAAATTCGCGAAAAAAAGGCTAAATTTGTTACAAAATCCCGAAAAAAAGACTATTTTTTTTAAAAAAAATTGCGAAAATCGACAAATTTCGTCCACAAATCGTGATAAAATGGCAGATTTTGTCCAAATTATTTGCAAAAAACGGCAATTTTTATCAAAAACTCGTGATAAAATGTTTTTTGTCAAAAGATCGCAAAAAACTGGCACATTTCATCATTCATCAAAAAATCACAAAAAAGGCACATTTCATTAAAAAAATCACGAAATGATGAATAATTTCCGTCAAACTTCATCAAAAGATTTGCAAAAAAATGGCTGATTTTGTTACAAAATCCCAATAAAAAGGCAATTTCCTCAAAATATTGTGAAAAAACGACAAATTTCTTCCCAAAATTGTGATAAAGCGGCAATTTTCATCAAAAGATCGTGATAAAGCGGTAACTTTTGTCAAAAGATCAAGAAATCTCGACACATTTCGTCAAAAGATCAAGAAAAACTAGCATATTTCGTCAAAGAATCACAAAAAAGGCAAATTTCGTTTAAAAAAATCGCGAAATAACAAATAATTTCCGGCAAATTTCGTCAAAAGATTTGCGAAAATGGCTAATTTTGTTATAAAATCCCAGAAAAATGGCAGTTTTCCTGAAAAAATCACGAAAAAATGACAAACTTCGTCCAAAAATCGATAAAAAAGGTAAATTTTGTTAAAAGATTCGCGAAAAAACAATTTTCATTAAAAAAAAATCATGATAAAACGGTAATTTTCGTCAAAAAATCACAGAAAACGACAAATTTTGCCAAAAAAAAAATCACGAAAAACAGCAAATTTTGTCAAAAAAAATCGCTTAAAAAAAGAAATTTCATCAAAAAATCGCTTTAAAATGCAATTTTTGTCAAAAAGGCACACAAAAAAAAAGTTTATGCCAGGATAGAATTTTTCTGTTCCAAAAGTTAAATTTCCTGATTCCATTTTTTTTTCTTTTCTTTTTTTTTGGGGGGGGGGGGGGCTCTAAAAATAGATTTTCCTGCTTCACAATCTGTTTTTGATTGTTCCAAATCTTTCTGAGTGAATGTAACTTCTGAAAACACCCCTTCATTAAACAAAAAGTACCCTTTTACTCAACAAAAGTAGTTTTTTTTCAGGAAAAATGTCTTTTTCAATAAATCAGTTTTGCTCATTTTTAAAAGAAATGCGAACAATAGTGATACTTGTTATCGTCTACAATCAAATAAGCATTATTTTATAATTGAATTTGTATCTTGCACATTTATTTTTTTTTAAAGTAAAGAAAATTTTTCTTAATAGTTTTTAAAAACAATTAATATTGGCTTTAATTATTTGTACATTATTATTAAAACAATAATTATTGCATTTAATTTTTCTTTTGCAAATGCACAAGTTCAATTTTTGCATCTAAAAATATTACTTATTATTAGTGGGGACCTGCTTTTGTAAAAAAGGGACCCAGGATTTTTCAAGTCCAGCGGCATCACTGCACGCTGCATAATCGTCTAATGGTGAAATAATCTAAAATTCGATTAAATGATTATGATCCTGATGCAGCAATAAAACTTTGGTGGGAAGACTCTGTTAGGTCACGGCAGGGTTGGCAAGTTTTTGACATGCGACGGTTTTTCACGGTTTTAACCATGGTTTAAACTGTCATGTCAAAAACCTATATTTATATGTAAGTAAAAATATTTATTTACACATATATAATCTACCTATATTTATATTTAATAGGTAAAATTTATTTGCTTTTAATAAAGGAAATGTTTCTAAATATGTTGTAAAAGAAATAAATTTTTGAAGAAACATATTTTGAATATTAAACAAAACTTTAGATTTTGGAAAACTTATCTTTTGTAACATTATTTATTAAATTTTAATATGTTATTCAAAATATGCAGGGATATTATATTATGAAGAAATTTATTTATAACCAAATTTAGTGTACAGTTTAAAATAAAATTAAAGATTAGACATGTTCCGTAATCGATTAGGAACAGAAAGATGTTCAAAATTGGTTATGTGCTACGTGGGATAAATGAATTGGATTATTGAACTAAATTTTTACTTTGATAAGTTTTCATTTAGATTAAATTCGATCATATAATCAAATTAATTGGAAGTATTTAATGAATGTTTTATTTTTTTTAATTATGTATTTAATTAGATAATAAAAAAAAACTACATAATATTTTGTGTTTTAGAAATATTTCATAGATCAGTGTAACTTTTTTCTGTATTGACTTTTACAATTGTTATTTGATTTTTCAGAAAAATCAGTAATTCTGAATTTTAAATCATCAGTAATTTTTTGAATTTATAAATAACATAAAGATAATATAAAATTAATTCCTTTCTATAAATATCTGAGTATCTATTTAAAATATTCAGTCTATTTATTTACTATGCTGAAGAATTAACTTATACAAATACTTATGAATTTCTCCCCCCCCTCCCCCCCCCCACACTGAATACTATAAAAAATTTTTAAATATCTTAATTGGTTCATCATTTGGATATCAAGTTCAGTTGTTGAATAATTATTTCTTGTCTTGCCTTGCTATAAAAGTAAACATTATTTGAATTTTTAATACTAGATTAAATACTAGATTATATTTAAATTAAAATTAACCTACTGGATATTGATATTATATATGCAATGTGTATAGTATGAAAAGAATTGTTAAACATGTGTATCAAGTTCCACACTTTTGAAAATCCTGCATTTACAACACTTAATTTGTTAACACTTATAAATATTAGCTATGTCAAAATGCATACTAAATAACTATAGATTTTTTTTTTTTAATATTAAAATAATAGTAATAAATAAACAAGATATTTAAACATAATTTTTGTGCAAATATTTCTGCATGTCCATTTCGAAATAAAATTCTGAGATTTGAAATCTGTCATTTTTACCTTAATTTTTATTAATTAAAAATATTTAAAGACCTGCTCAGCGTTAGAATTCCTAAAAAAAAGTCACTGGTCCCAAGGACCAGTAAGCATGAGAATTTACTGGTCCGCAGACATTATCAATGGTCCGCTACATAAAATTCTATTAAATAATTTTAACACTTATAATGGCCTCTCCCCCTCCCCTCCCTGGAATATAGCCCAATTTTACTTTGCATTTATCCAAAAATTTTAACATAATAAAATGTAAAATTATAATTTGCTTAAAATTAAATAAACAGTACGTAAAGAAAAACTATCAAATTATTAATTAGATATTTTATTTGCCATTACTTATTTCAACTGACTTTAAGTTTTAATGCAATTTTTTTTTCGATTTTTCTCCAAATTGTAGCCAGAGGCGTGAAATGGTAGCTAGTGTCAGTGATGCAGCTGGACTTGAAAAATTCTGGGTACCCGGGACTTCTAAAATTCTGGGTCCCTTTTCGACAAAAGCGGGTCCCCACTAATAATATTAAGTCATATTTTTCGACTCAAAAATTGAACTTGTTCATTTCCACAAGAAAAATAAAATGCAATAATTGTTTTAGTAATAAAGAATAATTAAAACCAATATCAATTTAAGAGAGAATTTTTGTACTTTTTAAAGAATAAAAGTGCAAGATACAAATTTAATTATGAAATGATGCTTATTTAAGTGTAGAAGATAACAAACCCCTTTTAAAATGAGGAAAGACAGGTTTATTGAAAAAAACATTTTTGCTGAAAAAAGGGATATTTTTGTTGAGTAAATGGATACTTTGCTTAATGAAATGGTGCTTTCAGGAGTGGCATTCACTCAGAAAGATTTGGAGCAATAAAAAACCGATTGGGAAACAGGAAAATCAGTTTTTGGAGCAGCAACAACAATTTTGAAGCAGGAAAATTAGTTTTTAAAACAGAAAACTTCTCTCCCAGCATTCACTTATTTATTTATTTTCGTGTTTTTTTGTAAATATTTCCGTCTTCGTGTTATTTTGACGAAATCTTTTGTCTTTTCGGGGTTTATTGACGAAATGTACCGTTTTTCGCGATATTTTTTGACAAAATTTGCCGTTTTATCGCGATTTTTGGACGAAATTTGCCGTTTTTTCGCAATCTTTTAAAGAAATCTGCCGTTTTTTTCGGGTTTCAGGCTGAAATTAGCCATTTTTTCATGAATTTTTTGGCGATATTTGCCGGAAATTAGTCGTTATTTAGCGATTTTTTAACAAAATTTGTCGTTTTTTCGCAATCTCTTGAGGAAATTTGTCGTTTTTCGCGATTTTTTTGACAAATTTTGCCGTTTTATCACGATTTTCGGACAAAATTTGCCGTTTTTTCGCGATCTTTTGAAGAAATCTGCCTTTTTTTCAGGTTTTGGAATGAAATTAGCCATTTTTTCGAGAATTGTTTGACAAAATTTGCCGAAAATTAGTCGTTATTTCGCGATTTTTTAACGAAATTTGCCGTTTTTTCGCGATTCCTTAACGAAATTATGCGTCCCGTGGGACGCGTAAGAGCTATTTTTTTGCATCCCATCGCCGAATTTTTGCTTAATTTACGCGCTATAGCGCGTCCGTGACATCGCTGAAATAAAAAAAATCTTATGTGCGATTGGTTGCGGTTTTCTCAGGGCCTGAGAAAAGGCACTGGTCCTGCGGACCACTAAATTTTTCAAATTAGTGGTCCGATTGAATTATCGGTGGTCTCGGACCAGCGGACCACCAAGGATTTCGAACGCTGCTGCTAATTATAATATAATTAAGTTTAAACATAATGTATGACAACTGTTGCTAGTTTTAAAATTTAACAACAAACTAGTGTCCCGCAGCAGATTGTGCTTCTGTGAGTTTTTGACGGTTTAATCCGGTTTAAACCTTTGTCATGTCAAAAACCCCTTTTTGACATCAAAAACCCAACCCTGGGTCACGGAGACCTAATGTGAATGATAAACACTAGTGTCAAAAATAACTTTAGATTTCCTTGTTTCTTTTATACATTGCATTAAGTATGTCTAAATATCATCAAATACATGTTTGACTTTTATTTTGACTGCAGTAATTTGTTATATTTTTCTATTAGATGTAATGCCAGTTTTTATTTAATTGAATGGCAAGTAAAAGATATTAATAAATTACAATGTTGATTGTTAAAAAACCACAATTTTGTATGAAATGTTATGAATTTTTTACTGGCCAGTGATTAAAAAAAACTGGCCAGTGAAAAAAAATGTGTACTGGCCAGTGGCCACTGGGTAAAAATGTTAATTTTGACCTATAGTTTGCAGTTATTACACCCCTTTCATGATTTTTTAAAGCAATCTTTTAATGAAATTTTTGGTAATTTTGCGATCTTTCAATGTGTTTTGTGGTTTTTATCTTCCTTTTGATGAAATTTGCAATCGTTTAACAAAATTTTGTAGTTATTTTACATTCTTTTGATAAAGTTTGCATTTTTTAGCAATATTTTGATAAAATTTGCAGTTTTTAAAATGAAATCTGCAGCTATCTTATGAAGATGAAAATAAGCACTCGCCACTCAGCGACTAAATGTGAAAAACTGGCGACTAAAAATACGGAAAGTACTGGCCGAATGTAGGATTCTCCAGAAGGTGTTATATGAAAAGAAATGCAGGGAAAAAACCCTGCAAATTTTGACAAAAAAAATTGAAAAGAATCCAAATTTCGAAAAAAGATTGCGGAAAGACGTAAGTATCACAAAAATATATCATCTAAGGATTGCAAAAAGAATGCAAATATCGTTGAAGAATCAAGAAAGAATCGTAAATATCATTAGAGAATTGCAAAAAAAAAAAAAAAAAATTATCGTAAAAAAAACTGCATATTTTGTCAAAAAATCAATGAAAACACATGCGGTTCTTGTAAAAAAATGTAAAAACGAACAGAAAAAACACAAATTTTATCAAAGAAACACTCAAAAGATTTGAATATCATGAAAAAATTGCGATAACAAATACAAATACCGTAAAAAATCACGTTAACAAATGAAAATACCGTAAAAAAAATGCTATAACAAACCCAATTTTCATCAAAAAACGTACAAACGAATGCAAAAAATGCAAATTTTATCAAAAAACACATGAAAAAAACGAATGCCATCAAAAAATCACAGTAACGAACGAATACCGTCATAAAATAATGATTGTATGAAATTTGTATGAAAAATGAATAGGTTTAGTAAATAATTTTCCATTGTGCATGTGTCAATGATATCAAAATTTCATTTGCATATTGTGTTAGCTAAATGTATGGAACAACTTCTGTAAAAGTTTCAAAAACATAGCTTGAAAATTCTGAAAAAGATCGTCTATAGAATCAACTCAAAATTCATTATTCCTAAAAGGAAGCAAAAAAATCAGGGGTTTTATCCAAATACAGTTGTACATGCAATATTGTGTAGGCACTAAACAATGGAATATGGATACAGCCCCTCATCTTTTTGCTTCATGTAGGGAATAAAGGATTTTGGTCTCATTCTATCAAGGATAATTTTCAGAATTTTTAAGCTATGTTTTTGATACTTTCACAAAAGTTGCTCTATACATTTAACTAACATAATATGCAAATGAAATTTTAATAGCATTCATGCATGCACAGTAAAAAATTAGTTAGTAAACCTGCTCATTTGTCATACAATTTTTATTATTTTTTAATTCTGATGACAGGGTATTATCTACAGTGACGTTTGTCATACTTTCAGAAAAGAACATTATTTTATATTAAGAACTCTGCAAATTATAAGCAAAAAACTTGGAAAAATTTAGGACTGTTTTTATAAAAACCTTAATTTCTCTACGAGTATACATGCTATCCTTATAAAAATAAACACAGTAAATTACAATAAGCCACTTAATCATAATGTGCAGTTTGAACGCTTTTGCTACATTAGTTTTGACAGGGTTATCCAAAAGATGTTTGTTCTTTTTCAATTTGTTGATGGTTCCCTGTTCGATTTCGGGGAAAACTCTTTGCAAAAATATATGACGCATACTATTTTGTTTACACACCTGGAGACAAATCTGGACATATTTCTATATATATTTCTTTCATTACTTACTTAATTACCAATTATGCTTAAGTTTTGGACGTCAGTGTATATGTGTATATTATTAGTGTTGACTCTATATTTAAAAAAAGGGGGCGGTGGGGTCATTGGGCAGAAATTTTTCAAAAAACTTTTGAAATATGTTATTCTACACTATTCTAGATAATAGGTAATTTTTTTTTCAAAAAGGGCACATTTTATACCTTATTCACTAAAAATATTTTGAATTGGTTTGTGTTTAAAATCTACTAGAATTTGCAATATTTTCTCGGGATCAATTGAATTTCCACATGTGCATAAAAAGTGTTAAAAAGGACTGTTGGATGCATCAAAAGGGCTTTAAGAGTCACTAAGTATATAACAGAAATAAAAAGGACCATTGAGCACTGTGCCCTGCTAAAACAGCTTAGTCAACACTAATTATGTATGAACTTATTACTCCTAAGCAGTGATAGAAATTAGCAGTCGTTATTCACCAAATGCAACTAAATTATTGCATTTGGTGACCACAAAATTATAATTAGTCGTCAAATTTGATGCCTACCTTTTTTTTAACTTTCAATTTTTTAAAAAACAAACTCTCTTAATCCAAATTTTGCTTATGTTTTTTCCCATGCCACACATACTTGAAGAATCTTGTTTTCCATAAAATATTGGACAGTATCGCAGAGTTTCCCTCAGAGGGTTTCAGGGAGGCGTTCTGTCCCTCTTGCCCTTTAGTTTAAAAAAATAGTGCCCCTCATCCAAAAACTAGTGCCCCTCTTGTCACTCATTCAAAAAAATAGCGCCCTTCTTGCCCCACATTTGAAAGAACGCAGCCTTTCAGCGATGATGTGAACGTGCTATAGCACGTAAATTTACGCAAAAAATAGCTCTTACGTGTCCCACAAAAAGCGTAATTTCATCAAAAAATCACTAAAAAGACAAATTTTGTTAAAAATCGTGAAATAACAACTAATTTCCGACAAGGTTCGCGAAAAAATGGGTAATTTCATAACAAAATCCCGAAAAAACGGCTAATTTTCTCAAAAGATCACGAAAAAACGATAAATTTCTTCCAAGAATCGCGATAAAACAGAAAGATTTGTCGAACAATTTGCAAAAAACGACAACTTTCATCAAAAAATTGCAATAAAATGGGAGATCTGCCTTTTTTGCAATCTTTTAACAATATCTGCTGTTTTTTGCAATCTTTCAACAAAATCGGCCATTTTTTTCGCGACCTTTTCTTTTGCAATCTAAAATTTTTTTTGTCAGGGTTGGGTTTTTGACATGACAGTGGTAAAAACCATGTTTTTACCGGTTTATTCCGTCAAAAACCTATCATTTCCCTCCAATTTATTGTGTAAACGTAGCATACAATGCATTTTTAAATTGAGTTTTCCTTGTTGTTCTTGTTATTATTATTATTCACAATTAGATTTGTTAAATTTATTTAAAAGAAAAGCATTTCTTAAATAGGAAAAATTTAAAAATACTGAGTAAAAGGAGAAAATATGTCTCATAAACTCCTTTAATATAGATTCTACTAACTGCAATAGACATTAATATTAAATGATGATAAAAGGTTATTACAATTATTTTAGAGATGCAAGAATGCTGTTACATGGTATGACAATAGATGTAAGGCATGGGCTGGTAATTGAATAAATTTGAATATTCTTAGATACAACATTTTAAAATGCACATCTTATGCATTTCATAAATGTAATTACTAATTAAATGGAGGTTTTCATTTTTACTTCAATAAGCAAAATCGTAAAATTTTAAACTGCAAGGTGCTATAAAAGTGCTTAGACTTGGAATTTAACAAAATCGGAAGGTAATAAAAATTTATATATTTATATACCATAGTTTTTATTAACTGTAGATCATTTCAGCACTTATATTTTTACATGTAAAACTTTACTCAAATAATCAAGAAATATTTTTAAGATCAAAATTTATAAAAGCTACCACAAAGTCAAACTATTTATGACCTGTACGCATTTTATTTAAAATTATTTTGGTATTATTTAAGGTTAATTGAAAGAAATAACTTATGGGCTATTAAATTTCTTCAAAAAGTCTAATTTTTTAAAACTATGTCAAATAGCTTAAAATTACTCTATAGATCTTCTAACAGAGATATATAAATACTAGTATTCTAATGCAATTATTTTTTATTTTTCTTGGATGGATAAATGGACTTTAGAGTCTTTTTGATATTGAATATTTCATGTAAAACAACTTAATACTAAAAATAAAATATAAATTAATAATTATAATGAAAAAAAAAATTTCTTATAAAAAATGGGTTTTTGACAGTTTTCGACATTTTTGACAAAGAGGTTTTTGACATGACGGTAAAAACATGTGATAAAAACCGTCATGCGTCAAAAAACTTGTCAAACCTTTTTTTTTTTTTTTTTTTTTTTTTAAATTCTTTGACGAAATTTCTATTTTTCCATGACTTTTTGAAGCAATAGATTCTAGATTCAACTCTATAAAAGTGCCCTAAAAATTTTTAAAAATTCCCTTAAAAACTAAAAAAATTCCCTGAAGAATGTAAAAAGTGCTCTTTTCAGAACAGTAGCACCCTGCCCTTTTTTAAACCTGGAGAAAACTTTGGTATCATAAGTATTTAAGATAACCCTTGCCATTTGTCAGCCATCTTTAAGCTGACTTTACAACTAATGACTGATAAAATTGACAAAACTCTCGCTCACCTTGTTCGGAATGCATGGTTTAAAACTCCCATGCACCTGTCAATCAAATCTAAGATAACTTCACTTTAACTAATGACAAATAAACTGAACTTAAAGCCACATTTTAAAAATTATATAGACCCCAATTGAAAGATTTTAATACTGAAAAAGCCTTTAAATTTATGATATACTGGTGTAATGCATGGTCAAGTTAAGATACTTGATTTTAAAAACCAAATAACATGATTTTATATTGCTTGTTTCTATTTTTATATTTTGTATTGTTAATTTTTGTATTAATATCAGCTTCATAAAAATAATAAGTTAAACATTTTTCTAGAATCCATATATCGTAATTTAATAAGGCTTTACACTTTTATAGACAACCAGTTTTTATTTTGATTTAGTAACTAAGACAAGGATATAGTATTTAATATATACAGCCTCCACCTGCCATAACATATAAAAATAGAAACAATATTACTGTTAACATGTTTGCAAAAAGAAATGAGAAAATATGCTGCAACATAAAACTGCAATCATAAAATGCAGTTTAGTGCCTAGAAAAAATTTTGTTGGTGTTATTTGACCCCTTTCTTAAAATTCCCAATTTCTAGCCCTGCTCCTAAGTCAATTCAAATACATTATATGAAAATATTTTATTTTATTGTATGATTCTAATGTCAATTCTTATGTCCATACAATTAAATTATTATTCTGGAAACATGATAAACTGTTTATAATGAGTACTTTTAAAAGTTTCTGGTTTCTTTGTACAAACATAAGTTTATGACTTTTTATTTTTTTTAGGGTAAGGGTTTATTTGCCTTGAAGAAATTTAACCCTGGTGATATAATTTTTGAGGAACGACCCTTAGTATGTGCCCAATTTCTGTGGAATCAAGCATATGGATATTTGGCCTGTGATTATTGCATGAAGCCTCTTGAAACAGCAGAAGAAAATGTTCGAAGATTGGCTGCCATACCAGATCTTTGTCTTCCGTATTCTGAATGTTGTGGCATAAAAAAGGAAGAATGTGTAGATTGCCCATATTGTGAGGTATATTAATGTAGCTAAGAGTGATGCAAAATAACATAAATTTTTAATAATGTCTTGATCAATTTTGTTTGCATTGTATTAGAACAAATCTTTCTGCTCTATTTATTTAACCGTTTGACGGCTATGATGTGTTATCGCGCTTCCAGATTTTTTTAAAATGAAAACCAATTAAAAATGCTATTTATGCTTTAAAAGACACAGTTTCATTACAAAAAAGCAAGATCAACAAAATATTTGCTCAAGTGCAGAGATACCAGGCTCTTACTGAAATGACAGCGCAATAGCGTGGCTTAACTTGTTTGGACTTGAAACCTGGAAACACTGCAAAGCCATCAAACGGTTAATAAGTTTTTTCTCTCCTTCCCTGGCCATAAATCATTATTTTTAATACTTGCAATTTAGATCATTATATTTTTATAAAAGAAATATAAGTTAAATATTAAAATTAATCATTCTCTCTCTTCCGTAATGATGTAAAACAGTTTTTTAAAAAAATCTACTTTTTTTTTTTTTCAAATTAAAGGTGGCCATTATTATTATTATTTTTTACTATACGAATATCATTATTCCTGTCAACACTAATAAGTATGTCCTGTCACATAAACATGGCGATTAGACAAAAGAGCTACCTCCAACACACACACTAAAATAAAGTATTAAAGTTTATTTTTTCAAATGTTCCTTTTTTTTTTTTTTTTTTTTTTTTGAATTATAGATTTTATTTGTTTTTAAATTCTGATAAATAATAACAACATGTTTAATATTTGATAATTAGATCTAAAACTTTAAGCATATTGCAATTAAAGAAAAAGTATAGTTTATAAGTCCAATTTTCATCTTTATCACATTCATTACCACCATAATTTATGAAATGAATTGATTCAGTAACTTAATCAATTAACCCTTTGACTATGTGTTTATTAGAAATTGTCCTAACTGGCGACTATATTTTAAATATCTATTTTTAGTTTTTTTTTTTAAATCAATCTTTTCTGTGCAATTTCAAGAGCAATCTAAAGCAACAACAACATATGACCTTTATTCTACTATAGTTTTTCATTGATAAATTGTTAAAGAGAAATAAGAAGTACATTTTCACTCAATTTTGTGTATTTTTCGCATATTAATAAACACTTTGAAAAAAATGTCATACATATATGCATCAAAAATTGTGCCAACTTAAAATTTTTAAATACTTTTAACACCACCTTGAATCAAGGTATCCTGGAAAAAAAGTATAATAGACTCCCTCAAATCTGCTTGGGACCAGAGGTTGTGTGGATTTCAGAATTTTGTGGATCTCTAATCATTGCTTTGTTTACATATTTTTTAATAGTAATTTGAATGTAATAGCGGAATCAAAATTATAAAAGTTTGCAATTTAATAACTAGTCGTTGGAGGCCACCGTAACACTTACCCATCATGGATATGCATAACATAATATATGAAAACATAACATATGTAAACAATTTATAAAATGCATTACAATTCCAAAACAAAATATAAGCCTATAATTAAGTATTTTTAACATATAATTATGCTCTATTAATGAATTTCTCATGAACCAATCATATGAAATGCCAAACACAATTCAAGTAGTACTGAATTGCATAAAAGAAACATCCTTATAACTCCAAAAATATTAATCATATTCACTAACGGTTTCTTGCATCGAATTAAGTGTCTTATTTCCAATTGAAAGATATCTTTGAATTGAAATTTGAATGAAATACAGGATGATGAAAAATCAAAGAATGTGGAAAACAGGATTAGAAATATCTTGACAACTAATAATCCGATCGACTTTGTTTTATGCGCAAAATTTGAGTTATTTTATTGCCTTTTACGTCCACTTCTTAAAATAAAAAAAAAATCGAAAATTTTTATATACCTTTCATCAGAAGAGAGTTCGGAAAAAATAGTTCCGGATAATCGAGGTTACTGATATTAAATAGGCTTCGTCCCATTCTTACATACTAAACACATACAAAATTTCAAGTCTCTATCTCAATTTGTTCGGGAGATAGAGCGGTTACAGACAGACAGACGGACGGCAAATTTTTTTTCTAAAAATATGTTTTTCGGAATCTCCAGTGTCCGAAACGTGTAAATCCGTCAAAAAAAAATTTTCGATTTTCAAAACGATTGCAAGACTTACCCTATACTACGTATGATGGGTAAGTAAAATGATAAAAAATAAGATCATTTTAAAAATGATTAAATTATTCAAAATAAAGGTCATATAAATAAATAATAATGCATTTTACATATGTATAATAAGGATAAGATATATTTCCCTTGAATTATTCAATAAAACTTTCTTTATAGACTCTAGAGGTATCTCACTATAGTCTATTTAAATAATGGAGGTGGCAAACCTTGACGAGGTAAAATTGTGTTTCCGTGAAACTCGTAACAGAATTACATGGGATTTTCTCCTCAATTGACAAAGGTGAGGGTAAACTTGTCAAGGTCACCCACCTCCGCTATTTAAATAGATTATAGCCCAATAGCAGAAAGTTGTGACTGAGTCTGCGACAGAAATGTAGTGGGATGAAAATTGTCTGGGGGGGGGGGGGGTAATGTTTTTTTTTATTAGCCGGGCACCATTGTTATATATTGTATATAGACATATAGACACAGACACCTGATTAATCTAAAAGTACCCTTATGTACATTATAAATAGGGTTCTTACTGATTAATATTATAAAAATAGAACTGTTTTTTAACTATAGTAAACCTAAATAAGTTAATAGAAAAATTAATATTTTTTGAAGAATTAGATAGTAATGATATGTAAAGTGGCTCTTTAACTTTAAAGTTACAGCTCAATTCATTTAAAATTAAAAGTAAGTAGCTAAATGTATAGAGCAACTTTTGTGAAAGTCGTAAAATCATAACTTGAAAACGATCAAAATAATCGTCAATTGAATAAGTTGAAAATCCGTTATTGCCAAAATGAAGCAAAAACAAGAGGAGTTGTATCCATATATTCATCGATTAGTGTCATCAAGAATGCACAATATGGGACGTACTACTACATTTGGATAAAATCCCTCATTTTTTTGCTTCATTTTGGAAACAACGGATTTTGTCCTCGGAAGTTGCTCTAAACCTAAATAAGTTAATAGAAAAATTAATATTTTTTGAAGAATTAGATTGTAATGATATGTAAAGTGGCTCTTTAAGTTTGAAGTTACAGCTCAATTCATTTAAAATTAAATTGAAATATAGTATAGCATATATTTATTGAAAAAGTTTCTTACTTGCTTAAGATTAAAAGCACAGAAGAAATAGAGGTGGAAAAATCATTTATATTGTTACCTATGTAATAGTGATGAAATGAAGAAAACAATTACAATTCCATTGAACAGAATATGCTATAAGATTGCTTCCTTAAATTCTCAAAACAAATTTTTAGTTGTTAAATCAATATTATAATAAAATGTTAAACTGTGCTAAAAAAAATTTTAAAAAGGGGGACAAAAATAATTTAAAATATCAAAATCTAAAAATAATTCTAGAAAGACTGCACAGAAAATTTAAAGTCCCTATTTTTTCACCATGAAGTATATATGTTATACATTTACAGCAGTGATACTTTGAAATATAAAGTAAGTAAATATTATGAAAAAGAAATTGAAAATTCTGAATAATTTTTTTTAAATACACTGGATCTAAAATTTTGATGCAGAAAAATCCATTTTTTGGAACAGCAAAATCAGTTTTTAAAAAAAAGCAAAGAGAATTTTTTTTTTTTTTTTTTTTTTGAAACAGCAAAATAAACTCCCAACTCTTTTTTCTTTTCGCTTGTTTAACAAAATTTGAGTGTAGTTTGATGAAATATGCAGCTTTTTCGCGATCTTTTCTCGAAATTTACTTTTTTTTTTTTTTTTTTTTTTTTTTTTTTTCAATCTTATGACATAATTTGCGTTTTTTCGCGATCCTTTGACGAAATTTATCGGTTTTTCACGATTTTTTTTTTTTTTTTACAAAATTTGCTTTTTTTTTCGTGATTTTTAGAAATAATTTGTCGTTTTCCCACGATTTATAAACGAAATTTATCGTTTTTTCCCGATCTTTTGGCGAAATCTCCCTTATTGTCCCGGTTTTTGTTCAAATCTGCCGTTTTTTCGCGATCTTTGGGCGAAATCTGTCATCTGTTCGCGATAATTCTGACGAAATCAGTCGTTTTTTGCGATCTTCTGTTGAAACTTACCGTTTATTTAATGATTATATGACGTAATTTGCATTTTTTCCTGATCTTTTGATGAAATGTATAGTTTTTTCACGATTTTTTTTAACAAAATTTATTGTTTTTTCAGGATTTTTTGACATAACCTGTTTTTCTGCGATTTTTTTTAAAGAAATTTATCCTTTTTTCCCGATTTTTTGTCGAAATCTGTCGTTTCTTCGCGATTTTTTTTTTTTTTTTTTTTTGACGAAATTAGTTTTTTTTCACGATCTTTTAACGTAATTTACCATTTTGTTTGTGATTTTTTGACGAAATCTGCAGGTTTTTTCGCGATCTTTTGTCGAAATCTGCCATTTTTCGCGATATTTTGATGAAATTTATCTTTTCGTGATTTTTTTTAAAACAAAATTTAATGCTTTTTCTCAACTTATTGGCGAAATCTGCTGATTTTTCGTGACTTAGTGGCAAAATTTGCTGTTTTTCTTTTCCGAGATCTTTTGGCAAAATCTGTTGTTTTTTCGCGAAATTTTTTTTTTTTTTTTCTCACAATCTTTTCGCAAAATCTATCTTATTTTGCGATCTTTTAACAAATCTTGTTAATTTTGGGATTTTTTGGCGAAAGATTCCATTTTTTTCGCGATCTTTTAACAAAATTTACCATTTTTTCATGATTTTTTGACGAAATCTGCTGTTTTTTCGCGATCTTATGTCAAAATACGCCGTTTTTTGCAATCTTTTGATGAAATCTTTTTTTTTTTTTTCGCGATCTTTGAATGTATTTTGCCGTTTTTCCGCATCTTGTTCACGTGTTTTTTTTTACAAATAAGGAATTTTTTTCTTTTCCAAGTTAGTTAGCAAATTTATCTGCAAGGGCAAAAATTAATCTGCGACGTACGTCGCACGTCATGCACTATCTGCTACTGGGGACTATAGTTCACATCGTGTTTAATTACTTGTGTTTTAAACTACAGAAAGAAATATAATCAAGGATTAGAAACCTTAAATACTCTAATCATTTATGGGGAATTATATCACACTACTTGTCAGTTTTGAGTAGAATTTCTGATAAAACTAGTCTATTCTGAACCAGTCTTTCAAAAAACTGTAAGCTATGGATAATATATCAAAAAGTAAATAATTTTATTATCTTCATTTTGTCAAGTAGACCATGGGATACAACCAAAATGAAAATATCCAAATTGATTGAAAAATATTCATGAGAGTTTTATCACTATAAATTTGTTTGGTGAATTAGCATGTTCAAACTGCAAAAAATCACTTGTGATGTAAGTGTAAAATTTAAAGGGACAGCAATGTATTTATAATACTCTGATCTTTATGTATACTAAAGTATAGTATAACTTTTACAAAATATTAGAAAATTTATATTTTCATCATTTTTTGCCAAATGAGAGTACAGAGTGCCCTTAAAAGGTCTTTTGCAGCTTAGTTATCTGCACTGTGTTATTTCAAAAGCGCAGATTTGCATGATGTAAGATTTTTTTTTAGTTTTTTATTTTTTGTTTGTATTTTTATGGATTCTTTTGGCTCCATTACCCTAATTGTTATTGATGTGTATTTCTTTTCACAAGCTTTTCAGATTATTAAATCTATTTATTCTATTAATCTTTAGGTATCTTATTGTAGCATTTTATGTCGAGATCAGGCATGGGAACAGTATCACCAGGTTTTATGCACTTCATCTTTATATACTGAGACAAAACATCCTCTTGATCAACTGCAGGATGCATGGAGGTAATCCTTTGTCTTATTTTTAAAAATTCTGTTTGATTTGTGTGCTTTTTTTCTTCAGGAATATTAAAAAACTAGTCGAATGTAGCAATCCCAAAGCTTTCTATCTCATACATGTTAATACTTCCTAAAAAATGAAGCATAGCAGCATATTCAAAATCATATTCAAAAATTGTCTGTTCATAAAAAAAACTGTGGAATGACCAAAAGAAAATTATTTTATTAGCAAAATCGGTGATTAATTCCAGGAGAGGTTTGAGATGGGAGGGGGGGGGGTGCCACTTGAAAGGCAAAATCTCATTTTTTGTTATTAATATACCGTAGCATCTGGAAATTTAATCCAAAATATCTACTTTGACAGCATTTTTTGAAAAAATCTCATAAAAAGTGGAAAAAAACTGATTACATAGCTTCTAAATAAGAATATTTAAAAATCTCATTCTTTTATGAGCGAAAATGTAAGAAAGAGTTGTCAGTTTGGATTTAAGAACTGTCTTTTCTTTAACTCAGTATAAAAACAATAGGTAAATACTATTCAATGTGATTGGCTGTTGAGACTAGGGATGTCCTGGATATTGATTTTGCTGGATATCGTATACCGGATATCTGGAGCTGCTTTACCTGTCAGATTCAGATATCCGGCACTAAATATGTTTTTAGTATGGTAAATGTTTATTTCTCAAACAATAAATTACATATATGTTTCACACACCATTAAAATATATTTTAAATGTACTGAAATATAATTTACAAAAACTATATCTCTTTGAATATCAGGGCTTGAAATTCAGGTTTTCCTTAGAGAAGAGTTTCCCTTATAACATTTACTAGCGGGGAACATCGAGCCATGCTCGGTTAAAGTAAACTCTGTATTAAATTTTATATAAAATGAAATTCTCGCTCTATTATTGATATAAATAATTTATTTTATAATATTCTTATTTACAGAAACTATCTACGTCGGACTTCTCGATTTCGCTTATCTTCCAGTCTCTGTTGATAGTGTTCTTCAGTTTCATTGGCAAAACGTCGGACTTCCTGATTTTGTTTTTCCTTCAAACGTTTGGCGTCATCTTCTGACGATTCCATAGCTCTTCTTTTTTTTTTGACTAATCAGCGTATTTGCTCTAGTTTTTCTTCAGTTTGATAATTATTCATATTTAACAGCTTCAGCTATCTTTTCTATGCTTCTTAATCTGGTTTCTCGCATTGGCTTTAAGGATGCTGGATATTCATCAAGATCATCTTCATGTTTTAGAGTAGATTCTTTCTTGCTGTTGGAAGTTAAGATTTTTCAGTTTCGTGGGATGCCCAGCAGACATAATTATTGTAGTTCAAGTCCAGAGCAGCCTTTAAAAAGGATAAATGATTCTGGTAGTTGAGAACATAGACTCCACCGTAGTAATCGGCTTAAACTTCAATCGTTTCGTAAATTTTTAAAGTCTTTTGCAGATCTGAAGATTGACTTTCCAAGTTCACAGGCTTCAATCTAAGAGCATCGTTATTGGATTAATTGCGAGAAAGTTTTGTGTACTCTGATTGGTTGAATTCTGTTTTCGAGAATATGCTATGGACTCTGATTGGTTAAATCACTTATCTAGACTCCTATTGGAAATTTCTAGAAAATTCTTTCAGATTCTGAAAGCCATATTTTTTGCCAAATTTGGCAATATTTTTTGCGTTTGGTGCCAAAAAATGTATTTTTGCATTGGTAATCTTGAGAGTCAAATTTCATAAATTTAATCATTATTTTGCTCAATATTGTGAACTGTTGAAAAATGTTGGTATATAGTATTGGTACAATGGTATTTAAGAGAAAATTCTATGAACTCTGATTAGTTGAATCGTGTATCTCAGCTCTTATTGGGAATTTTTAGAAAATTCTTTCAGATCTCAAAAGCCAAATTTTCCACCAAATTTCTCTAAATATTGTTAAATTTCAATTCTCACCAATAAAACAAAACCATGTTTTGACATTGGTAATCTTGAAATTCAATTTTCTGGCACAAATTTCACAAATGTCACCATTATATTTTGCTAAATATTGCCAGCTATTATGAAATGTTGCTACGTAGCCCGATTGATCAAATTTTTTTTTCGAGAGTATTCTATGTTCTTTGTTTAATTGAATAATATTTCTTGGCTCCCATTAGGAATATCTATAAAATTCTTTCAGAATTTGAAAACCAATATTTTTGACTAATTTGGTATCGACCACTAATCTAATGTTCTCGAACATGGGACCCAGCCCAATGATCTTCAAGAACCCAAAAAGGACAGAAAACAAAATTTAGCCAAAATTGTTCGAGTCACTTTTAAATTGTGACCCAGCCCAGTGATTTTCTCATGTCCGAAAACTGTAGAATACAAAATTTAGTCAAAATCGAGCAAGTCATTTTCTAGATACAAATAGCGTGACCCACAATGACCCAAAAATGATCCACTAAACGAATTTTACACATGACTTAATCCAATGGTGTTCTTGTAATCCAAAACTGTGGAATACAAAATTTGGAAATTTTAGTTTGTGGTAATCGTTAGAGCCTTTTTTTAGATAAAATTGGTTTGACCCATAATGATTCAATAAAGAAACACTTATCTGAATTTTTCAAACATTTACCCAGCCCAATAGTTTTATCATGCCAAAAAAAAAAATGCTGTATACAAAATTTCGTTAAAATCGATCCTACCATTTTTTAAATATAAATAGCTTGACCCAAAATGACCCAGTAATCAAAATTTCTCGAACATGAAACCTAGCCCAATAGTTTTCTCATGCCAAAAAAATGTTGTATACAAAATTTCGTTAAAATCGATCTACCTGTTCTTTAGATATAGCTTGACCATGACCCATCATTATGACCCATCATGACTCACAAATGACTCTTGTATTCAAAATCTCTCGATCGTGTGACTTAGCCCATTAGCTTTCTCGTGTCAAAAAACTGTTATAGGTGAAATTTCGATGAAATTGATTCTGCCGTTCTTTAAATATAAATAGCTTGACCCAGACCTTTAATGACCCAATATGACAAATTGAAATTTTTTCTTGAACATGCTACCTAGCCCAATGTTTTTCTCGTGCCCGAAAACTATAAAATGCAATTTTTAGTCAAAATTGCATGAGAAAATCTCTAGATAAAAATAGTATGACCCACAAAGACCCCGAAAATGACCCACTAACCAAATTTTCTTGAATATGCTACCTAACCCAATTTTCTTCTTGTGATCCAAAACGATAAAATATAAAATTTGGTCTAAATAGTTTGAACCGTTTTTTAGATAAAAATGGATTGACCCAAAAATGACCCACTAATCGAAATTTTTCGAACATGTGAACCAGCCCAATAGTTTTCTCGTGCCAAAAAATGATTAGATACAAAATTTCCTTAAAATCGATCCAACCGTTCTCTAGATATAAATAGCTTGATCCTGACCCAAAATGACCCGATAATCGAATTTTCTCGAACATCTGACCTAGCCTAATGGTCTTCTCATGCCCGAAAATGGTAAAATCCAAATTTTTGTGAAAATCATTAGAGCCGTTTTTGGGATAAAATTTACACGGACACACACAATTTTTGCTCGCATTATAGCATAAGATAAATGTAGGGGAGTTAAAGTGTTTGAGCAAAAAAATAAAATATTTTTTTAAACCAGACTATTTTTTACATGCCATTTAAATATTTACAATTTACTTGGACATGACAAAATACCATTGAAATAATTTAAATCAAAAACTCAAGATAATTATCTAGAATCTTAATTTTAATTAAAACAACGGAACATAATCAAGCCTTATATAGCATGTCTATTTTTCAACTTTGACTCAATCTTAAGGGCACTAATAGTTGAGTTTCTAAATGAATTTCTTAATCTAGATTTTATTCATTTTGTGTTGTTTAGAATCTTTTACAAGTTACACTTTTGACAAACAGAATAGAGCAACTTTTGTAACATAGGAAATAATCGGAAATATGTGGTTATGCTTTTTTAATATATATGTATATTCACATTTTAATTTTGCAAAATTTTATGTGCATTCATTTTTAATTTACTTGCAAAAATAATGCATGCAGGTGATTGTATTGTCAATATCCTTCGGTGATTGTATGTCATTTTAGTGCAATTATAGTCAAAACTCTAATGTCTAGCATTTTAGCTAATTAAATTATGTTCTACTATGCATTGGAATTTTAAATCCATATGGAAATCTGAAAAGGGGATATTCAATTGATTTCCTCTATTACACAAGAAATGCTTTTTTTTTTTTTTTTTTAAGTTGTGTTTTTTGTGAACTGTTTGTTGTTTCTAAATATGTTTCCTTAAAATTAACCTTTTTTTTTTTTTTTTTTTTTTTCTTTGACCATTTGGAAAATGGTTGTTTTCAGTCAAGAATGGGCCTTGTGGTGTCTGCATTTTATTTTGCTTATGATTGGTCCAGAAATAACAATGTTTAATCCATGACATACATAATATATGACTCTTTCATATGTAAGCTATATTTTGATCATCATAAAAATAATGTTTTTGCTGAGTTTTATTAACTCAGTGGGCAACATTTAAACACTTTGCTTTGGGCAATGGATGTCTGCATTTTATTTATTTTTGGGAAATTCTTTACATTTAGAAGAATTTTTATTTGAATAAGAAATTAAAATGTCATTGTTAATAAAGAAGAAAGTAAGAAAACTACATAATGAGTAGACTCAAATTATCAGATATGGGAAAAATTGAAAAAAAAAGTCATATAAAAAACTGTCTTTTAAAGCAAAAAAAACGAGGTCTGATTATTGAGCTCATCAATTACAAAATGTGCAACGATTACAAAAAAGAAACAATCTAATGCTGGACCAAATAATTGTAAAAGACCGTGTTTTATTCTTTTTTATTTATTTAATTTTTATTTTATTTATTTTTTTTTTTTCTTCCATGTGTAACACAAGATCTGATCTCAGTCTCTAGTAGCCATCACTGCCTTTTTAGTTATTTCCTGTTTTGGCACAGGAAAAAAAATTGAAAAATGCATAAATCAGTCATTGAAAAAAATATTGTTGATTTTGTCCACCGTGGCAAAAATAAATTTTTAAAAATTGTCGAGCGATCCAAAAAAATTTTGAGAAAACTTGGCAGTGGGAAAATATAGCAATATTCTTCAATCGATCACAGTAAAATTTCGTAAAATTTGTTAGTCTGTCACGAGAAAAAACACAATTTTGTAGTTGGATGCAGAAAAATAATCGTTAATTTCATCAGGATATCACAAAAACAAAAGGGAGATTTGTCAGTCAGTCTCAGAATATAATAGTTAAACTTGTCAATCGATTAAAAGAGAAAAATTGTGAAATTTGCCGATCGGTCTCCAAAAAAATGTTACAAAATTCGTTGAGAGAGAAAATTTTGTGAGAAAAATCACAACGTTATTAGTTAAATGCAGAAAAATAATCATGAACTTTTTATATCTGTCTAAGAGCAAACTATCAGATCTGGCTATCGATATCAGAAAATATGAAAATAGTCAATCTGTTCTGAAACTTGATCGTCGTTTCACAAAGAAAATTTTTTTTTAGATATTTTAGAAACAAGAACATTTCGCCCACAAGATTCTTTAGGACATGAATCCTGCTATGATGTCCGGAATTAAAACCCTGTATGTGTATATTAATAATATTGTATAAAAATGTAATTCAAACATTAAAATATTCTGCTTATTTGTACAGTGAAATGCTGACAATTGCTAATAATTTATACAGTAAAATGCTGATAATTTATAGAGCAAATTTTAACCATTACACGTTTATAACGTGTAATAGTTATACACGGTTTTAACACATACAAGTCTATAATTGTAAAATATTTTCAGATTGAAATACATAGTTTTGTTTTATAATGTAAACATAAAATATCTACTAATGCACCCATGATTGAAGAGATATTTCGAAATATATGTTTACTTCATGACTTTTTTCATGTTTTTAATTATTTAATATTGTTTTACCTTAAGTCACATTTAATTTTATTTTAAGTTAAATTGTTTTGAATTTTATAAGTAAACAAAAAAAACACAATTTTAAATATCTATAATGAAGTTATAAAAATAACTACTTGTATGCATCAATCCCAAACTTCTCTTTTATTTCATAGATCTCAATGTTTCAAAAAATAGTTACCAATATTAATGCTACTTCAATATTATCAGTTCAATACTATACCAACATTGATTTTCGTCTAAAATTTCTACTTGTCTATTAATCAGAGTAAGAAAAAGTTAATCTTGATCATGATATTGACTAAAATCAATATTTTTTCATTATTCTGTTATACATCAGCTGTTTGTGAATAACCAATTTAACAAGATTCAATTTTCCCATTGCTGCGCAAGCCACCAATGAGGTATAAAGTAGTTATGAAAAGTGAAGAAAATTTTACAGAAATTATAATTACAGTGCCATTTTCCAGCAAAATATTTTAATTGCCAGCTGTTGCTAGAAACATGCCCAGAGAAATTTGGTTCAATTCTATGCATAACTTCATACTGTTTTCGATGGTAGAATAATAAAAAATTGCGATTACAGTGCCACCTTCCAACAGAATGTTTCCATATTGAAGGAGGACCTGCTGATTACAGCCAAAAACCTACACAAAATATTTTTGCTTGTTCTATGCATAACTTCATGCACTTTTTGTTGGTGTGATAGCAACACAGGTATACTTCTAGGCACTGTAACACAGGAATTGTTTTGTATAAACAAGTTTTTTAAGATATCTGATCCCTAAAACATGTAAATCTGTCGAAAAAAAAATTGACTACAAAACTTTCTTCTATTAAAGATAGAAGATAGTAAAAATAGGTCTATTTATATCTTTAACTCACAAGAAAGAAAGAAAATTAATAGAGTCCTACTTTAATAAACAATTAATTGACTTTAAATTTTGTTTTACTATCTGAAAGTAGAGGTACAATTTTCTAAAAGTTCTAAACGTAAATCCTTAAATTTATTACAGAGTTCTAATATTATGAAAGCTAGCAAATTTTTAAACTTTTGAGAATTGCCTTTTACTTGTCGATAGGTAACTTGTTTCATCTTTTGCATTATAAACAAACATTTTTCAGCATTGTTTGGAGTCAAATCGTTACTGTTATCCATATATATTTGCTTTTCTGCATTCTGTCGGATATCTGGTGATTGTGATCTGGATATCCGATGATATTTCGGATATTGAAAAGTCAGCCAGATATCCATTGCATCTCTAGTTCAGATTAGTTTTATGCACATGCCACCCTTCTGATTTGTTCAGATATCAGACAATTAATTGCAAATGAGTTAACTTAGATGAGTTTTGTAATATGAACAAGCATCTCTAATGCTAGATGCATCACCTTCAAAATCCAATTTAAGTTAACTATCATAGATTGATCAGAGTGTTATAAAAATTCACTTTGAACTCTATTTCTTCTGTTTTGATTGTTAGAGACTTGTTTTAAGCACACAAATCTGAATGTTTTTTTATAATAAATTCTCCATTGTAGAAAAGTAAAACTGTTGTTTTTATGTATGAATAATGTATTAAATTAATATTTATTTTGGTGAGGATTGTAAAATAATGAAGCAGTTATTTTTGTAATGTTTTGGCAACAAGAAGGACATTAATACAAACAGGACACTGAATCTACAATAAAATTTGGTGGTGGTTTTCAAAAACAAGTTTAATGCAGGATGCTAATTGTCACTTAAATATTTCCATGAAAAATAATTTTTAAAAAAGTGTGTTGCTTATTTTAAAAATTTTAGTTTGTTTTTTGTATTTTTCTTATAATTAATTAAATCCTTTTAGTGTTTCTTCCTGTTACAGAAATATGCATTATCCACCTGAGACTGCTAGCATAATGCTGATTGCAAGAATGATTGCTACTGTAAAACAGGTATTTTTATTCAAACTTTCCATTAATTTTAGAAAATAGTTAGAATTTGAAATTATTATTATTATTTTAAAGTTATTCACTTATTCTGTATCAGGTATAGGGTAACATTGTTTTTACACCTGACTTAACTCAGGGCAAATATTGAAATGATTAATAAAATGGTGTTTTGTGTACTAATTTTTATTTAAAAATAATAATAAATAAATAAGAGACATGAAAGATATTAGTTTTGTGAGTTTTTCTTTATTTGGAGACATTGGCTTATGCTAGGAGCAAGTGCTGTGCCAGAAATGGCTGAATGCTACCACTAAATTTTAATAGTATTTCTCAACTTATTTAATAACAGAATTTCTGAGATTTAATAAGGAAAGGATATAATTAAAATTCAGTGGTGAAAATCAGTCATTTGTGGCACACCACTTGCATTCCTGCTTATGGCAGAAATGTATTTATGAGCATCTACTTTGTACATGAGAATACTAAAGAATTTTTAATGAAGTCTAATCTGATAATTATTCACCTTGGCTGTGCTAAGGACTGTGTCATTGAGACCTCCCCAACATCTAATGTAAGAATAACTCTCTCTCCTAGATTGCTTCCCTGGTTTTAAAATAAATATTGTTTATATTTTTTGTGATAATTAAGAATGTAAAATAATGTATGAAAAAATATTATTTCCAGGGATCATATATTAAATAAGTATTAACTCTAAAAATAACATTTTTAAATGTAATTTAAATACTATCCACACACAACCAAAATCTCATTACCTTTAGTTCATAATCAGGTAAAGGATACCTTACATGCAAAAATAAATTTCATAGCAACTCTATCTTTCATTGATGAAGCATTTTAAATGCATTATTTTTCATGAAAAAATTCTTGATTTCAATGATACACTCAAAATTTTTAAATGGAACAGTAGGGGAGAGTGGGGATACTTGAGCATAGGGGATACTTGAGCCACCCCTATTATCTCTACAGTTGGTTAATTTTTCTTTCTAAAACTGCCAATATGGTAACATATTTATAGTTCTGAACATGTAAAAAAGAAATCACACATCTTGGTACCATTTTGAAAGTATAGTGATTAATAGTTGTCTTTTCCCTACCTGAAGTAAATATTTGGGTGCATGGTTTTTTTGTTTTTTTGTAATCAAAGTTTTGTTTAAAGTTGTAACTATATACATAAATTTAATAAGCATAATTTCAATTGTATTTTGAATCTAAAATAGTTCTAATAGCTGCATGCTTTATTTAGTAAAACTCTGGGAAACAAAAATAGTGGTAGTGGGGATACTTGAGCCAGTGAGAGTGGGGATACTTGAGCCATGTCTCAACCATCCCCACTAGAAATTAAACATGGGTGAAACAAACAAAAAATAAAATTCCATCCTTATATTCACTAATAGATTTTTTCTGGATAAAAGGGAGAATAATTTTTCATTTTATTATTTTTTTTTCTTGGAAAAAATAACGACCTAAAAATGTTTAAAAATGTATATTTTTTAAATGAAAATATCCATTTTATTTTTCATTTTGACTAACAAAATAGCCTGTCTAGATAAATGTTAACATAGTTTTCAATTTAACTTTTTTTAAATTAAAATAACTTTTGAAAACTGTTTTACAGGCTATAATCTCTAATACTTTAATTAGTTATGTGCAACATATTAAAATATTTATTTTTTAATATAACATATTAAGATTAATATTTTATATTGAAATCGTAACCTCTGATGCTGTAACTTTTTTTTAACTAAGAAAATTAAAGAAAAATTGGTAAAAAGAGCACAAGAAACAAGAAAAGCAACAAAATTCCCAGTTCAAACTTACCTGCATGGAGCCAAAGAGGAAGACAAAATCTTTTCCTGTGATATCAAGAAAGTGTTTGAAATAGTAGAATGATACATCTGGCTTAAATTCCGACAGCTACTAAATTAAAAGCATGAGTTCGACAATATCATTAGAGGAAAATTCTGTCAATGATGGTGATGATGTGAAAAGAAAACCTTCTATTGATGGTTGGTTACTAATAAAATATGCCAGAAAGAAAACTATAAAAATATTTGTTGTATAAGTGCTTAATACAGGGTTCGCACGGACCTTAAAAGTCCTTATAAACTCCTTATATTTCGATAGTCCTTAATAAGGATCCTTAAAGTCCTTATTTTTTATTGAAAGTCCTTATTTTTTCACATGGGCTTAATATTAACACGATCCGTAAAATGTTTTAAAAAAATTGCCAAACATTCCAGTGGTGATTCCCGTCCGAAATTTCCGAAAATTTAAGGCATCCTCATCCGAAAATTTGAAATTGGGTTATGAGTTCCACATAGTTGCTAACTTGTACGGTTTAGCGCGCGGGAAAAACAATCGCGGAGAAATGCAAATTTCGTAAAAGGATTGCCGAAAAAGCACACGTTTCGTCAATATTTCGTGGGAAAACGACGATTTTGCCGATGTTTTTGTCAACGAACTTTGTCAAATGATCGCTGAAAAATGCGAATTTCATGTGCGGATCACCGAAAAAAACGGCAATTTCACCAAATATCGCAGACAAAACGCTGATTTCGTCTGAAGACCGCGGGAAAACGTCGCTTTTGTCTAAAGATTGCGGATATAACGCCGATTTTGTTAAAAGATCGCGGGAAAAAAAGTCGTTTTCGATAAAAGATAGCTTAAAAATATTTTGTCAAAAGATTATTGAAAAAAAAAAACCGCAGATTTCATCAAAAGATCACGGAAAAAACGCCGATTTCGTCAACAGATCGCGGGGATAAAACGCCTAAAGATGATTCTCGTCTGAAATTTTAAGGCATCTTCTTCCAAAAACTTGGAATTGGGTTATCAGTTCTGCATAGTTGCCAACTTGTACGGTTTTGCGCGCAGAAAAAAAACAATCGCGGTGCAATGCAAATTTCGTGAAATGACGCCGAAAAGCACACACTTCGTGGAAAAACGACGATTTCGTCAATTCTTTTGTAACGAACTTTGTCAAAAGATCGCTAAAAAACGCGAATTTCCTGTGCGGATCGCGGAAAAACGGCAGTTTCACCAAATATCACTGATTTCGTCTGAAGACCGCGGGAAAACGTCGATTTCGTCTAAAGATCGCGCGATCTTTAGACGAAATTTCGTTAAAAGATTGCGGAAAAAACGCCGTTTTCGATAAGATTGCTTAAAAATATTATGTCAAAAGATCATTGAAAAAAACCCCGCCGATTTCATCAAAAGATCACAGAAAAAACGCCGTTTCGTCAAGATCACGGGGATAAAAGGACGTTTTCGAAAATAAATCGCGTAAAAATGCGAATTTTGTATAAAGACCGTCGAAAAAACGTCGATTTCATTAAAAAGAAACACGGGAAAATGCGGATATTGTCAAAAGATCGCGGAAAAACCGCCGATTTTGACAAAAGATCGTAATAAATCGAAGATTTTGCTAAAATATCGCAGATAAATCATTGATTTCGTCTGAAGATCGCGGTAAAACGCCTATTTCGCCTGAAGATCGCGGATACCCTCCCGTCCATCCCCGCCGATTTCTGAAAATGCGATGTGAATTTTCCCCAGAATCACCCCTGAAAACGCCGTTTTTGAGAAAAGATCGTGCAAAAAATGCGAATTTTGCTTAAAAATCGTCGAAGAAAAAAGCCGATTTCATTTAATAAAAAAAAGGGGGGAGAACGTTGATTTCGTCAAAAAATCGCTGAAAAACCGCTGATTTCGACAAAAGATCGCAATAAATCGCCGATTTTGCTAAATATCGTAGATAAATCGTCTATTTCTTCTGAAGATCGCGGATAAACCCCGCCCCCTTCCAAGGGGAAGGGAGTGCAATTCACGGAATTCTCCTTCCCCCTGCACCGCCGATTTCCGAAAAAAAATTTCACCCAGAATCCCCCCCCCCCCCCCCCCCCTTGAAACATTCATAATCTGCCAAATATGGCAGCAGAAAAAAAAAATTAAAAATCAAGTTTCTTTGTTATAGTTTTCTTAATTCTGATTGGACATTAGAGCTGCCTCTTTTATTTTCCGATTGTGACGTAGAAACCTCGTATCCACAAACACCAATCGTAATCAGTATTCACCATCTGAAATTTTCTTTTCTTTGACATAGAGAAATGAATAACAAACAAGATATTTCGCCAAACAATTCCACCAATCTGTTCTATAATCCGTTGATCTGTATTTGATCGTAGTCTTATTATTTCACTGGATATGTGTAGCATGGTTAACAGCTCAACAGTCTTCTTCTGCAGGAAATAAAAGGAAATTAATTAAAGATGACTTAGGTTTTATAAAGAAAAAAATAGGACTTCTTGAAAAAGAAGTATCGGAGTTAGAAAATAAGGTCAATGAATTAGCTGATAAAGCTGATCAACTAAAGATATTCAATTATTTATAAAATTGAACAATTGTAGAAAATCTGCAACAAAAATAAAGAAGAAATTTCTTCCCTGACCAAAGAAAGAGATGCTAAAAAACATTTACTATCCAACTAATGTTATATATTTACGATTAAAATTTAATGTAAGTAATTATGTGTACTGTTCTTTTTTAACTTTAGAAAGTCCTTATTTTTCTTTTAGCGAAATCCTTACAAAGTCCTTACAGGGTACTTATTTTCCATTTAGCAAACTCTGTATGAACCCTGTTGATATTTTTGAAAATGAAATTTGCCCGAAGAATTGCAGATTCCAAATTTAAATGGCTCTGAACTGAGGATGTTTCTACTGTCGTTATAACTCAAGTTGAAATTATCCTTCGACAACCAGTTCTAACGACAAAAAATGATCGTATTACTAGCTTTGTTTTCTCAATTGGTTTTGAAGGCCTTTATGTTTCATAATTTGTCATTCTGTAAAATTTTTTTGCAAAAATAAAGCGAAAAAATTTACTTTTGTAGGTATTTTTCCGTAGTGGCTCAAGTATCCCTTCATCATGGCTCAAGTATCCCACCCATGGGGATACTTGAGCCATGATGTAAAACAAAAAATAAACATTTGTTATACATAGAAAAATAGTTCAAAATTAATTGAAAGTGGTTTTCATTTGAAGAAAATATATCAAATTTTCATTTTCAATATTTTATTTTATTCTAAGAAATTATAAAAAATTTAAAAAAATTAAAATTAAAAAAATGGCTCAAGTATCCCCATCTTCCCCTATATATATTTTTCATAATCCACATACTTTATTTTGCTTAAATTATTTAAAGATTAATAAAATCTTCATCAATCTTAAACATTTAGGTATGACTTTGAAAAACAGTAAAAAATACCAACTCATAGCAATATTTCAAAGCTTTGATAATTTTTTCTCAAAATCTCTTCATCTTGGAGCAAAAAAATTCATTGGTGGCTATATTTTAACCGTAAGAGCAATCTTGCCACATTTCATTAAAATCTGAAATAGTGAGTTACATCTTGGATTTTTACTGCCTAATTTGATGTTTAATTCATATTATATGCGTTTTATAGTTTTAAAAATTAACAGTATTATTTCTCTACATTTGTACACCTGAATGGGGTAACCCCATCCAAATATCTTTTCTCGGTAAGCCTTTTTTTTTTTCTCTTTAAATTAAATTTATTTTAATGACAATATTTTTGTATCTCTTTTTGTAGACGATTTCTTTTAATTGTTATTTTAGTGTATCATGTCCCTAAAGGAATTTTGTGCCATTAAATTATATCTAACAAACCAACATGAATATATATATTTCAATGCAACTTTCTGAAATTTTGACAAAACATGGATCAATGTACTACAATCAGAATGTAAGTGCATTTAACTCTCTTAAATCTGCAGAGGTTGTGTGGATTTTAGAATTTTGCAGATTTTTGGTCATTTCTTTGTTTTTATTTTTAAACAGTGATATCAATATAATAATGCAATCAAAATTATAATAAATGCTTACACTATAGTAAAATTTTAAAATATTTAAATAAAATAATAAAAATTAAGATAATTTTTTAAATAATGAAATTATTAAAAGTAAAGGACAAATAAATAATTAATAAAATATAATTAAATATGTATAATAAAAATAAAGATTTTTATTTGAATTATTCAGTGAAACACCTTATAAAAATACTTTAGTAATTCACATCAAAATCATAAATTAAGGAAATTTTATTTCAGATTTTGCCAGACTTAATAACCAAAAAGCCTTGATTAATACACAAACATATTTGACAAAAAGATTGTGATGATCAATAATATTAACAATATCTGTTTTTTTTTTTTTTTTTTTTTTTTTTTTTTTTTTTTTTTTTCAGAAATTGATTTATACCCTTCATGGAAAAACATGAGTTTGCATTTTTTGCATTTAGTCATATTAACAAGAATTTCATATTAAAATACCTACAGAATGACAGAAAAAATAAGTCTAATTTTGTCCCTACATCTGAACTGAAAATTTCATTGCTTACATCTCTGCAATGATGTGCAGATTTCAGAAGTTTGTATATTTGTGGGAGTCTACTGCATATTCAATGTTTGATGAAATATAATCATACGTGTGAAATAATATTTAACTGTGCATACACAAAGGTTTTTGCATAAATTAGTAGTTAGGAAACTGACATAAAAAATATAGTCAAATATCATGAAAATTCAGAACAGTATTGGCAATATAGTGCCCTCAATTTTAGTTGCTTTCTTACAGTAGTTGAATCATACATGATTTTCCACAAAAGGTCAATTTTTATCAACTGACTTGCAACAAAGAAGATGGTATTTTATGCATGTCGATGTATATCTTTGGAACATATACTTCAATTATGATAATTCCTTTTAGTTGTTGAATGATTTTGCTGAGGATTCTTCAAAAAAGAACTAATGCATCAATAAAATTAAATAGTGACAATTTGGTGAAAATCCCTTATCATTAAGTTATATAAGCAACTGAATTTAAACTCGGTATATTGCTAATATCTGTCTGAATGTTCACTGGCCTTTTTATGTGTGTTGTTTCTGTATTGTTGACTATTAAAGTATGAGGGGAAAAAAAAAAGAAAAGATTTTGGCATGCAGAGTTAAAAATTATTTCATACGAATGCTCATATTTCATCAAATATCTAGAATATTTATATTCTAATTCTAGGTGTTGTTTCTATTGTATTTTGTCAAGTTTCCTGAAAAAGGGTTTAAATTTAGTTGAATATTCTGCATGCTGTAAACAATAATCATTCAAAAATTTTATCAGGGTTCAAACTCATCAAGGATTCAGGGGAAAATCAGGGAATGATGTAAAGAATTCACTAAACCTGGCAAAATGGCTAGCTATTCTGAAAAATTGAGGGCCTATTGACATCTATTCAACCACTAGACACATCTCTTAGCATTGTAAAGTTTGAAAACAGTTCAAGAAGAACAAGATTCAAAAGATTTTAAGAAAAACAAAGTGCATTTTTAAATTGATATTGACAGTTGTAGCTTTCATATTAATCATAATGCTTTTCAAAGAGGTTATAAAATCACAAAGCGAAAATTAAATTCTTGCAACAAGCTATCAAGTTTTTAAGAACAGTCCCACAAGGCATGCAGACTTAATCTGTTTATACTTTTTTTTTTTTTTTTTTTAAGAAAAAAGGAGAGGAGTTAAGGAAACCTTAATGTTTTTCATATTTATATAGGTGATGCATAAACTTTATTTTTGAGTTTACCTTGTTTTTATTTAATTTTGAAAAGATGGAAGTGCCAAGTTTAAAAAATATTGTTTATTGGCATGGAAAATTGTGCATCCCGGAAAGTACATTGGATTATTTTCAGGAGATTTTTCTTAGAAGATGAGTATGAACCCTGTTCAAGAAAATTTTAAAGTAAATTTTATATCCATTTATATATGTATCATTCTTGTACAAATTTTAAAAAATGTTTTACAGGATTTGTACAACCATGTGATTTAACTATAACTACAGATCATTTCTAGTATTTTATTTTACAGAGTAGTTGCAATTATTATTATATTTATTCAATTTGTTGTTGGTTTCCCACTTGCCATTATGACCAAACCTTCATTTCAAAATACAAGATCTAACATGTTCCTTATATTCCTGAAATTCCCAAAGAATTTGTCAAGTATTTATCTAGATATTTGACGAAATCTCTAAAATTGAATGTTTCTAGCAATTTTTGACTATATATTGTCTGTAAAGAAATTAAAATTATTATTATTGTTGTTTGATGATGAAAAAGAGATTGCCTTCCTGAAATATGTAATTTAAGCTTTCGTATCTATTTATCTATAAATTTTAAATATAATATTTCCCAGTATTATTGTTGTACTCTGTTCTATATTTAATTTGAAATTATTTATTTTACCTTTTTTCTTTGTATTTTTCTTATTTTGCATTTTCTTCTCCATGAATGTCACTTGCATGATTTTTTGCTTTTAATTTTATGAATTTATTTCATCATATATTTTTATTTATTTTACAATCTTCTAGCATTTTGTTCATGGTGACATCAGAAGAAGTTGAATTTCTGCAAGTATGAATGAATATCGTTACCACTAACATTTTTATCCTCAGCTAAACCCTATTATAATGAGCTCTCCAAAAAGTTAATTATCCGATTTTACTATAATGATATTATAGGTGAAAATATTTATCAAAAATTTTTTTATAAAACTCTTATCTGTTTAAATTGCATGCTTATGAATGTGGATTTTTAAAAGGTGATTATTTACTAAAACAGTCATTAAAGAAATAAAATTTTAAATGGAAAAAATAGAAAACATAATGTGTCAAAAAAAATTTAACATTAAGGTTGTTGTAATAGATTTCCATAATCAATGTCTATGGTTGTTTCTTTTATAATAAAATATATAAAATGATAATTTCAATTAGTTTATTATCATGAATATATATTAATCTGTTAATCCAACTAAACAATATTTTCTTCATTTCTGCTTATTAAAAGAATTCTCTTTATTTGGCAGGATCATAATCTTTAATTATTATTTTTCTGTTATTAGGAATATACATACATGCATAGCAAAATTATTCATGGACTAATTTGTTATCTAAAGCACTCTAATTAACTTCCATGCTAAAATCATCTGTAAATAAAATATATATTTTAATACAAATCAGAGTAAAAGATTATTTTTACTAGTTTCAAACAACATAACTATTGTATGTGTTGTAATCAGGAGTACAGAATTTCTCTGATTCAGCGATCTAGGATTGGGAGAAATTTTAACCATTTGAGGAAATTTTTCTGAAAAATATACAATTGATTTTTAAAATAAATTGCATAATTCTCTGAGACAGAAAAATTTTCAATTCCGATTGTAAACTTCGCAGCAAAATTGTTACTGTTTTGGGAGGGGGGAAGTTGAATAAGGAGCTTTTGATTATTAACAACTCTGTTCAGGAAGTTTTAGAATTTTTGAGTAATATAACATGGTTCGTACGCTCTGGAAAAAATAGAAAAAGTGCTGGAAAAAAAAAGTATTCATTTTCAAGGAATGAAAAGTGCTGGAAAGGTAAAGATTCATTTTCAAGGAATGAAAAGTGCTGGAAAGGTAAAGATTCATTTTCAAGGAATGAAAAGTGCTGTGATTTTTCGCCAATGTGCTCCTCCTGCTATATGAGAGGAAAGAGCAGACGCTTACTGTGAGATGAAATCTTGCATCTCACATTTTTCATTACGTTCGCGGGCGTAATTGGTTTCGTTTCGCCAAGCATCGGCTCTGGTGCGCGCCTGTAAAGTTTGTTTTTACACGATACATCGCTTTGCTGCTTGTGTTCTCGGACCTGGGTCCAGTCTAAAATTAAATTAAATTGAACAGAGTGTGGAAGTTAAGTATGTGCCGGTTTGGGTGACGTAAGTGCAGAAAATAAAAAAATAAAGATGCATAAAATTTTGGTTTTCCTTAAAAAACTAACGTTTATTGTAACTAAAACATAAATAAATAAATCAAATAAATAACTAATGTAATTTCATGTAAATAACTAATGTAAATGCAAATTCAATAATAGCAATAACATATGAGCAATGTATGAACAATGTATGAACAATGGCCAGTCACAGGCATACACAATACTAATATTCTCAAAAAAAACATTTAAGTCAGCTATATAGCAGTACTCACATACTTGGAGAGCATCAACAACATGAACAACCATCATTCCTTAAAAAAAAGTTCCTTTGCATAAAACCACAACATCATGGAATCCAGTCAAAGTGTATTTATAATTATCAGGAAAACTATTGTAAACTATCAAAAAAACATAGTTCCTTGTTAAAGAAGTTGTATTGAAATGTCATATTACTTTAATAAAAACATCAGAGCTCAACTGGAGCTCTGGCACTTTAAAAGAAAACAAACATCGTTTCAAAAAAAAAACCGCTGCATCAGATCGATCGAACGTCCTTTAAATAGATCGTGACCTTGGCACGTGAAAGCTTGAGACGCTGAGTTGAGAGGTATACCTCCTGCCTCACGGCAAAAATGAAAATCGCGATTCACGGAGAAGCGAACTGCGATGACATACTGGATTATGTCCGATCGCGTCGCGTACGAACGTAACCTTGAAAACGATGACCTTGAAAAACAATCGTGACGACATATGACCTTGAAAAACGATTAATCGATAGAAACGTGAAACGAATCAAAACATACAACATGTGAACTGGAAATGAACTAAAAATATGGATGCTCCTCAAGTATTGAAGAATGAACGAAATAAATAACCAGAAAAAGGAAATAAAAAGGGAAACAATGGAAGGCAAATGAATTAATGGTGAGTAACAGCTTAATCTGTATAAGTATCAAGGAAAATGGGTATGACAATCTCCCCCCCCCCCCCCCTTGACACTTATACTCAAAAATTCCTAGGAAATTCAATAATATACAATACATAACAATAAAAATATATGATATGTTAATTTAACACACAAATATTGTAATTAAACTTTACTAATCAATCCGTTAAACCCACTCTTTTGGTAGACAATATGGCCGCAATTGACTTCATTAAATCTCCAATAGAAAATTATCGTATGAAACATATTGACGTCAAATTATTCTTTGTCCGCGATCTTTTAAATCAGGAAATATTTCAAGTAAAACATGTTGCAAGTAAATTTTGGTTTTCCTTAAAAAAAACTAACGTTTATTGTAACTAAAACATAAATAAATAAATCAAATAAATAACTAATGTAATTTCATGTAAATAACTAATGTAAATGCAAATTCAATAATAGCAATAACATATGAGCAATGTATGAACAATGTATGAACAATGGCCAGTCACAGGCATACACAATACTAATATTCAGTGGCGTAGCTAAGGGGAGGCAAGGGGGGCGTCCGCCCCGGGCGCCGAGGCCTAGGGGCGCCAAATTGAGAGAAATTGTTATATATCTATATTGTGGTGGGGGCGCAAAATTTCTTGCTGGCCCCGGGCGCCAAAAAACATAGCTACGCCACTGCTAATATTCTCAAAAAAACATTTAAGTCAGCTATATAGCAGTACTCACATACTTGGAGAGCATCAACAACATGAACAACCATCATTCCTTAAAAAAAAGTTCCTTTGCATAAAACCACAACATCATGGAATCCAGTCAAAGTGTATTTATAATTATCAGGAAAACTATTGTAAACTATAAAAAAAACATAGTTCCTTGTTAAAGAAGTTGTATTGAAATGTCATATTACTTTAATAAAAACATCAGAGCTCAACTGGAGCTCTGGCACTTTAAAAGAAAACAAACATCGTTTCAAAAAAAAAACCGCTGCATCAGATCGATCGAACGTCCTTTAAATAGATCGTGACCTTGGCACGTGAAAGCTTGAGACGCTGAGTTGAGAGGTATACCTCCTGCCTCACGGCAAAAATGAAAATCGCGATTCACGGAGAAGCGAACTGCGATGGCGTACTGGATTATGTCCGATCGCGTCGCGTACGAACGTAGCCTTGAAAACGATGACCTTGAAAAACGATCGGGACGACATATGACCTTGAAAAACGATTAATCGATAGAAACGTGAAACGAATCAAAACATACAACATGTGAACTGGAAATGAACTAAAAATATCGATGCTCCTCAAGTATTGAAGAATGAACGAAATAAATAACCAGAAAAACGAAATAAAAAGGAAAACAATGGAAGGCAAATGAATTAATGGTGAGTAACAGCTTAATCTGTATAAGTATCAAGGAAAATGAGTATGACAATTTGCCGATGCGAAGCGCATGCGCAATAGTTCTAATCATCCCGTCTCTTTGAGGAGGCGGGTCAGCCCATGACGTTTTTCGATCACAGCAAATCGGAAATTGCTTATATTGTTTTAAGGGTTTTGATTTGTCTTTGATGTTTCGCCATTTTTTTAAATTTGATCAATAGATTTAAATATTTCGTTCATTTACATGTGTACACCCCGTTAATTTTTAGATATTAAAAATTTCGTTAATTTGAATTAGAATACGTTTGGTGTTACTGCTGTCATGACGTGAATTTTTTTGGGAGCGCAGGGCTTCGGGCCCGGTTCACCGGTCACCATCCCTAGGATGAACGGCGAAGTTAATAAGTCCGCCGTCGCCTCTTCAGGCTCCTTGAATTTTAATAGTATTATAAAATGTTTTTTATTTAAAGTTCAAATTCAAGTACGATTATTTTAATATATTTTGTACTGCTCCTTACATCTATGTGTAATTCTATTCAAGATAAACTTTTTAAAAATTGAGAAATCGTTACGGCAATTCGGTGGCCATAAGGTGAAGATCTTTCTTCCTTCTCACGATGGATTTAATAAAGAAGATATTGTTACTGAAAAGTCTACTCATCATTTTATTTTAAACACAACAAAGTAAGATCATTTCATTTTATTATTTTTGTTTCAACTGCTTACCTAAAAAAACTTTAGGGAGTATTGCAAAATAGATTTAAAACGCAATGTAAAACTTTAACGGCCGAATTAGATCATTTACAATTCCATTATCTAAACCACCCATTATTAATACGACACTTACGTCACTTTTTACTACACATTAGCAGCTGGGAAGGTCGACTCGGGACAACAAATCAGAATACACTAGCTTTGGAATAACTGCGCTTTTTCAACAGGAAGATATGTTTGTTTTTCCGCGTGCATTGGGGTCTTTTTGCTGAGTCGATGTAATTGGTTGCTCGTCAGTCGTGCTTTCCAGTCATTTGACGTCAACAATTTTGCACCTTTACAAGTCTTTTTAGTTTTTGTTTCGAACGTGTCTTTGTTTTAATGTGATCTATTCTGGATTTTACAATATGATTTTTACGATCAATTTTATTTTTTAATTTTGTTCATCACTCTTATAATCAGTAAAGAAATATGGCAAGAAAGTGTGTTTTCAATGATTTATGTATTGAAAACTCAGAATATACACTGTGCTAAAAGATCCAGAAACTTGTTAATACATTAAAAGATTTGCAAAGAATTTAACTCAATTTGACTTTGGAGTTACATTTTACTAAGTTTTATTAGCCAAGGACAATTTTTTTTTCTTTTGACCAGGGGTGATTCTCGTCCAAAATTTCCAAAAATTTAAGGCATCCTCTTCCGAAAATTTCAAATTGGGTTATCAATTCCGCATAGTTGCCAACTTGTATGGTTTTGTGCGCAGAAAAAACAATCGCAGAGAAATGCAAATTTCGTGAAAGGATCGCCGAAGAAACACACATTTTGTCAATATTTGGTGGAAAAAGGAGATTTCATCAATGTTTTTGTCAACGAACTATGTCAAAAGATAGCTGAAAAACGCGAATTTCCTGTGCGGATCATGGAAAAAACGGCAATTTCACCCAAATATTGCAAATAAAACGCTGATTTCGTCTGACCGCGGGAAAATGTCGATTTCGTCTAAAGATTGCAGATATAACGTTGTTTTCAATAAAAGACCACTTACAAATATTTTGTAAAAAGATCATTGAAAAAAAAAAAAAAAGCCAATTTTATCAAAAGATTACTGAAAAAACGCCGATTTCGAAAAAAAAGATCACGGGTATAAAATGCTGTTTTTAAGAAAAGATCGCGTAAAAATGCAAATTTTGTTTAAAGATCCTCAAAAAAATACAGATTTCATTAAAAAAAAAAGGAAATGCCAATTTTGTCCGAAGATCGTGGTTACAGCCCCCCCCCCCCTTCCCAGCCGCCGATTTCTGAAAAAAAATTTTCACCTAGAATCACCCCTGCTTTTGACTTTACATTTTAATCTAAATTTACATTTAATCTTAATTTACTTTTTAATTAATATTTTTATCCTTTTTCTTTTTTTATATTTTATAAATAAAACTTCATTAGATGAAAATTTAAAAAGTATTTTAACTAATACACAGGTAACATGATGACTATTTCCTTTATGATATATTATTCTAGAGCCATTTTAATGCATGTATTAAAATAGTCCTTGAAAAGTGCTTGAGAAGTCCTTGAAAAGTGCTTGAATTTTATTTGTTCTCAAGTGTATGAACCATGTATAACATTTGTCTTGCCCTCAACACCTCCACCATGCACTACAAGGCTAGACTAGAATTTTCTTCAAATACACCTGGAAAAAGGGAGGAATTTCATTCTCTTGTATGAGAGCAACCCTGTCCTAGCTGCTTAAATGCCTTTTTCTTGTTTAAAAATTCACTAAATATGATGAGGTTTATTCACACTTTGAGATTCCATTCATGGGCTGTCCATAAATGATGTCACACTTTTCTCAATATTTTTGACCCCCCCTTTCCTCTGTTTGTCACAAAGTGCCACACTTCACCATACTCCCTCTTGTCACATCACTCTATATTATACAATCGCATACTTTCAGTTCAGAAAAAACATTATTGATCTTATTTTAAATTTTATTTTTAAACTTTAACAATGTGTTTTAATGATATTTATGTATGAGCATAACAATAAATATGATTCATGTACTTATTTTATATGAAATAATTTTGAGGTTTACAACGAAAAATATAATTAATGTACAATAGTAATAAGGCATTAATATGAAAGAGGATTATGGAATTTAATATATTTGGCTTTAAATCTTATCTTTACTTTATGAACACAAAATACTTTAATTTCAAAACAACTTAAAAACTTTCTCAGCTGATTTTTAATGGTTTTATTTTAGCCGATATATGTGATGTCAAATTTCTTCTTAATCCTTCCCAAACCCTTGTCACAATTTCACAAACCCCCTCTCTCCCCTTCAAGCGTGACATCATTTATGGACGGCCCCTCATGTACAAAAGTCTAAGAAGACCAATATATATACTAAATATTTAATAAATATATCAATATTTCTGAATTTTATTTCAAATAGACTGGGTAGGCTACCCAGACAAAATTATTGTTAGAATATAAATCAGTGAGCATTTTGATCTAAAAAATCATTAATTCTAATTAGGTGATTTACTACAAACACCAGATGATCTATTAATTGTAGCAAGGCATCTTTACATCTATGAAGTGCAATCATTTTTCTTTTTTTTTTTTGCTTGTTATATTTTTGCTAATGCATCATCCCCTTTCTTTTCTATTGATACCTAACAAACACAGAACTTGTGGACCACTGACAGCTAAATGTTACCCTGGGCCAAAAGTACGTAAAACTACTGAAGCTCATTGCAATAAGTCTGAAAAAAGTTAGGCTAATTATAAGTGATCATTTTTCAATTTACCTAATGCTCTCTACACTCTTTGCAATATACTTAAAAAATATCTGTCTGCAACATACATAATTGATTACATTCAGGATTTATTATTACTATAATGAATGTTAAATGATTTTATGTTATAATATGTTTAGATTTGTTACTTTTAGCTCTAATATGTAACGATACCAGATTTTAATAATTTTCTTTCATCAAGATTTATTGCAAGTTCATTATAATAAGGTTTGACTTTGCATGAATTTATTATTTTTGTTGTTAAATTATTCTTTATTAGTATGAAATTATATCAGATTTCATATAGTTCAGACGATTAGACTGTCTTTGCTACTTTTATTTTTCCATTCATATGTATTCTGATTTCCTTAAGAATAAATTAGCAATCACATTACTGTTTTTTTTTTTTTTTTTTATATATATATATATATTTAGTTACTTTTCAAAAATATTTTCTATAATTGATATATAACAAATGTGTATAACAAATATAAGAACTTTATTAAAATTTTTCAAATTTTTTGTGTGAAAAAATTCTAATATTCATTAGAATTTCACAATAATTCAGAAAAATGCTAGATTTATTATCAATATATATATATATATATATATTTCAATTAAGGTTTCATAAAATATTTTCATTTAATAACTTGTTTTTATTTTGATCTAAAAAAGAATAAAAAGAAAAGACAAATGGAGCTGAAAAGAAAAGACCCATTTTAATCCTATAAATATTGTTAAAAATTATTGCTACAATATTTGTTAGCAATATTAACTTTGCTTACATTGTTTTGTTTTTTAAATCACTGTGAAGCCTATTTACTGGGGAATTTTAGAGGTTTTTGAATATTAGACCTATTTATTTATTTATTTATTTATTTATTTTTAAGTTAAGCTTGTATGCCTAAAAGCCACATATAGCTATCTTGTCACTTGGAAAATAGTTGAGTAAAAAGTAAGCATTTCTGCTGTAGTTTAATTACTTTTACAATAAATGTTTATATTATTTTTATATATCATACCTAAAGTAATTATTTACTTGAATTAATAAGCATACTAAATAATTATGAGTGATTTATTATTTAACAGTGACAGCATGGACCCAAGACTTTCAGTCTCAGGACTTATTTCAGTCTTGAAGAAATTTTTTAATGATAGCAAATTCTTTTTCATTTACTTAAATAATAACAAGTTTGCCATCCAGTACTATTAATAACTTTCTTTTATTGTGAGAAATCAATTTGCAGCCATAATACAAGGCATAGAAGTCTTTACTAAGCCCATTTCCATTTGTTTATTTATAATACTCGGGAATTTTTCAGTCTTGGCTTAGATAAACTTCTTGCACCCGTGAGTGATGGTGAGGCATATTTTTAGTTTAAGATAACCAAATCAGTGTTGAAGTCATAATAATCTAAATCCTACTGTAACACCAAAGTAAGTATTAAAAAGCAACTCAAAGGTTTAAAAAAAAAACAAAAAAAACTAGCATACTGAAAAAAAAAATGTCCTTATTTTAATACTGATTTAATCATTGCAAATTGTAAAATAGATTTTATAAGAAAAAGAAAAATGACTCTACAATACCTTGGTACTGATACAGTAAACAAAGAAGATTTATGTGATTGTGAATGGCTCTTTATTAATTTAATAGCTATATAAATCAGTGCTGTAATTGGAAAAAAATATTTGTGGGAACTCAACTTTTCATAGATTATTATGCTAACAGATTTTTGCTAACCCAAAAGCCAATTTGAAACATTTAACCATAAAAGCCGACTTAAAAAAAATTAACAATTATAATTATTATATTGAAATTGTTTTGATTTCATTCAGTAAGATTGGGGCAACTGACATGAGTTCAGAACTTCCGCCCTGTGAATACTAGGCATCGGCACCAATTTTTTTCAGCTCTCTCACGGTCTCTTCAGTTTTGGTACCAATATTTTTTTAAAGATTTTTTGCTTCATTTTTCTGAGATTAAAGAAGTCTAAGAAATCTTTAAAAAATATACTGGAGTCAGAACTTAGGTCACCGTACACACTTTAAAAAAATCCATTTTCAGTAGCCGTCATTTTAGTATCAGCACTCAGGTCTAATATTCAAGGGGCAATGGCAGCACAACGGCTTCAAAGCATTTATTTGGTCGAAGTATTTTCTTGATAAGTGAAAACGCATCTCCTTAAAACTTAGCAAAAACTAACGTTTTGCTTGAAGAAAAAATAAATTGCGCTCGTACGCAATTTTTTTTTTTTTTTTTTTTTTTTTTTTTTTTACGCAGTAACAAATTAAATATTTCTGGGAACGGCGCTCCCACGCGTTCCCGCCCAATTACAGCACTGATATAAATAGTTCTTCAAGGACTATTTTATCTATAGTAACACATTTATCAAAATTATAAAATAAGTCTCTTTCTACTTTATAGAAAAAAAAGTTTTGCAGTGCCAAAAGACATATTTGATGCTAAATGAAATAATGTTGCCAAATTTGACTATATTTGGCAAAAATAAATAGAATGAGCAAATTGTCAGAATGTGAAGAAATTTATTAGAAATTCTCAATACGACATGAGGCATCTAGTTGAAACAATCAAAGTCAAACTAAAAATGTAGTTTGGACTAATGTCCTTTTGTTGTACATATGCAAATGTGAAATTTAGAAGCATGCATGTACTTAGTTTTCATATTGTTTTTGTAAGTAATACTGTTATAAAATGCTTTATAGTAATTACCTCAAGAATGATACAGTGATAATTATATATCAAGCTGAACACATAGCTTGGTCATCTCCACTGATTTTATTTTATACATAGTATTCCACAACAATAGTTTCAACAGTACTTCATATTGTTTTATAGCTATACAATGAAGAGCAAAATCCATACATGGTATTGCAAATAAAATTAATGCATATATTTTATAACAATAAAGAATTAAAAAATTTAATTGAGTGGATTTCCCCGGAAGATACTATCTGTATGTATTCTCCCGATGTTCAGTTGCAGAGCGACCGATTCTATCGGTCTTGGAAATACTATGTATCTTATGGGGACGACCCCACTGTTAGTCTTTCCCGCCGTTGGACTCTTAATAGAAGAGATGATGTGCTTGTTTCCCAGCTCCTCTGCAGGATGCTTATTACCCCGGAGATTTTGGCTCATTTTCACCTGGTTGCTGATGGTAGTTGCCGTGTCTGTGGAGTTTTGAATTCCCTTGAGCATATTTTGTTTTCTTGTGCTAAGTATCGCCCTCAGCGCAGAAGTTGCTGGGCGGATTGGGATGTGAAGGATGAGTGCCTTCGTTCCTTTGATAGTTTTATTAAGAAGTTTTGTTTGTCGAGTGGGTTTCGTAATTCGACTCTACGTTTTATTCACTATTGATTGTTTCTAATTTGAGGTTTTGCGCTCTTGTATAGCGATGGATTCGTTTTTATTGGATCACTCGGGATAACAGCCTAGCTGCTCATAGGTCCCAAAGCCCCCCCTCCCCACTAAGAACTAATCAAAAACAAAGCTCATCCTTAGTTTAGTACACACCTGTTCTGCTATTCCCATTCCAGCTACACTACTGGAAGTTAATTAAAGGAGTAAGGAGATTAGTTATTTGAAAATAATTTTCTTCTCCTTCCTCTGTGAAAGATGATGAATCTTATATATGATAGGATTTTTCCTGTAATGTTTGTTCATTACATGTTCAAAGAAAGAAAGAAGTAATGAAAAATTCACAACATTGTAAAATGTTAGAGTGGGTTTTTCTGTATTTTTAGATTAACAAATATTAAGGGATTTCAGCATTTTATGTTTATTATTCTCAATAAGTGAAAAATGGAACTATGCGTTATGTAACAATGAGATAAGTACCAAGGGTAAATGGAGTGTTAAGTACAACATCAATCAGTGGTGACTGACACTGAATTTTCTGTTTAGGCTTTGTCAGTCTCTGGTGACTGATACTAAACTTTTTTTTTTTTTTCGAGCAGCTTCAGTTACTGGTGATTGACAGTATAAAATATAAAATTTTAAAAGTTACATTCTAAATAAATTTTAAGTAATTTCAGAGTTGTATCATGAATATATTAAATATTAAAAATAAATTTTATTATATAAAACACAGTAAGCATTAAAACAGTTGTCTTTCAGGTATTACAAAATGTGGCAATTTGCTTAGTTAATTTTTTGGCCATTCCTTTACCAAATTCTGCTGCATTTCCTTTGTAGCACAGTTTACAACACTGTCGCACTTTAGAGACTTTTACAGTTTTTATAGATTGTGTAACGTAAATTATATTTCCTGACCCAAATGGTAGACTTGGCATTTAATGTATTAATAAAGTATCCTGCTTAAATAAAATAATAATAATAAAGTATCCTGCTTATCTAGTTGTTCCAATAAGCAGGCACAGGCATGACTGTGTATGATACTCTACAAAGTTATTTTATCTAAAATGGTGAAATACTAATGATTTTTTTGTAAATTACTAAATTATTAATTTTGAGAAAATATTCTAAAATTTTAAATTGTAAGTTGGATATATTTATTTTAATTGTAGATATTTGTCAGTTGAATACAGTTAAAATGTAGAAAAAATGATTTTTTTTTTCAACAAAAATGGTCAGAAAACCTTGTTTTCATTTAAATAAGAATGAGATTAGATCACATATAGTTCATCAACATTCTAAAGTCTTTGTCTATTTTCTCTAATTATTTTCAGGCAAAAGACAAAGCAGGTGCAGCTCATCTTTTTTCTCAATTCTGTCACAAAACATATGGCAAAAATGGAGAAATTGCATACAAGTTACTAGGACGACAATTTCAAGTAATTTATTTTAATGTTATCTAAATTTATAATACTGTTTACTTGTGTTTTATAATCAGTCTGATGTTTTCTTTTAGGCTGTTTTTTAATCTTAGTATATTTTAAAGCTATTTTGAAATACTCCTAAAATAATATTTATCCACATGTAGGTTCTGTTTTATTTAAATTTTTGATCAAGAATTTATGAGAGGTATAATATTTTGTTTACAGTTGATTATTATATTAGATATTTTTTACTTCCCAAAGTGTTTTTTAAAATTTGAATTTAAACAGTGTATATTGAAAACATGTACTATATTTTGTGCAGTTTTTCTGATTTGTTTTTTAAACAATATTAAGAAAATTTTATAAACATAATTTCCAAATTAATTTTCAACAGTGAGATTACACTTGAAATTATTGAGATTACACTTAGGTTCTTGCCAAGCATAGAACCTACTGAGTGAAAAATGTCCAAACCAGGAATCAAACCCAAAACCCTTAGAATAACACTCTAAGTGTTCTGCCTTTAAAGCTATAAAGACTATGCACAGCTTGGCATACTTCTCATCACTATTTCTCATTTACATACGTTGGTAAGACTCCAAATGCAGCGTAAGATGGAAGCATCTACATGAGCACATAAATAATTTATGTCTTGTGTGCTCATTGACACATTTCTTTCTTGTATTACAGTTGATTATGCCTTACCAACCTATGTGAGTGAGAAATGCCAAGCTGTGCATCATTCTTGTAGCTTAAATGGTAGAACACTTGGAGCACTATTTCAAGGGTTCTGGATTCAATTCCCCACTTGGCCATTTTTCACTCTGTAATAATGTGATAATTTACAATTATGACAATGTGATAATTGATTTATTAAATATTCAAAATTTATAAATTTTAGTGATAAAGAAAAGAATGAAGGGAAAAAAAATAATAATGATAATTGTGTTGTTAACATTTAAAAAATGACATGGAAATTGAAGTGTTTTTCTTTTAAACATTTTCTTTTTTTAAATATACAAAAAATAAATAAATAAAGCATTTTGGAAAATTGTGCAACTGCAGAAGCAGCCTAATATAGAATTTCCGTTTACTTACATTCATAGAAAAGAAAATCGGAGAAATATAATTCACACGATAGAGACCTTATGCAGAGTTAGATAAATCTAAAAGCAAGTCATAAGCTATTCTTTAGACAATTTTTGGAGACTGCTGAACAAAATTATATAATTAGAAATTTATGTGTGCCTTAATTAATCATCTTTATCAATACCTACTGGCTAATTCAGCCTTGGCATTAAAGAAAGTTCCCAGACTTTTGGTGGTAACATTTTTACTTCTAAGAAAGAAAGGCTCAGCCAATGAGAAAGCAAATGCCTCCGTCCCCCCCCCCCCTTTACTCTCTACATATAAGAAGGGTGGGAGAGAAAAGATTATTCATTGAGTAAATGACAGAGAGTGAAGTTTGCAGGTATCAGAGTGATTCAGTAATTAACAAGAGCCCTGAGTTATTGTTTCTGATAATGAATCTGGGTGGAAAAGGTCTAATCCTTGGATCTCTTGGCATTTCTCTAAAATAGAGAATAAGAGTGATGCATAAACCTAGATCTGTGAAAGCCCTATACTCAACAATCAAATAGAAATGTGTCCACACTTAATGAGAATCTTATTGATTATATCAAACTGTATCTGAATAAAGACTTTTTACCAATATTTACAATTCACACTAACTTTAATCTTTGTTAGGTCATATCTTATGCATCATCTGCTATTGCTCCGGTATCCATGTTTTATTTATTTTCTTTTAATGCAATGGTGAAGTTCTATTATTTATGCTTTACTTAAGTAAAAAGTTTATTTTGACCATAATTAAATGCAACATCTAGATATATGTTACAAAATTGAGGAGGAGCAAAAAAATCCTGCCATTTTAGACCACAATGATAACTTTGTGTTCTAAACTATCCAAAAGAAATTTTAATAGCCTCGCCTAACTCAATTTTCTTGGGTTTTGAACTTACAATTTATAGGTTAAATTTAATTTAGCACTATTAAATTTTACACAATCTAAATTTACTTTTCTCCTAAGGTTAAAGAAATAATCTGCTGGATTTAGCTACCCTTGATGTCATTGTAACTTACTATAATTTTACAACTGCATGTGTACAGCTGCACATTAACATGGCTTCATCCATGTTTTTTTAACTCAAGTTAATATTTTCTTTTTTGACACTAGATGTTTTGAATTATTAAATACATATTTTTAACAGAACAGTCAACAGGAGTCATAGTGATCACAAATCTTGTTTGTATGTATGTAGGATAAAAATTATCATATGTTATGTCTTAAAGAAAAAGTTTTATCTTTTGATTAATTTAATATATACAATTGATTAGATTCATAACTTTATACATTTAGGTTGACAGTAATAAAAAGTGTTTTATTACATAAAACACTTATTACGTACATATTACATAAATGACATAAAATAAGTTGAGAGCATGCTATCATCCATGTAGTTAAATCACAATATACAAGAAACTATTTTTAAAGATCTGATCAAATGCACTTGAAATTAAATGTTAATATTTATGTTTGATGTCAAATTATGTATGATTAAAGTTTTTTTAATGATTTACCTATTTAGCATTAAAATTTGTGATGAGAAAACAGCGTACTAATGTTGGAATGTTATTCCATAAGGCATGGAGTAATTAGGTTCTTCAATAATAAAAATAGTTAAAAAGCTTTACCTTTCTGTTGACAAACACTTATTTGCTGAAAATAAAGTAGAATAATGATGCACATAACATTTGAAAAGCTTCACAGCATAAAAGAGCAGATGGGCAGTCTTGACATTATTTGCACAAATACAAAAAATAAAGAAAAATAACTTTGAAACATATATCAGCTTCAGTTTGATGCGGTTCTTGATGAATAGTTATTACTTCTTTGGAATAATAATGGATTTTTAATCCATGTCAAAAATTTGCAGCCTTCTGCTACCTGAGTCATTCCTTAACTAACTATTCTAAAGTTCTGTTCCAGCAAAATTAAAAAATGTCTGGTGCTGCCATCTGGCGGCAGGTTCTGGTACAAAAAAAACAAATGTCTAACAACTAGTTTCTATTAGGTTGGTGTTTTGGGGTTTTAAATTATAGGGAATAAAATTACAACATAATGAAGTTTTATTGTATTATGTATTTATTTGTGTTTGACTTTTTTTCCTTTTCTTGTATGCATTTTAGCCTTACATACATGTATTAATTTTAGGCACAAATGGAGCATTTAAGACAACTGTTAGTCAAAGGATTGTATGATGAAGAGTTAAAGCATGTAAGTATTTGTGAATAAACATTTCAATGACTTAAGTCATATTATAAAATATTTTTAATAGTAACCTGATTAATAGATTAACAGTACTTTGTATCTCATTCCAGTTTGGCAAGAATTTCGATTTTCAATAGTGTATACAACATCTTGTAATCTGCTGTTTTTGTTCATAAAAAGAAAATGTTTTCACTTTATGTGTAAGGATTGTAATGCTGAAAAGTTTGTACCTCAATCTGATATAGCAAACTCCTGTTCATAAGATCTAACAAATTTTATCAAAATCTCAGTTAATAAACAATTGAAATGAAACTAATTTATGCTTTGTCGAGAATTGAGAACTGCAGTATAGAACTATTTATCCAGAAACCAGCTAACCAGAAAATCAGCTATCCAGAATGATACTTCGAATTAACTTATTTCAGAAAAAAAGAGCCATGCAGTCCGAGGTTGATAAATACCATATATATTCGTATATAAGTCGAGAAATTTTAGACAACAAAAGAACTTTTAAGTGTGTGTGAGGGGCTTGGCTTGTACGCGAGACCTAAAATAATAAATAAAATATTGGAAAACACTTTGTTAGCGAATCGGTGCTGCAGCAGCCCATTCCATTTATACACTACGAAATTCAAAATCCAGAACATTTCTGACCTTGGCGATTCAGAATTTTGGATAATTTTTAGATTATTTGTCACAAAAATAATCTATTCTCCCACCTTTGCAAAAAACAAAAGTGTGTGATTTAAGTCAAGAACACATTTTCAATATAAAAAACTGTTGTCATATTGGCTTAAAATATTAACATTAAAGAAAATTTAAAATAGGTAACGTGACTTTTTTCTTTTAACTCTTTTTAAGTTGACAGCAAGCTACATTGGAGGGTCATAACTTTTCATTGGTAGCATGCCAATACTTTAAAATACGTGACTTTGTGGTGTTCCTGAGCTGTGATCATCAAATCACGAGTTATTTCTTTATTTACAGCAGTCGATCGGAAGTTTGACATCATAGCATTGGACATGTATTCAGTATTTTTCAGCCAATGGCATTTTACATTTTTCTTTTACTCTTTCTTCTACTCATATTTTCAGTACTGGTATTTACATATTAATGCCACCACAGCAGAAGTTGTGCTAATGAGGCAATAAAGAACACTCTTTTTGTTCGCATGTGCACACAGTTATCTTTTGGATTCCTTATTGCCTTGTTGTTTGCTGATTTTTGACGCCATTTTTTTGTGTACGAGCGAACAACAAGATTGCTCTTTATTGAAGCATTAGCACAACTTCTGCTGTGGTGGCATTAATACATAAGTACCGCAGTACTTGTTATGCCGAAATTTTTTTCTTGTTTGTATAAATGATTTTTTTAGCACACAAAAAAAAGTCTTTTATTTTATTTATTTATTTATTTTTGAAAGGGAGGGAGGGGGTGACTTATATGAGGTTTTTTAATTTTTCCTTCTTTTTAACATCATAAGTTAGGAGGTCATACAAGTATATAAGAGTATGCTTGGTATATTGCTTTAAACATTACAACATGCATGATATAAGTTGATTCCAAAAATTAAGATTTGAAATGGAAGTATATACAGCTACAGATTGGGCATTTTGATTTTTTTAGATAGGAAATGAAGAGTTTTCATTACAAAGTTATTTCTATAAATTGCCTTCCTTTAATCGTATATTAATGTCTGATCTTGTTTTGACCTGATTCTTTCTGAGTAGTGTAATATTTAATTTGAGATCAAAACACTGTCATGTCACATATAGTCTACAAAAAAAGCGGGCCCGTAGCCAGGATTTCCTTTCGGGAGGGGCTGAATTTTGGAATTTTTTCTCATCTTACAGAAGTATTTCGTATAATTAATAGTGAAAAATTTTTTAAATCATCAAAGCTTAACTTATAGTTTGTTCCTGCATAGGATACTTAATGACATTGTCCAAACCGGTTCGGAAACCGGAAGAGTTTTTTGGAAAAAAACTTTCGCGAAACTTTAAAAGCTCAAACTAACTATGTTTGAATGAGCCTGAAGTATCCTGTGAAGAAAAACTTAAAAAAAATAATGAAATGCAACATATGATTTAAAGCATAGGATTAATATTAGAATGTGAGAGTCATACATTACGAGTGCGAGGTCTTGAAAATATTGATCCATAAATGAAATTGATTACACACCTTATTTTTTCCGAATAAGAATTAACGGCCACAGCATAAGTAATCATAAAAATTATATTTGTATTTCACATTCTCTAATTATAATAATTATAAATGCAATACTCATGGCACAGTAAATTTACTAGTGCAACATAAGCAATCATCGTAATTTCTTCTTAATCATGATACTAACTAATTTATCAAGATCTACTGTCCCAATAAATGGAAATCATTACAAAGCAACACAGCCTCTCATCGGCCATAACGCTTCCAGGCAAAGATTAAATCATTCTCATCGTCGAAAAAGATCTTTCAGCAACTGACTGTTGTTACTGGACTTTCAACCAAGACTGTCAGCAAGTGTTTAATATTATTGTAATACGTCACATTAAGTACTAAAACTTTTAGGACCTCTGTTTTAGTGTCAACATTAGCAATTTGTTTACACCCTAATTCATATTCAGCTTTCATTTGCTACATTGACACTTTATCCTAAAAATAATGCGACAGATTCTCTAATTTACTTCTTTTTCCAGTAAAGCAAATCCTGGAAGAAGTAATGGGAAATCATTTAGAATGTCTTCATTTGAAATGAATCGATCATTTAAATTTTGAATAAGATTTTCTACAAGGAGAATAAAGACCTTGATATTGTGATACTCTTCAGCAGATGTAATTTGACGGCTTGTACATGTTATCTGTATAAATGTTAGTCTTGAGATCTCTATTTCAGTTTGGCAAATGTCTTCCCGAAGTTTTGATGCACAATAAAATATCTCACAAAAGATTTATACTGCATTTTTTCTCTATATTTATGTAAAATAATTAGAACATCTTTAGCATGAGTTACAAATGATATCATGTCATGAGATTTTTCTTGAAGAACTCACTATGACTTTGTCAGACTGAAAACCTTCTCATAAATAGACAGACTTATGAGAAAATTATTTTTCTTTCTGACTGTCCAAAAAGCTCCTGCTGTTGATAAAGTCTTCCATGCGTTTTTCGAAATATTTTCTGAGCTAATGCAAATGTATTTAAGTAGCTCAACAAAATTTTATATGCTTTCATGGTTCGCAATAAATTTTGTGCCATAAATGCGTAGAAGTAATTTTCTTTTGTTTTCTTGGGCATATGATGCAATTGCTATGTGAAGCGCTAAATTTGCCTTTAGGTGATTTTTAAAAACTTTTATCAGTGCTTTAGCTAGTCCATGATACTTTCGTATGACGGGAATCGGCACGCTGTTGGACAAGGTAAGATTAAACAGTTGGCTTTCACAGTGAACGTATCTATTTTTTGGATATTCTGTAGAATTCTAGAATGGACCCCGCTAATATGGCCAGGGTTATTTTGGCTGCTTCGTCATACGCCTATGCGACGTATTTATACATGTCAAGATATAGTTCATCACAATGTTGTAATATTATTTTTCTTGAATTTTGGCAAAAAAAGACATTTATTGGAATAAAACCTGAAAAAAAATTCTGATTTATTGGGGTTTGTGAATTTTTTAATAGTTATATATATCTAACACAAAGGACAAACTGTTTTGCGCTTGAAATGTCCATAGTTTCATTAGCAATTAAGCTAAAACAGATTGCATTATTTATTTTGATAATTAGTACTTTGGTAATTGTACCTGAGAATATTTGAACGATTTCATTCTAAATGTCTGGAGTGAAATAGTATTTCGACGGATATTTATAATTTTTCGTTTCAATTCATTTTCTCCAGTCATTGCTCAAAACTGAAAAAAGCTCTTAGTTAACAATCTTTTTTATATCGATTTCTCTAACGTTAGAAGATTGTCATCGTGATCACCTCTAAGTGGTGTATTTTGCTCTACACAAAATAAGATTATTTCAAGTATGGGTCCAAGAACTTCTCTGATTTCTTCTTTTCCTGAAGCTCTTTCAAAACCCAACAATGAAATAACTTTTTATTTTCCTGAAGAAATCTCAAATTTGTTTGCTAAAATAACATGGTTTGTGAAAATCTAATTGCATATGCTTTAAGAAAACATATTTTGTCTTTTTCCAATGTCTGAAACATGTAGAAACTAGTCTTCCTGATTTTTTGTGATCTCATTTTACCTATTCTTTCGTGAAAAAACAAAAAACAAGATTTACAATAAATGCGTTTTGGAATATGTAAGAAAAGGAAATACTATTTTTGGATCTTTTATCAATTTCTCTTATTTTTGTTTCTTCCGTACAGTTATTGGAAAATTACATGGCTTTTTGGAAGTAAAATGAAATCAAAAGTGTTTCTCTTTGTGGCATTATCTAAGTCATCGCTAGTTACATAGCAATATATCAAATTGAGTTGCCATACTGTAGGCTCATATCGAGCACTTGACGAACCTTCATCAGAGTCAAATTATTCCTAACGCTAACATCAAAACAATCTCCAATTTCAATTTCTTAACAAGACTTGCTATCAGAAAAAGTTGATATTATGGAAACTGGTTTTACATAAATCGATTCAAGATTTAGTACACCCATGCTGCTGTTTTGTGATTTTGCAATTAAAAAAAAGGTACATGTCTGAAAAAATAATTTTTGCCATTTCATTTCATATTTTTCAATTACTTTAAAATATTCCATTAACAATCATTAACCTTTAGCTTCCATTTTATCTAACCAATTTACAAAATGCTATATTTTCTGTCAAATACTATATTTTCCGTCATTCCTAATAATGATAGCTCTTTACAAAATACAAAGAAAGCTTATTTTAGACCCAAAAACTGTATTTGACAAAATTCGCTTTTTTGAACTCATAATACATTTTACTTCAATTACTAAATTAATTTTCAGGCTGTAAACTGAGTCAGTGTTGTTGTTTAAATATTTACTTTGTCCCTAGACACAATTCAAAATGTTCTTATATTGACCATAAAAATAGCATCCCTTAACCTGTCAGCACACCCGCCTACATCTGTAGATTGGCTTCACAATGTAAATGGAGTAAATTTTTATCTAAATATGTGTGCTGATGGGCTAGAAAGCTTTCTCAGTGGCACTATGAAAAACTGCCAAAAATTTCCGACATCAGGGTATCCATCCCTAGAGTTGAAAGCTCTACAAAATACAAAGAAAATTTCCCAGACAAACCACCTACTTTATGCACATTTTCTTTCTGTTAACCCTTTCCGGCGCAGTGTTACCACTCCGGCAACACCTAATTTTAATTCCAAACATACAAACGGCACCAATAATATTTTAGTAAAATTTTACTTTTACAATGATAGCTTAAATCAGGGAGTTCTTAATTTCTAAAAAAGTCTTTTGTAAATTCCAGTGTTAGTCAACAATCTCTCATTTTACGAACAGAACTTGTCTGCGCCGGAAAGGGTTAAAGATTCATATGCAAACAATTTGCTGAAAAGTTGTTCAGTGAAGAGATTGGGAGATGCCGCCGTGGAGTCTTTAAAGGTTTTTTAATACCATATTGTTTTTCTTCGCACCATTACTTTTCAAAAATGCATTCTAATAGTTTCTTTTTAATAAAAAGTGTTTTGCAATTGTATAATCATTATCAAAGATAATTTTCTTTAATTATATTTTTTCACATGATTTTGCAGTATAGATGGCTATTAAAGTTTTTGGCTGCTTTCTCTGCAAAACATTTTAACATTGACCGCTGTAAGTTTACTTTATATGCGGGAAAATAGAGAAAATTAAGGAAGATCATAGCATGCAAGTAAATGTTTAATACGTCATATGTGTATTATACTTAATTTTTCTTAGTCAAATTAATGATACAGAATTACACTTGATTGAATTTTACTGCGTATAAAGATAGTTAAAATTGTGTTTTAAAAAGAATTTCATTTTTTGTGGTAAATATCTATTGAAAAACAACAACATATCCAAATAACCGAGATAAGGAAGTATTACTGTAACTGTAATTAAATAAAAAAATATTTTTACAGCTAAAATTGTAATTGATTTTTATGACGTGGAAGTTAAAAACAAACAAAATTTATTTATTTATCATAGAGATTATTTTGTTAAGACTTTTCAAACTTTCGGGAGGGGCTTCAGCCCCCTTAGCCCCCTCCCTGGCTACGGCCTGAAAAAAAGTAAAAATTCAAGCTACTTGTACTCAATGTACTTTCATCCAAGAACACTTATAAATTATTTTCAAACAATGCCATTTGCATGATTTCTGAATATTAATTTACTTCAAATGAGAAATTAATCTTATTTCTTTTAATTGAACTTTTGTCTATTCATCTCTGTCTTTGAGTCTGTCTAATCTAAATGCCTATGTTTAGTCTAAATTTTTATGTTAATGTTTACTTGCAATTGAATATTGCATGTTCTTTCTATCTAGTGGTTTACTCCAGAAGGATTTCAATCTTTAATTGCATTAGTTGGCACAAATGGACAAGGCATAGGAACAAGGTAAGTTTTAAAAACTGTTTTTATTTGCTGGTCAGAGCAATTTGGTGCTGAGAAGATTGCAAATGTATTGCTTTTAAATGTTTTCTGTAATTTTCTATTATTATTACTAATTCATACTTTTTTTTATAAGTCAAAGAATGATTTAAAAGTGATAAAGTATCCGTGACTTTTTCATACTAATACTTTTACATATAAAATAATGTGAGTAATTTGCATTATAGAAATGAAGAGTATTGCCTGAAAAATTGATTCATGCTGTAAACTAAATATATTTGTGTTCATATACAGTAATCTCTCACTTATACGTTGGTGCAAGGAATTGGTAAAAAATGATGCATAAACAAAATTAAATTTGAAATAAATATTAAGACAATATTAATCTTTAAAATGTTAAATAACATGCTGAATAATAATAAAAAAATATGATTAACTTGGAGTGTTAATGATTTACTTGTTCAAATTTAAAATATATATGTCTTAAAATTTTAATTTTATTCTTTATTTTTTAAAATAGTCTAAAGTTGAGATTTGGTTATAAGCTGGAAGTCCCTCCATAAAAATAGGTTTTTCTAGTTCTTTGAAACAAAAATTTGTAGAACCAAATGCATCAGTTCATTTAGTGTAGTAACAAGGGGTTTTAAGAGCATCTGTTGCCTTTCTAAAAGTCATTGGATGTGTTTCTATATTTCCTTCGTTATCGGATTCATCAGCATTATCATTGTCTTGAATTTCTACTGTTATTTCTTGTATGCCTGTTATGTACTGTTATTTCTTGTATGATTTACTGGTTTTAAAGGAAAGAGTTATTGAGTTTTACAATAGAAACAGCAACAAAGATAGTGATAAAGGTTAGTTTGTAAACTTATTTCAGTTTATAGTACAGAATTACCTGTGTGAGGGGATGGGGGATAGAACATCTGACCAAATTTGTGGCATTCAAATGGAAGGGGGATTTTAATTCTGTTTTAGCTGATATTTATTTAAATAATATATGAAAAGATAGTAATTTAAATTGTGATATGTTGAGCTACAGATGCATTAAAAGTGTTTATAAGAGTTGAATTACATAATACAAAAACAAATCTTAATTTGTCTATTATCCTATGAGTTTAAAGTTGGAACTCCCTTCCTACTACAAAAACGTAAATTATTTATGTGTCAATATGAAATTGGAAAATGACAAATTGATTACTGTTAGGATGTGTGTCTGGCAATATTTTAACTTTCAAAAATTCCGATCATTATTTTAAGAAAAATTAATTAATAATAGTCTATTCAAAAAACGTAATCTTAATTTTCCATAATTCCATTAATATATCAAATAAATCTAGTATTTTGACTTTAAACATCGTAGCTTTCCTATATGACATAATTGAAATAGACCAGATAATATTTTTTTCTAAATTATTTTAATATTAATTATTTATGCTCAAAACTATATTAATTAATCTTACTTTTAAATATAAATTATTTTAATGTAATCGCCCAGTCTTTTAATCATATAATTCGCAATTTGTTACATCATATTAAATAATCTAATATAAAAGATTTAAAAAAAAAAAAAAAAAAAAATCTGTTTTTAAAACTTAAATTAAAATATTCCTTTTCAAAATTTCATATAGCAAAAAACGATCTTTCAAAAATCCAATTACTTAAGTTTTAAGTCTTTATAAACATCCTTCAAAAATAGTTGCTTTTCATAATAATGATTTAATAACTTGCTTAATGTTTTAAATACTATATCTCTAAAATTCATAACATTTGACAAAATTTCAAATCTGTCTTATCAGTTTAAATAACGATCTTTTAAAATTAAGTCTTTTAAAATTAAAATTTTATACAATATAAATTCAAGAGATCATCTATTTCTCACTTTTAATTTAATAATAAAAATAATAAGTCGATCTTATAGCATAATCTTTAATATGAAAAAATTAAATATTTTGTTATACATGACGTGCACCATTTTTCTTTGTTTTATTATGCAAGAAATAAAATATTTTTATTTCCGATTTTTTTTTAATACTAACTACATTCAATAAATAGATAAAAAAATTTCTGGTTATTTTGACATAAATAACACCAAAAACGACCATGTATTTGCTGAAATATGTTATTTTGTATGTTGTAATGTTTTGATATTTTAAATATTCCCGCTGTGAATCAGTCCGCCATGACAGTAAAAAAATGTGTTCTTCCCTTCAAAATAGACGCCATTTTTCGTCATGAGTAGGTCAGTGGAGTAGAAGATGATTCATCGCAGAATTTTCGAGAAGACGTTCGAAACAGGAACGCTTCTGATTGGCTGGGCTGAAGCTGGGATGCGAGGCTCGGATCTGGAAAAGTAATCATTCAGTGATTTTGCACCTGCCTGACAACATCGCAGTTCGTTTCGCCCCCGCTCGGGAATGGCTCCCGTAACGGCGGGGCTGAGTTCTTTGAAAGACTGCGAAGTAGTCGGATGAAATTAATGTTGATCTCTGAATGAGAATTTAACCTCCTTTTAAATGCTGACAATCTTCCATCTGGGCAGTTTATTCGGGAAAATTACAGCAAAATTTCTACTTCTGTTGATGCAGTAATAACCCATTATAGGGAACCGAGAAGCAGTATTTTCATCATTATTTTTTTGAGAGAGTCTACACCGGCTATGGTAGCAAAATTTACAGTATATCCTGTTCATTCTCTCCGAGTTTGTTTAATCCTGAAGACGCTTTCCAGCTTTGCCGCGTCTTGATTCTTTCAGAGTTTGTATAATCCTGAACATGCTTCCCAGCCTTGCCGCATCTTGTGATAAATCTGTACTGGCCAACAGAAAAGTGATTATTTTTCACGTTCAAAGTGAAACCACCTGTGTATACAAATAGCTAGCTCATCCGTAATGTACTTTTTCAAAAGGACCGATCTATTAAAAAATTCTCAATGACTGATTATAATTAAGATTTAAAAACTCTCTTCCATGAACTTTAATATTTAGGACAATATTCCTTCTCAACAATAGTAATCAATAATATTCTACTTCTTCAACCTTTTTGTCAAGAATGCAGCAAATATATACAGTCGAACCTCGATTTAACGTACTTTGATTTAACGAATTCTCCGATTTAACGAATATTTTTTCTGTCCCGACAAAAAGGATGCTAAAATGCTGTGATTTAACGAATTTTTAGCTTTGATTTAACGAACAACAATCGATGAAAAAAAAAATCGCATTCGCAGATAAAATTTAAACTTTGAATTTTTTGCACATAAAACTTTAAATCTTTGACATCCCAATCCAAGTGTTACATTTTTTTCTTATTTCTGGTTGATTCAAAAGACAGTCTTTTCCCTTTTTGAACTAGAAACATGACAAAGATATAAACAAATATGCAAAGCTAAGTGCCTGCGATATTGAACAGAAAGAGGATGAAAATTCTGAAAGTAGTCAAGATGATGAAGAAACGGAAATTCAATTAAAAAAGGTGACATTCCAAGAATCAATTTGCAGCTTGAACACTTTAAAAAATATTTTTTGTCTCACGAGGTTAATGATGTTGTTCTTATAAAGTTAGAAGATATCGACAAAAAACTTAGGAAAGTCAAAACAAAGCACTATCAAGAATTTCTTTCCAAAGTGCCAGTAAATATGTATGCATTATGTATTAAGTTTCAAAGGTAAATAGCATTAAAGAATTTAGATAATTTAAAAATTGATCTCGTAACTTATAATTTTCAAATTCGTAGCTAACAATAATCATTCTTTCTTTAAATCTGTATATCTAAGGGTATTTTGTATTGATATTTTTATACCATACTCTTTACAAAAATGGATATTCGATTTAACGAATTGCTTCGATTTAACGAACGGATTTGTGGGTCCCAATCAATTCGTTAAATCGAGGTTCGACTGTATATAAAAATAAAATATTTTGATGTTAAATCAGTTGTGTTTACTGAATATCTACTACATGATGGGTGAGTTGTCACTTTTATTTTTATTGTAATTTTCTATTATCATCAAAGGTAAATAGTATTTTATTTTTGATAGATTTAAATAATATTTTATTTTTGATAAATTTTATTTTTTTTATTTTTTACACTATGCGATCTGGCCGATTATGTGTGTGCTTTGGATGTTGAGATTTTTTTATGCTCCTATGTTAAATTAATTCAATTCTTCATGATTTTGAATCATAATTATTAGTTTAATGTTGAAGTTTTCCGCATCCGAATTTTACATATGACACAATTTATGCGATTTTAAAATTAATCTTAATTTCTGTATTTTTTTTTTTTATGAAGATCGCGAATTTTTCAAATTCGCGCATTGTCATTTTTTCTCTTGCATCGTACGCTTTGGCCTAACATGAGTCATCGTGCTTGAAATTGTTCTGGATGCTTCCAGAAGCGTCGATCAAAACGCAACAATGTAAAAATAAGGGAGTCCCCTTAGCGGAATCTTCCAGAAAGCCTTTCTGATTGGCTCTCAGCGGCATCGCAGACCAGCGCTGAAATTTTGGCGGGCGATTCGGGTCAGATTTAGATTTTTGCCAGAGAGAGAAGGTTGGAGAAAATAGATTGGGGATTTTCCCTGCTTGGCCTCCAGGCCAGGCATCGGCAGAGACATTCCTTCAAGATGCAGTGGCGTTGGTTTTAAATTTTTCGGCGGAAGATCGTTTTATCCTGTTTTACTCTATGAGAATTTTCCAATATCCTAGCTTCAACTACTACAATTAATATACATAAAAGTACTTCCAGCCATGTAAAAGAAATTTTATCTTATGGAACGTAAATAGTAACAGCTTGAAGAGGTTCTTATTCTGCAACGCTAAATAGAGGTTGTAACTCCATCAGTCTCAACACTACCTGTCTGAACTGTTAGCTGCAAACTCCATAGTTTTCATTCATCGGTAGCGGTCATCGTTCACATCTTTCTAGATGAAATGTGCTAAATTACCACAGGAAGTTTCTCAAGAGGATCAACGCCAGTCGCTGTCCTTCTCCGAGGCTCGCTTCTAAAGGATTTATTTCATCATAAAGATCAGCGGCGATCATCAGTACCCTAGCTAACGTCATTTTAGTGACTGTTAAGACAGTGGATATGATCTTAAATTATTAAACTGAACTTTTGCCGAACTGTAATTCGAGCTTTCGCCAGGAAATATCTACTTTAAATATTTAGCTTACTTCTCTTTGTGTAATGGGGTGCATGGCCATGTTTTCTACAGTTTAATCTCATTCCAATCATAAATAAAATGAATAATTTGTAAGTAAAAAATAGTGTCTTCTTTGTGATTGCAGTTTGGGGTGAGTGTTTGTTTTTCTTTCTTTATTTTTATTCCAGGAATCATTAAGTAGCATATTTGAATAACTGATTAAATTTAACTTTTGGCACAACGCTTTGTTATCCACTATACGTCACACGCCGCTAGCTTGTTTGGAGAATCTGCTTCCAGGCAATATAATATTTGAGCTGACTTGTCTGTTTTGATAAGTTTAGCTGCTGAAATATTGCTTGGATCGGTTTCCCCAAATACAGTCATAGCAATTACAAGGGTTTATGCTGAGAAATTATTATGATTTTTAAATAATACAAATTTTGCATTTTGATTCAAATGTACACATTTGTTTTCGGAAGTGTGTTTATGAATGGTTTAAATATAATCAAAAGATTAAATTCAAGGGTTAACAGTCTAATTGGTAAAGTCATAAAGTGACATAATCAGGCTTTGCTGCAACATTATCCAGTGAGTTTTGTAGAGAAAATTATTTTTAAATGTTTAAGAAAAGTAAATATTGAGCTGAGTTGAATTCATTTTTAAAGGGTAAAGGTGGTCTGGATCATTTGATAACAATATTACCTAGGAAAGTATTTTTTTAGTTGTAAATAGTTTTGTGTTTTAATTTTTTTTGAACAACTTAATTTTGGTCTTGACAAGTGAAGGGCACCTCGCATGCATAAAAACACATTTACCCCTGCTCTGTATGTTATTAGTAATACCACCTATTTTCTTGTTTTTTTTTTTTATTTAGTTAATTTGAAATTATAATTCATCTTGATTTTATTTTAATGTTTGTATAAATGATTGTTACTTGATTTCAGTCTGTATAGTGTGGTTGGTGTTCATATTTATATTTAGTGTTAATTTTTTATTAATGTATATGTTTTTACAACCATATACTTTTAAAAAATACTTTTATTTACTTATTTATTTATTTTTACAGTGCATTTAGTGTATGGGTGAAAAACTGTGACTCATTAGATTTATCACAGAAAGAGCAAGAAAAGTTGAATTCATTTATTTTACACCTGTATGAAGTCATAGAAAAAGGTATGTTTTTTATTTGTTTTGATTGCTATATTAACATCGCTTTGCTAAGCTGGAACAAACTAATACACAAAAAAGTACTTCCACTTGTTTTTTATATTGGAAAAAAAAATGCTTATTTTTTGTAGAGCAATGATAAATAGTTGACTTATACATGCTGTGTTTAATTTACTTGTGTAAGATATGATATGATATGATATCTTAAGTATAGTCAAATCAAAAATTTCTGACTGATCTTTGATATAAAGACTGAATTGCTTAAAACTGAGCTGTCAAAAACTTATTTTATCTTGTATGAAATGTTTTAAAGTTGTAAAAATCAAAGGTATATTCTTATAAAAAAGCTTTAGATTTTTTATTTATTTATTTATTTAAATGTAAAGTTATTATAGACAGTAAACTTTCTGTATGTATTGGCAGATTTATTTCATACAGATTATGGCAAAACCTTTTAATAAAATAGAACTACTTATTTTTTACACACAACTAGTAACATTCTCACAATTAGTAATTTTTTTTATTAATTGTTCTAATGATTTTTTTCTTTAATCACTAATGGCCTTGAGAGTTTCACCGGTTGTGTGTATGAAACCAGTAGTCTGTTTATTTAATACTGTTTTGACCAGTGTCAAATGACACCTTTTATGATTTTGATTTATGGTTTTTGTTAATTATAATTTTTAAACTAAGAAAATCATAAGATAGATAATCAATGTATCAAAATGAATTTGTGATTATTTTAATTGCAAAATTATGTACAAAATAACTTTAAATAATCCTATCAAGTATCATTTAATACTGATAGAACTAATGTTAAAGTTTTTAAGCCTTTGTTTGCTGTAATCACTTTTAATATCTATATAGTAGAATCCCTCAAATCTGCACATAATGTACAGATTTAAACAATGAAGCTTTCAGTTCAGATGTAGAGACAAAATTATTATTGTTTTATATATATATATATATATATATATATAAATTCTATATATACTTTAATCTGAAATTTTCATTAATCAGGCTTTTTCATGAAGGAAGAATAAATTATTTCTGAAAAAATTAAAGATATTGCTGGTATCATTGGTAATCGCAATCTTTTTGTAAAATGCATTTATGCATTAATCAAGATTTTTTGATTATTAAGTCTGGCTAAAGCTGAAATAAAACTTCTTTATTTTATGATTTTGATGCAAATTAGTAGTGCATCTTTATGGCTCCAGTTTCATTGAATAATTTAGGAAAAATGCATAATGGAGCACTCTCAATCGGATGTTAAAATAGAAAATTCCATAATTCAACAGTCTTTATTCTTCTGATGTCATAATTACATTTCTAATAGGCAAAATCACTAAAAAAAAAAAAATGTGATGACATTTCTTGAAATTCAACATCTATTAGCAGAAATTGGCAAGTCTGTAGAAATTATGAAGTTATGTGGGAGATTTAAGGCGTCTGTCACTGCTTGTGAAGACACTTGTGAGCTAATGCTACTCCTGTGGAGAGGTTATTTTTGAATTGACATTTTCATTTTCAGAACCAGTTTTGAAAGTGACTTTATAAAAAAATATCTGCAACTGATCGAAAAAATAAAAAGGGAGCGACATGAGAGAGATTTCAGCTATTGCAAACAAAAACAATTATTTAAAAATCTCAAAATACAAAAGAGATATATATATTTAAAAAAAAAAAAAAAAAAAAAACTCTCCCTATAGGAATGGATTAGCTTGCTTGCAGGGACAAGAGCCTTGAGAAAAAACTTCAGTAATAAACTTTAAAGACACCATGATTTACACATATGACAAAATGATAATATACTTTATTTTAATTTAAGCATACTTTTAGTTCAAAGCAAAATAAAACTTAATAAACTTAACTAAGACATTGCCAGCAGCTAAATTCGTAGCAAAAATGCTACTGTACCATAATTAGATAAATGCTGCTAACATACTAGCAGCTTAACTGAAGGGAATATCTGCAGCTTAGCTTCATCATTTATACAATTCCAAACATAGAATTTCTGCATGTCAAGGGCTGCCATTCCTAAAAGTGAAAAACTTGCGTAAAATGTCATTGTCTCAAACTTATCGATTGCATGCCTGACGCAATACTGAACATATGATCAGCCACTGCGAACAATAAACAACTGATTATGCAATCACAAAGTTCTGGATTGCTACAAAATATTTCAATGCTGGTAATGAGAATAATAGTTCTTTAATGTACTTTATTGCCAATTTGGAAAGTGTAAAAATAAAGTATCATGTAATTTATTAACCATTCAGAAAATGGTTGTTGTTTTTGGTTGAGAATGGGCCTTGTGGTGTTTGCATTTCATTCTTTTTTTGATTGGTCCAGGAATATTAATGTTTAATCCATGGTATGCATATAATATAATTCTGTTATTACGTAAGCCATGTTTTTATTTATTTTTATTAACTCAATGGGAAACATTCAAACATTTTGCTTTAGGCAATGAATGTTTGCATTTTATTTATATTTTTATTTATTTGTTTATTTTAAGAAATTCTTTACATTTGAAGAATTTTTAATAGAATGGAAAATTTAAATGTGGTTGTTAATAAATAAATAAAAAAGTTACAAAATGGGTATACACAAATTATCAAATATGGAGAAAAACTGAATCCAAAGAAAGATGTTACATGAAAGATGAGGTCTGATTATTGAACCCTCCTATTATGCAATTTGCGATGATCAGGATAAAGGAAACTATTTAATGGTAAACAGATTGATTGTAAAAAAAGTTTGTTTTTAATTTATTTCAATATTTGTTTTAATTAATTAAAATTTTAAGTTAATATGACAGCTGTCTGAGCCAGGAGAGAAACAATTTATAGTGAGGGTGTATAAATAGAAATATACCTGCAATATGATAAAGCAATTAAACAATTATAAACATTGAATGTGCAGAATGAGAAAATTATTGCAATTTGGTTTTCTTTTGGCATAAAGAATACTTCAGAACAAACCAAATAGAAAATATTTTAAGGGAAAATTAAAAGGGGAGAATTTCAAGAGGTTAAAGCTTTTACTGGTTCAATCCAAAAAAAAAAAAAAAAAAATGTGTAGCTCTATTAACTTATTGAAAGGAGAAAGAAATTAACTATATTTGAAAAGAACAAAAGTAAAATTAAAAAGGGGGAAATTTTAGACTATTCTTTAGTTAGATTAATAATATAAAAATATTTAATTTTTATTGTTTAACAGAATAAGCGTCTTTTATTTTCTAGTATCTAGTTGAATCTAAGATTTTAAAGGTTGTTTTCTAATGCTTCGCTAAAAAATTTAAGCCAAAATTTAAAAATTGTGTCTTGAATTTTTAAACAGTTTTTATCTTTATTTTTATTTATTTATTTTTAAGAAAATGAGGAAAAAAAATATATGTAATTTTGTTTGCTTAATGCTGAAATTTTGATAACGCATAAAATGCAAGAATTTTAAATCATTGAAGCAGAATTTTTGCAGTGTAATCTCAAGGTACTTCTTCTCCCCCCCCCCCCCCCCCAGCCATATAAAATTTTTCATTTTAAATGAATAAGTTAAGGATGCTATTATTTTATTACCCACTTGAAATATTTCTATTGAACGCAATCCCTATAAATAAACATTTTCACTGCTAATTTCCTCTCCATTTCTGTACAACAGTTGTTCTTTGAGTTTTTTGACATTTGAAAATTAATGAATACCTGAGGAGAAAAATGAAACCTTTAATTTATATGTTTCAAGAGAAAAGATTTTTCAAGACAGCATTTGTGAATGTTCATTTTTTTGTGTGTAAATTTATAACTTAAAAAATATCAAATTACAAAAGTCTTTTTTCTACAGTTTGAAATGAATTTAAATTTTTTCTTGTGCTTAATTTATAAGTTGTTTGCATTTCCCTTTGCTCTTTTTTACAGAAACAGGATCTTACCTAAATAATGAAGGGTCTGGTTTATATGCACTGCAGAGTGCCTGTAAGTTCTCATTTAAAAACATTATTGTTATTTAGTGATTTGACTTTTTGTATATTGTATTGAATTAATATCTAAACCTTCAATTATGGAGTACAATGAATTCTCAATATAATGTTAATTTTTAACACCAATGTATTCTGATGTTAGATACATAAGAAGCATTTTATATGCAGAATGATATAGTAACTATATAACTCTACTGTGTCTTTTAAAATTTACAGAAATTGCTATTGATTACTTTATTTTAGGGAAAAGGAAAGATTCCTTGTAAACATATACAAATTTTAGAAACAACAAAAGTTTTAATAATTAAATTGGGATATTGGTTTGTTAAAAATAGACATCAAGCTTTTATTGTCCCTTAAATGCATATAAACGAAATCAACATTTTCAGAAGACCAAAATTATTTTTCAACCTGCTTTAAATTGAAGCTTTGGTTTATTTTTATTATTTGAAAGGAATATTCATATGCTATTCTATTTTTGCAGTTTTTTTCTTCACATCCCTTAATCCTTTGAAGAGCAAAGAAAATATGTTTTTGTAATGCTGAATTCTCACTGAAAATTTCAAAAAATTTTATTTCAAACTAAGGAAAAGCAATTTTTTAACTTTTTTTCACCAAAGTCATAAAATTAAAATTTAATTAAGATTTTCTGGTACAATTCTCAATTCCATGTAGATAATGCTATATTATTAATGTGTAATCTCTATACTGATGATAAATAAATTTCATTTAGTCTTTCTTTTACTTGTTTAAATGATTTCTGTTGAAAAAATTAGTAATGCTTTAAATAATAATCATTTTAGTATAGTTGTTATTCAGAAATTAAATGTAGAGCATTCTAATTTACTGTAATATATATATACAGGCTGTTTCAGAATTTTGTTAGGAATATAAAGATAGGTATAGGGGATCTTAGTAAGCAAATTTCATATAGGAATGCGAGTGTGGAGATGCCGTGTTGAGGTGGTACAGGATGCTGTTAAGTTCAGTGGATAAAAGCAGAGTTTGCACGGACCTTAAAAGTCCTTATAAACTCCTTGTTATGTCATGTTGTATTTAACTCAGAAGCTTATTTAAATTTATTTGGCATGACATACCTGTATTTTTATCATCCCCAAGTCAAATTTACTGTTTTGAAAAGTACGGTCAGCGCCATTGCTTCAATCGTCATTCTGAAGTAAATAAAGTGATCCTATCAAGCTAGATCTACTGTGATTCTGGATCACTGTGAATCACCATTCATGGCCTTGCCGCGGTCGATGTTTGTGTTCTCGGACCTGGGTCCAGTCTAAAATTAAATTAAATTGAACAGAGTGTGGAAGTTAAGTATGTGCCGGTTTGGGTGACGTAAGTGTAGAAAATAAAAAAAAATAAAAATGCATAAAATTTTGGTTTTCCTTAAAAAATACTTACGTTTATTGTAACTAAAACATAAATAAATAAATCAAATAAATAACTAATGTAATTTCATGTAAATAACTAATGTAAATGCAAATTCAATAATAGCAATAACATATGAACAATGTATGAACAATGAATGAATAATGGCCAGTCACAGGCATACACAATACTAATATTCTCAAAAAAAAAACATTTAAGTCAGCTATATAGCAGTACTCACATACTTGGAGAGCATCAACAGCATGAACAACCATCATTCCTTAAAAAAGTTCCTTTGCATAAAACCACAACATCATGGAATCCAGTCAAAGTGTATTTATAATTATCAGGAAAACTATTGTAAACTATCAAAAAAACATAGTTCTTTGTTAAAGAAGTTGTATTGAAATGTCATATTACTTTAATAAAAAAAACATCAGAGCTCAACTGGAGCTCTGGCACTTTAAAAGAAACAAAACATCGTTTAAAAAAAAACCGCCCTTCGGATCGATCGAACGTCCTTTAAATAGATCGTGACCTTGGCACGTGAAAGCCTGAGATGCTGAGTTGAGAGGTATACCTCCTGCCTCACGGCAAAAATGAAAACCGCGATTCACGGAGAAGCGAACTGCGATGGCGTACTGGATTACGTCCGATCGCGTCGCATACGAACGTAACCTTGAAAATGATGACCTTGAAAAACGATCGTGACGACATATGACCTTGAAAAACGATTAATCGATAGAAACGTGAAACGAATCAAAACATACAACATGTAAACTGGAAATGAACTAAAAATATGGATGCTCCTCAAGTATTGAAAAATGAACGAAATAAATAACCAGAAAAACAAAATAAAAAGGGAAACAATGGAAAGCAAATGAATTAAATGGTGAGTAACAGCTTAATTTGTATAAGTATCAAGGAAAATGGGTATGACAATCCCCCCCCCTTGACACTTATACTCAAACTTCCTAGGAAGTTTGTGGGCGTCCAATGGCGCTTCACGTACGTAGTTTTTGTATTTTCAGAAGTGTTTCTCTCTGGATAATGGCAATTTGGACGTTGCAGAAGATATGTAAATTTCCAAAACAAACGTGTATATAATGAAGAAGCACGGTTTTGTTCTTCGCTTATCATTATGCTTGTTTAATGCACTATCGTCTGTTTGAAAGCAGCTGGTCTGTTTATGCCCAGTCATGACGGCGATGTAACTATTTAAATATGATGCTGCTCAAGTTTTAAAATATTTATGCTTTTAAACTTTTTGTTATTCGGTATAGTTTGCTGAAATTTTGCTGTACATTATAATTCTTCATTAAAGTTGTTGTTGTTAAATTTACGTCTTCCACAAATACATTTCCTATGCATCAAGATTCCACTGCAATTTGAATTGAATTTATATCACTCCTTATATTTCAATAGTCCTTAATAAGGATCCTTAAAGTCCTTATTTTTTATTGAAAGTCCTTATTTTTTAACGCGAGCTTAATATTAACGCGATCCATAAAATGTTTTTAAAAAATCGCCAAACATTCCAGAAGTGATTCTCGTCCGAAAATTTAAGCATTCTCTTCAGAGAATTTGAAATTGGGTTATCAGTTCCACATAGTTGCGAACTTGTATGGTTTAGCACGCGGAAAAAACAATCGCGAAGAAATGCTAATTTCGTGAAAGGATCTCTGAAAAAGCATACGTTTCATCAATATTTCGTGGGAAAACGATGATTTCATCGATGTTTTTGTCAACGAACTTTGTCAAAAGATCACTGAAAAAACACTAATTTCCTGTGCGGATCGCAGAAAAAACGGAAATTTCACCAAATATCACAAATAAAACGCTGATTTCGTCTGAAGACCGCGGGAAAACGTCAATTTCATCTAAAGATTACCGATTTCATAAGATTGCAATAAGATATCCAAATAATTAGCTTTTCAGCACATTCTGACAGAGCAGGTGCTGGTAGCGACACCTACAATGTGTTTAAATGAGAAAATTATTCAGCCGGTTTCTCACACAGAAATTGCATTTGAGCATTGTTGTTTGGTGAAAAATTGCTGTAATTCCTTGTGTAAGAAGGAGAAATACATAACAGCATGTTTCTGACCTTGATAAATGTTGAATTCTAGCCTACTGGGACTGCGGTTTATCCAGCGGTTGGTCGAGATCCTATGACTATTCGCAGAATATGGAATCGATACATTCAGGACAGTAATACGGAACACCGTACAGGATCTCAACGGCCCCCTATCACTAGTAGCTGAGAAGACAGGCATGTTATTCGTATAACTGTAATGGATCGTGCAACTACGTCACGAGCCCTGAGTCAAGGAATGGGGTCAATTGCAAGGCAAAATGGTCTGCGCAAACAATTCGACGACGCTTGCAGTAGCATGGACTCTCAGCTCGGAGACCATGGCTGTCACTTCCCTTGACGCTGCGTCATAGACGAGCACCTTCAATGGCGTGATCAAAGATGAACCTGGGTGCACGAATGGCGAGTAGTCATTTTTTCAGGTGAATCCAGGTTCTATTTACAACATCATGATGGTCGTATTCGTGTTTGGCAGCATCGTGGTGAACAAACATTGGCAGCGTGCATTCGTCGTCTTCATACTGGCCCATCACCTGGCGTGATGGTATGAGGAGCCATTGGATATACATGTCGGTCATCTCTTGTTCGCATTAACGGCACTTTGAACAGTGCACGTTACATTTCTGATATTTTATGACCCGTGGCTCCACCCTTTATTCGAGACCTGCGAAACCCTACGTTTCAGTAGGATAATACCCGACCGCATGTTTCCGGAACTGTACATACCTTCCTTGATATGGAAAATGTTTGGCTATTGCGCAGCCTAGCACGTTTCCCAGATCTTTCACCAATAGAAAACACCTGGTCAATGGTTACCGAGCAACTGGCTCATAACCATACGCCAGTCACTAAGGTTTATGAACTGTAGCATCCTGTTGAAGCTGTATGGGAATCTGTACCTGTACATGTCATCCTATCTCTGTTTGACTCAATGCCCAGGCGTTTAAGTGCTTTTATTACTGCCCCAATTCGATGCTCTGGGTACTGATTTCTCAGGATCTATGCATCCAAATCTCTTGAAAATTTAATCCCTTGTTATTTTTACCATAATATATTTGTCCAATAAATATTATTCTGTTATCTGCATTTCTTCCTGGTGTAGCAATTTTAATGGCCAGTAGTCCATTAAAGAAGTCAGTAAATGGCAGCCATTTTGGAAATCACCTCAAAAATGGATAAGAAAAAAATGACACCTAAGATATTTGAAATCTACACGTCAAAAGCTACAAAATATTACAAAAATATCAAACTTAGCACAAAAATCCAGCTGGAAAACATTTCAGACCCTACCATAAGAGCTAACAAGTTTTACATAGTATTTATATGAATCATATATAACCTTTTTTCCATAATAATGGTTATAAATTTCAATTTGATGGCTCAATGCAAAAATTGAGCCATCAGAACAAAAGGGAAGAATTACTCAAGTGCAAACCAACTCAACATATGGCATTTGGAAAGGGAGGGATTAGAAAACAAAAATTTGCATGACATAATAGATGGCCCCCTTTTTTCGTTTGCTTAGCATATAAAATTTAAAATTTTTAAAATTCTAATTTTTTTTCTTTGTTTGTTTGTTTGTTTAATTTATCATTTGGTTTTAAATAATCATATAAATTTTCTCCTTTTCTCTTTCTAATTTTTTACTGTCAAGATACAAAATTTGAAATCTTTAAAAGTTTTTACTTTTAAAAATTCCTGCCCTATTTGTTATTTTGTTGTAATGTAAATGACTGATAATTTAAATTAGTTTTTCCCCAACCTCCAAAAATTTCCACTTTCACTTGTTGCCTTCCTCTCCCTACACACAGTACACAAAATTAAAAATCTTAAAATGGGAAAGAAATTTCTATGTTTGTCTGGTAAAACAAAAGTTTTCTCCTCTTTCTGTAGTAATGACTAATCATTTGACTAACCATGATATGCTTGTTATTAAAATGGCCTATTCTTATGAAATGTGTCTTCTAGGTAATCACAGTTGTGTTCCAAATGCAGAGGCTACATTTCCCTATAATAATTTCACCCTTGTCATGGAAGCAGTAAAAGAAATTCAACCTGGGGATGTAAGACTCTTATATTTAAATCATTTATAGTATGCAGGGAAAAAATGTATCAATTTCATATCAAATTTTTTAATAAATCTTTCAATTAGCATTACTTTTGAGTATGTAATTTTGTGATGAAAGTTTTCAGTAAAATAAAGACATTTAGACTAAGGCTAAGTCATGATATAGAAGATCATTTTTCACACCAGTGATCCATGGCATCTGAATCCACTCAGCCCTGACCAGAACCAGTACAGATTTTAGAACTTTGCAGATTCTGCTTTAAATGATTTATTTTTTAAATTTATCTATATCCATTTATAAGAGGAGTATGTAATAACTCAATCTAAGCAAATTAAACTTTAATCTTTTTTATTTAGTTTTATATACATTATCACTTTAATACCACAGATTATTACTTTTAAATATTACTTTATCATCCTTTGTATGTGGATTTTCATTTTATCTTGATGAAGTTTCTTTTGAATTTTGTAAACAGCCATTATTCTTATTAATTTATACGACTTTGCTGCTCCTATATATTAACCTTCTCACTGCCCTGAACTGATATATTCGTTCATTAGATTGTAGGTTTCCCTGCAATAGAAGCTTTTTTAAAATTAATTCTACAGATATAATCTAGTTTTGAAGATTAAGTTATGATTATTTCACTTAAGGATTATATTCCTATACATAATCAAATTTTTTATATCATGTTAAAAAAAAACTTTTTAAGCAATCTTAAAATTTTACAGAAAAAATAACATTACAACATTGCCCTTTTGCTTGGCTGTCAGGTGATTAAAAGAATTTTACTCAAAACCAAACCTTCTTCAAACTTTTTTTTTTTTTTCCTTCATTCACAGTCACTATAAGACTCAGTTTTACTGTCTTTGACCTGGGTTCATTATTGAAGAAATAATTTCTTCATCTGCAACATGATTTATAAAATTTCGTCCTTATTGTTCACCCATTGCTCAACAATTTCTTTGAAAAGCTCTGCTGAATCTGAATTGAAATTTTCTGCATAATTCAACATTTTAGATGCTTTAGTTTGAGGTAAGGTTAAATGAAAAGCTTAAAAATCTATCTTTATCCTTATTTTCTATAAATAAAGTCATGCCATATTTTATATGATACATCATTTAAAGGATCTTTTGTAGTAGAAGCAGGGCATAAAATAACATAGAAAGTAGGCGACACTAGTGTCGCCCAGTACAAAGATATTGTCGCCCAGTGGCAGGTGATGGTGCAGGCAATCTTTAGGTGCGTTACTACGTAGTTACGATGTTAATACGTAGCACCTATAGTTGTTCAGACCGTCTGTCTGTCTGTTCATCTGTGTATAATAACGCAAACACTACCCAACCGAATCATTTTAACTTTAAAATATATAATTATATATATAATTATTACATAATTTTGTCAATTTTCAAATTTTATGAAAATCGGATGCATAGATCATTCTGTTCAATTCCGGACAATCAAAAGTACTTTGTTACACTACGGTCAATGGGGGAAAAAGTTTCAAATGCATTTTAATCATTTGAAATTTAAAATATATAATTATTACATAATTTTTTTGAGTCATTTCAAATTTTAGAAAAATTGGATGTATAGATTAATTACAGGGACAATCAAAAGTATTCCATTGCTTTACAATCAATGGGGGAAAAAGTTTCAAATGCATTTTAATGGTATGACACTCATTCGAACATAATAAAATTGATATGAATCTATGAAGATATATTATGCAGTTTGCACAATCTGTGGTGCAAAGAACATTTGTTATTGATTTACAAGGCCACACAAAAGTATTCCATTACATAATGGTATAAGAAGAACATTGTTTGGTGTGTGTTTTAATTATAATTACCGTATTTTCAGGTGTATAGTCCGCGGCTTATACAAGAAAAAAAACCTTCCAAAAAGCCGCTGCAGGTTATACAAAGATTTTTTTTTCTTTTTTTTTTTGAAATTGGAAATCATGATAGTTTTTCTACAACTTTTAAACTTCAAAAAATTTGAAAAAAAATCAAAATTTGTAAATTTTTTTCGCTATGCCGTGAAATTTAGAGTTCTCCCATGTTTATAAAGGCTTTTTTTTTTTTTTTTTTTTGCTGCTTAAATACAGTTATTTCTGGGTTTGGAAGAACTGTCACAACTATCGCCAAGTATTGCACTAATAGATCTATAATAGCTACCGTATATACTCTCATATAAGTCGTGAAATTTTAGACCAAAAAAAAAAAAAAAAAACTTCAAAGTGGGGGGTCGACTTATACGCGAGACCTAAAAAAAAAAAAAAAATCTATAAATCAAATATCAGAAAATAATTTGCTAGTGAATGGGTGCTGCAGCACCCCATTGTGTTTGTAGAGTACAAAATCCAAAATCCGTAACCCTTCCAACCTCGACGATTCTGAATTTAAGATCATTTAAGATTTAGTTTATTTTTCAAAAAAATTAATCCACCCTACCCAGTTGCAAAGAACAAAAAAAGTGTGTGATTTATGTCATTTCTAAACGATTCAGAGCAGTCGTTCTTTCTGAAATGATTCCAAGGAATCATTCCTTTACAGAGTCAATTCATTTCAGAACGAGTTCAAGGAATCGAAACTTTTCCGGAGTCGTTCCATTTCAGAAACAGTACGAGAGATCATTCCTTTTCGGAACGATTCCGAGGATTCGATCGTTTTGGGAACCAATGACCGTACGTATACATTTTATGTCCAAAATTTTAAATTTATCACCGATTTTTTTTTTTTTTTTTTTTTTTTTTTTTTTTTTTTTTTTTTTTCGGAAAAACTTAGAAAAAATATCACGCTTGTTTGAAAAAAAAAAAAAAAAATGCACGTAAACGCCACATCGCTTAAAATTTTACCTTAAAACACGTAAACGTTGCGGCATTTCTTCTGAAAATTACGGTCCTGATAATCTTAATTTTTTAGCCGAATTACTGTAGGTATTTATGCATCACGAAAAAATTTGGCAAATTTGTGTTATAAATTATGACTAATGGTTTCTAATTTCGAACCCTGATCGAAATATACATTTGTAAATAATGTATAGCCCACGGACTATACACCGATGCATCTCCGCAGGTTATATACAAACTTTTTTTACTGCTCTGCTCGATTTAGCTGTGCGGGCTATACACCTGAAAATACGGTAACTATTTAACATTTTATGAGATTGATATATGTTGTTGAGGAGCCTCAAGTTATTTCCTGTATAAAAGAAAGCAGATAGTATTTACAGGAACACACAAAAGATTTTGGCAATTATACTGTATCTAAAATATTGTGTTCTATTACATCAAGATCTGAATCATTTTAGGTGCATCCATAATTATATAAATAGCTAGCACCTATATTCATCATTCAGTCAGTCTGTCTGCCCGCATATAACAAAGCAAAATCCACCCAACCAAATCGCACGATATTTAAAATACATAATCTTAGTGTAATTTTGTCGAGTCATTTTAAATTTTATGAAAATCGGATGTATAGTTTAATTAGAGGGACAATCAAAAGTATTCCGTTATATTATGATAAATAGGAAAAAATAGTTTCAAGTACATTTTAATGATGTTAAATTCTTTCAAATATAATAGAATTGGCATGAACCTATGAAGTATATATATATATATATATATATATATATATATATATATATATATATATATATATATATATATATATATATATATATATACTAAAATGTATATTCTGTACAGTCCGTGATGCAAAGAATATTTATTATTAGGGCCACACAAAAGTATTCACTACATAATGCTATACGGGGAAACATTGTTTAGGGTGTGTTTCAATTATATTAAACTATTTCACATTTTATGAGATACATTGCAGAAGTGTAATAAAAGTTACTTTCTGTATATTTACAGGGACACAAAAAAGATTTCGACCACTATACTGTACTCGAAGTACTGTCTAAAGTGTCACCAAAAAAAATCTTGACACTTTCCATTTTTGACATTTTGTTAAATATCTAGAACTATACATAAGGCATTATTCTGAAACTTCAGGTGTGTAAACAAAATAATACAGGTTGTATATTTTCACGAAGATTTTTCCCCTAAATCTCATAGGGTACCATCAACAAATTGAAAAACAACGAAGATCTTTTGGATAACCCTGTCAAAACTAATGTAGCAAAAGCATTCAAACTGCAGGTTATCAATAAGTGGCTTATTGTAATAAATTGGTATTTATTTTATTGAGTATAGCATGTATACTCTTAGAAAAAGTAAGGTTTTTATAAAAACAGTCCCAATTTTTTCCAGGATTTTCGCTTTGGTTGCTTGTTTTTATAAAAAATGGTCCCATATTTTGACAAGTTTTTTGCTTATAATTTGCAGAGTTCTTAATAAAAAACAATGTTCTTTTCAGAAAAAATAGAAACTACATTGTCATAACAACCTGCAATCAAAATTAAAAAATATTAATTGTTTGAAAAATGAACAGGTTTACTAAAATAAGGTTTCAGTGGGCATGCATGAACGCATTCAAAATATAATTTGAATAATGTGTTAGCTAAATGTATACATCAACTTTTGTAAAAATCTCAAAAACATAGCTTGAAAATTCTAAAAATTACCATCACTAGAATAAGCTCATAATCAGTTATTCCCAAAATGAAACAAAAAGATAAGGGGCTGTATCCGTATTCCATTTATTAGTGTCTACATAATATTGCATGTACTACTATATTTGGATACTGCTCCTCATCTTTTTTGTTTCATCTTGGGAATAACGGATTTTGATCTTATTCTATCGATGATAATTTTTGGACTTTTCAAGCTATGTTTTTGAGATTTTCACAAAAGTTGCTCTATACATTTAGCTAACACATTATGCAAATTATATTTTGATTAGGCTCACACATGCACACTGAAACCTTATTTAGTAAACCTGTTCATTTTTCATACAATTAGTAATATTTTTTAAGTTTGATTACCGAGTGTTTGGTACAATGTTGTTTCTCATATTTTCTGAAAAGAACATTGTTTTTTATTAAGAACTCTAGAAATTATAAGCAAAAAACTTGCAAAAATTTGGGATAATTTTTCTAAAAAAAAAAAATTAATTTCTCTTTGAATATACATGCTATATTCATAAAAATTAACACAGTTTATGACAATAAGCCACTTAATTATAACCTGCAGTTTGAACACTTTTGCTACATTAGATTTGACAGGGTTATCCAAAAGATCCTCGTCGTTTTTCAATTTGTTGATGGTCCCCAATAGGATTTTGGGGGGAGATCTTCACGAAAATATACAACCTATACTATTTTGTTAACTCACCTGGAGTATTTCAGAATAATGCTTTATGTATCGTTCTAGATATTAAAAAAATATATCAAAAATCACAAGTGTCTGTTTTTTTGCTGACACTGTACTATAACAGCAAGATCTAAATATTTTTAAAACTTCATTATCGTACAAACGCACCTCATTTGCTATGCTTCACATGCAATTTCCAATTTCTTTAATATAAAACAAGGGAATAATATAAGCTGATTCTGTGACTTGAAGATTATAAGAATGACCACATTCGTCATAGCAGTAAAATAAAACACAATAGCACGGTTTTAAAATTCTAATTGTTTTGCTATCGAAGTGGATGGTTTTACTGAGCCTTTTGGAGTTTATAAGTTTGCTACAGCTCAATTTCTTTGTAGAAAAACAGGAAATGAAATTGAATTTTCTAGGAGAATTTAAATTAAGTACACGACGAACAAAAGGCCTTATGAATTCTACCATGATTGTGTTTGATAACTTTGTTCTTGAGAACGAAGCAAAAAATAAGTTGCCAAATTTAATTAGAAATGGGAGAACTGCAAACAGAGGAAAGCACAGCGACTTCTAGTTTCGTATGAAACAATATTTGGATAGAGGCTTGCTTTGGGTATCGTGCATTGCTCACAGGTCTGATTTAGCTATGTCTCATTTGGAATTATTAGTTATCAAAGTTCAGCATTGGAAACTGAATAACTACACTTTATTCAGTTTCTACCCCACACTTTGAAAAACTTGCAAAAATAGAAGGAATGGAGAACCAAAACACCTTTTGTTTCCTAGCATTTTTTGAAGTTTGTGGAGTACTTAAAAATTGTATGACACAAACATTCTCTCATGCAAAGCATTATCAACTTGATTTATAAAAACCTACTTGCCTTTTGCCTGGATCTTATGAAGCCCTTTGAAAAACTTTAAAAAGACAATCAGAGGTCTTTTATTATATTGCCTGATGTAGAACTCATGTAGAATTGTTAAAGAAACTTTTTTATGGATGATTTGAGTCTTATCAAAGATGGATGTCATCCTGGTGGATACGAAGAACAGTTACGAAAATAAATGCAGCATTAAAGCAGAGATTGATTCGGATATTGAAGATAATTCTCACAGATGTAAATTTAACAACTCATTAGTTCCTATTAAGAGATGCTGGTCTGCAGAGAAAAAAAGTTGTAAATAATATTTCCAAAATATTGAAAGTGGTTCAAATGAGCATCTCCAATAGACTAAAGGTTTTTTTGAATGTAAGAAAACAGAGGTTGTTAATGCAGCCCGTCTTTATGTTTAGAACTTTTTTGGTAAAGAATAAATCCCTGAAATTACTGATGATGTAATAGCTTTGTATGCAGCTGAAAAACTGCATCCTTCTCATAGACAGCAAGACTATGTTACTATTTAAAATGTCTCAACCTGACTCAATTTTTAAAGAGTTCCATACATGCAATGCTTAATTCCATCAAAGAGACTCACAAAAAATTATCAAGAGAAGCCTTAAAATTAAAGATGTCCATTGCTCATAATGGAGCTGGAACAAATTTTTATGATCCAAGGCCTATTACTGCAAGATTTTTAGAAAGCAAAAAAAGGAGAAAGCCTCCAGACAACAAAACCTATGAGAATACTGAGTTTGTTAAAAATATTTAGTTAAAACAGTAATTTGTAAAAAAAAATAAAATAAAAATAAAAACCTTGCAATTATTTTTGTAGAATTTTGGAAACATTACAAAAACTAAGCATTTTGAAAATATAAAAATTTAATAAAATTTTAAATTTTAGACGTAAAGAAAAAAATTGTTTTCCTAGCCTGCATAACTTCACTATTTGTATAAGACAGCCCTGTGTATAAACATTTTGATCACTTGTAATTATTGTTGTATTATTTTGGATATATTTTATAGAGAGAGTTTTATTCTTTAAAACACTAGAGGCCTCTGTCTCTTATGAACTAAGTTCATCATCCCCCGTCCCACCTATAAAAAATCAGCTAATTTGACTGGCTGAAAAAAAAAAAAAAAATAAATAAATAAGGAAGATTAAGTTATAATATTTAAGTTATAATGTTATAAAATCAGTGGCAATCTCCCTATAAACGGGTAGACAAAATTCCATTTTTCACCTAGGAGGTTTAAGGCTGAATGAGCTGCTGTTAATGGTTGTTTTCTTGTTTGATTAAATAAGATTATTTAAACATTTCAGAATCAGCTAATATAAAATTCATTTAGTCGACAGGGTATTAGCTTCTCAGTATTTTTTAACAATGCTGTAAGGTAATGGGTTTAAAAAAGTAATTCTTAAATGAACGTTCTAAATCTAAAGAAATTGTTAGCATATATATATATAATATATAATGCCATTAATTGTAACACAATATTGTATATATATGTATAGTAATATTTGTCAAAAATATTTTTACCATTACTTGCACTGTTTTATTTTATTTTTTTTAATTTGACGTAATTTTTATCTATTTACGACTTTTAATGTACATTAATGAATTTAATATTGTACAAGTTTCTATTTCTTTTAAAATTTGTGTGTGATTATTTTATGCTGTAATTTTCAATATTTTTAATAGGTAATAATACCTGCTTTTAGTAGGTAATATTCATTTAATTTTAATTTGAAAGTTTTTTTTTTATTTATTATAATCAATAAATTTTTTATTTGAAGGAACTTTTATTCTTTGCACTCTTTTAATAGCTGTCAACAATTAATAATTTTCTTTTCTAAAATATGTAAAAAATATCTTTTGAAATACTTTCAAGTGAAATAAATCCTCATATCACGAGTCAAATTAAAAAAATAAATGCTGGGCACTTTTAATCGATATAAAATGATCTAAAAATAATTAAATTCATATGTCTAGTTTTTGCTCTTATAAAATTTTTTTAATGGAACAATTTTGACCAACTTTAAAATTAAATGTCTCTTAAAATAACTGTTTGATTTTCAAACGGTCTTCACCAGCGTATTTATCAAACATTTTTCTATAATACCACCAATTTTCATATTTTTGTGTGTAACAATAATTTTAATGTTAACAAAGAATGACCTCCTGTTATAAAAAAAATCATTGTCAGCGGCAATGACAGCATTAATTACTTTTTTTTCTTTCTTTCTTAGAATAGACAGATTAAGTGCAAAATCTGTTTTCTGCTTTAGTTCTATTCTTTGCAAAGTGCAGTAACTTGCAGAAGTCAAGATATTTAACCACTATAAGCATCAATGGTGTGGTACTTTGGAAAGGTTAAAGATGTTAGCATTGTATTTTTTTATTTCATGGTTTTGGAACATCAAATATCTGTTTTCATGATCAGTTCCATTTTGAGTCTAAAACTATAGTTGTAGTACTATTTCACTAAATAAAATATTTAATGATCCAGACCGAATTTACTTTTCAGAATTTATTAGAGTCTGTATTTACCTAATTAGTCTGACTTATTGTGGTTATGAACAACCAAATGTATAATTAATAAAGAGTAACATTTTAACATGAATTTAGATAAGAATTCTTTTAATGTTTTAATTAAACATAGAATTCGGTAGATTGGATCTTATATTTGGTCCATCCTTAACATAACGATTAACAGTTTGTATGAACTGAGTCTGTAGCCTTTTTTTTAAATGTCACCTACCAATAAATTACAGGGTTAACATATTTACATGATTCAGTGAAAGTTATGTAGTTTACTAACCAGCAACAGAAATACAATAGACATAACTAATAAGGTACAGAAGTTTGTCAGTCATTCAATATTCTTATAATTTAGTTTTCTGTTACCACAGGAGAAGATGGCAATTTATCAACATTTGTTTGAAACAAAAGACCAAACTTATTGTTGCCTAGTGAAAATTTCTTAAAGTATGTTCTGAGTGGAAGTCAAGTTCATACTTCATCAATTGAATATTATTTTATGCTAAATATATATATTTTTAACTTTATCTATTGTTACAAATGACAAATCAGCATTAATTTGCTGCTATAAAAAATTGATTTGTGGATCCATACCCTGATTCATAAAAGCTTTTAATTTCTTAAATATCCATTTTCTCATAAATTTATGTTTAAAATAACTTTATTTACATTCATTGATATTTAGAATAAAGATTATAAACAATACTTCTTAACTATTATTTCCCTGTTTACATTTTGAAATGCAAGCGGATTTCGGAAGATTGCAGATTTTAGAGATTCTACTGTACAGCTTTTCAAGAGTAGTCTGAAAGTTTTTGACAAGATTAAAAATGTTAACATAATATACTTTAATTTTCCAGCATATTTTTGAAAAATTTTGAATGATGTTGGGTATTTATAATAGCTACTCTCAAAAGTTTCAAACAGTAAAAGCTATTGATAATTGTAAAATTCAGTGACTTTTCAAGAGGGAGGGGGGGGGGGAGAGAACTCGTGTGACACATCGTTCTAAAACCCTGTGATTATTCATGTGAATGCGCCCCCTACCCCCACCGGCAAATCTTTCAAAATTTTGCCTGATGTGAATTTTTTTAAATGTTGATGACATGCATAGTGTGCTATATTGTTAGAAAAAATTGACCATTTATAATTTTTTACGCATTCTATGCGCCCTCCACCCCCTCCTGGGGGGATACTTTACTAAATTTCGTAAACACCCATCATGTAACATACCGTTGGAAAGGTCTTAAACTGCTTATTCATATTTTGCATGTCCAGTGCACATACCCCTCTCTGCCCCCCATGGGGGCATTTTCTAAATTTGTATATACAGCCATTGTGTGGCATATCGTTTAAAAGAACTGTAACTGCTCATTCCAATTATGCATGTTTGGGGAGCCGTACCCCATATTGCCCCCCCCCCCCCAAAGGGGACTTTTTTAAATTTTTATCCACAACCCTTGTGTTGCATATCATTAGAAAGGTCTGAAACTGCCTTTTCCTATTATGCATGTCTTGTGTGTGTCCCTCCACTCTGCCCACCAGGGGGGCACATTTTTTAATTTCTTTACAACACCAGTCGTATGACACATCATTTGAAAGGTCTGCAACTGCTTATTCATATTATGGATGTCTTGTGTGTCACCCCCACCCACTCTGGCCCCCAGGGGGGCACATTTTTAATTTCATTACAACACCAGTTGTGTGTCACATCATTTGAAAGGTCTGCAACTGCTTATTCATATTATGCATGTCTTGTGTGTGTCCTCCCCCCAAGTATGGGCACATTTAAGTTATTGCATAGCTTTTATTGTGGGCATTGAGCGCAGTGACCGAATCTAGAAATTCGTAACGAGAAAAAAAACCAACACTCTGGCTAACGTCGTTTCAGTTCGGCAGACTTCTCATTTATTCAATAAAAGAAAAAAAAAATATTTTCTTATCGGTCATCACGCTCAAAAAGTGTAACTTGAATTAATATCAAAGAAAAAGAAAAACTTGAATTAATATCAAAGACAAAGAAACTGCATAAATAAAAAATAAATAAATAATTATAATTGCATAAGTTGTTAAAAAATGATGTGCAATAGCTTTACTGTGGCAGTCCTTGAGTGCCACACATTTTTTTTTTTTTTTTTTTTTCCCAGGGATTTTTTTATGAGATTCGCATTTTTTTCTGCGATCCTTTAATTCAATTTGCATCTTCTTGCAATCTTTTGACAGAATTTGCATTTTTTTGGTAATCCTTTGACAGAATTTGCATTTTTTTTTTCAATCCTTTGACAGAATTTGTATTTTTTGGCAATCTTTTGACAGAATTCACTTTTTTTTCAGCTTTTCTTGAAGAAATACATGTTTTTTCTAAGATTCCTTGACAAATCATGCATTTTTTCTGCGATTCTTTGAAGAAATTTACATTTCTTTTCTGCTATCCTCTGAGGAAATTAGTATTTTTGCTGCAATCCTTTAACAAAATTTGCATTCATTAGATGAAATAAACAATTTTTGAACAATTGACAAAATTGACTTTTTTGTGTTCATTTGTCACAATTCCCAATGTTCTTCTTTTATATATTTTCATTTCCAAACCAATACCAATTTTTTATAATTTTCAGAACCTGCCTTAAATTTAGGGGAAATTCTGAACTCAATTGCCTCTGATTTACCAAATGTTTGTGTAAAATGAACTGAAACTTGTCAACCGATCCCAGAAAAAAAATTGCAAAATTGATGATGGGAAATCATTAATTTCAATGATCTTTTACATTAAAAAATATCATAAAATATGCCAATCAGTCTCGCACAATATTATGAAATTTGCAAGGCTGTCGTCGGAGTTGAACATAAGTTTCAAAATGCAAAAATTTTCAGAAAATGGTGAAATTTTTTGGGCGGGAATCTCCTGCCCACAGTAATCTTTTGGGCAGGATTTCAAAATTTTGGGGACAAATCCTGCCATCCTGTCCTGAAATTCAAACCCAGTAATTAAAAAAAAAATCCTTTATTTTATTTATTTATTTATTTTTTAGGGGGGGGGGGATAATTGAATTATTTGAACATTTTAAATATGTTTGTAAACAAATTTTTGCTTTTAAGAATTTGTTTTATTTATGTCTGTGCTAAATTAAAAAATATTCAGTGTTTTTATTGAAATAATTTTTGCTGGCTATTTTTAATTATTATATTTTTTTATTATTTAATATTTAAACATGTTTTTAAATTAAATGTAATGATGCTGTCATTTATGTTGGGATTTAATAATTATAAATTAACAATTTTTGATTTATTAATTTAAAGATAAAGTGTTTTAAAAGAGAGATTAATAATTCCTCATGATCACATTTACCCACTTGTTTTTCATTGATGTAAAAAAATTATGCAATGTATTTTTCAAAATGGTGAAAAAATTAAATAAACATAAGAAGAAAAGTGTTTGATGTTTTTTTCTGCTCCCTACTAGGAAATAAATGCATAGTGTATTTATTTTATTTTGCATTTATCTTTTTATAAATTAGATTTGACAAAATTATGTAAATTTATTTATGTTTGCTATTTTTTCTTCTCACTATATATAATAAATGGATAGCATATTTTATTTTTATTTTGAAAAAATGCTTAATTTTGTATTGATACTTTGAAATTATTTTGTTGATTAAGTATTTTTTTTGTTGTTTTTTTTTTCCAGGAAATTATTGTTTGTTACCTTGATGAATGTAATAGAAATAGGAGTCGACATAGTCGTAACAAACTTTTAAGGTAAATTTTAGCATCCAAAATAATGTACCATAAATTTTATTAGTAAATATCTATATGACATATGCTAATTTATTTTTTAGAATGACAAATTTAGTTTTAAATTTCTATGATTCTGTCAGAAACTAATGTGATTTCAATTTTTCTTTTTCTATGGCATTTCCAAATGAGTCGCTAATCTTTGGAGAATCTGTCAAAATGGATTTTTGCTTAATTTCAATTATTGTATGTATATACTTATGTATAAGTAAAAAAAATTTAGAGGTTGAAAATAGAAAGTCGACTTATACAAGTTAGAAAAAAAAATGCTGGTAGCCAACAATCCTGGATTTATTTGAGTTTCGTGTTTTCCCCATGTTAGTGGCTCATGGAAAATATTCCATCTTTTGCTGCATTTGTAGCCTTGCCAACATGTAATAGCGAGAAGTTCCAGGCTGCGTCTCATTCTCGTTCCATGTGGTTTAGTCGGTAAAATGTCAGTGCACTATACTGATGGCCCATATTAGAGTCCCAGCATGAAAAAATTTTCACTAGATTGGCATTTGAACCTCTTAAGCAATTTGAAATTTGATTTTCATTTGAAATATTGTATGCAAGGCAAATTTTCTCTCTAGAAAATTTTTTCAAATATTAAGAAAATTAGTATTATATAAATTTGAATGTATTTTATTTATATGATCATTTTGAAACTTTTTGCTATTAAATAACATTTATAATTTTTAGTTTCAATTTTTAACTTAATTGTTTCAATATCAAATGCATGTGTGAATTATGAATCACTGCAGATTAAAGCTCTTATTATTTCTTAGTTTCTGCCAGTTTTTTCAACTTATTGGCAAAAACTTGCAAGTGCTATTCAGATGATTTTTAGTAATGTTTTCATTGTTTCCTTTCTTTTCTATTGAATTTTGTTTTCTTAATTCGATTTTAATTATAAAACTTTTATTTTTATTTTTGATGTGATAAAATTATGAAATTGCATAAACATTCCACAATGTTTCAATCGATATATTTTTTCGTAGAGAGAATTATCTTTTCACATGCACCTGCCCAAAATGTGAAAGTGAAATTTCCGAAGATGATATGTCTAGTGACAGTGATGAAGATGGAAAATAAAAATATTTTTTATGTCAAAACTTACAATTATTTTCTGTTGTTTATGTCAGTGCTGTGAAAAAATATCTTGTCGTTGTTGATTTTTTTGTTGTATTGTATTAATATTGTATTTTGATCATTGTTCATATTGTATTTTAGATTTTATTTATGACAGTTGTTTCTTGTTTTCCATATAAATAGATTTTCAAGAAAATGATTGTAAATACCTGTATTATTTTATTAAATATTTCCATGGTTCTTTTGAAAAGGATTCCAATAGTAAGTCTAATTAAGTTTTAATAATAGCTGATCATTCCTTTTTAAAAAACTAATAAGTGTTGCCTCTAGAATGTAAATAGATTTGAATTTAAAAATCACAAAGATAATAATCAATGTATTTTAAATCTCTTGTTAATAAATAAGAAAATAATACATTTTTTTAGTGCAATCATGTTTTATTTTATTATAAAAACTTTTTAAATGTATCTAGGGGCCATTCAAGTATTATATAAACATATTTTTAGCCATTTTGTATCCCTCTTCCCTTTTGTAAGGAAAAATAAGTAAGTGCTATAGGCCCTTCTCCTTTTGCTTACATAATATTTTATGACATTCTAACATCAACACTGTTTGCCATAAAAAAAATTACAATTAGCAATAAATTACATTATTAACCCTTTCACCGTCCGAACATTTCTTGTATTTTTGTAAGAATGCTTATAAACCCTAGGATATATATGTCTTAACTGCAATTTGATGCTATAGTATTTTCAATATCACTTCTTTCTATATATGGTTCAAAATAGAATTCTGTTAAAAATATTTTTGCCTGCAGCCATTTAACATGATTTCTAGAAACAGAAAAATCTGGGGTTAAAAGGTTAATCCAGCAAATTTACATAAATAAACATATAGTAACTGTGGTATCAGAGGAAAATAAAATTTATTTAAGATATTTTAAGCAAACAACAATTAAAAAAACAATAGGCTTTAACTTATTTAGATGCATAACTAAAAATTTTAATAAGAATCATAGGAATATTACATGTTTGATGTTCACTGGTATCCAAGATTTTTGAATTTGTTTCTGCAATGTCCGTTATTACATTTTCAATGTAATGCTGGATTGGAATGTTCCTTATTTCCAGTCAGTGTTTATTCGGCATCTTTTTTTTCTCAAGTTGTTCAACATCTATAAAGCTCTTCCAAATCATGTTCTTTTAATTTTTGTTGTTAAACTATAATTGCTATAAAACTATTAGACAATGGTTATGTAAGAATTCTTGTGATCTCTCTCCCCATTGTCAGCAAAAATAAGCAGATACTGGACTCTGCCCCCCCCCCCCCTACTGCTTATGTAATACTTGAACAACACCCTAGGTAACATTGCAATATCTATTTTTCTATAGTTAGTCTCTTTATCTTTAATAACTGCATAGCTCTATCTTTACGAAAAGTCAACAATAACATTTATATTATTAATTTGATCACTCTTAAAGAAAACTGGATATAATTCTTCATAATGAATGCAGTAACACTTGTCTAAATGATAATGTGAATAAAACAAGAACTAATTTAATAGTGTCTGCTGAAAAAATGGGGAATACAGTGTTCATTTTTTTCAGAAATTAGAATCTAATATTAAAAAAAAGCAATTTTTAAAAATTATCAAAAACCATGTGCATAATTTAAAATAAAATAATAAAGCAAAAATAATATTCACTATACAGATCAGTGTTCTGTTAGTCTATCTTAAAGACCTAACTTTTTCAAATCAGCGTACCAAATTTATTTTAAAATTTTTTATATCTCCATGGCGTGCCTATAAATAATGAAAGAAACCATGGGTCAAAATAATTTAAGTTTTATTTATGAGAATGAAAAATGTAGAGGAAACATACATTTGGGTATTACATGGTAATTTTATGGTAATAATTGTGTGAATTTTTAAATATAATATAAAAGTAAATGCAATTTCTGTCATTGCATTTGAGATGACAAATAAATAATGGCAAATTTATAATGAGAATGGATAGCTTCATTAGTTAATGGAATACGATAAAGTTATACACATTAATAGTTTGCAATAATTATGTAAAACTATTAAATACTAGTGATATTTACATTTATTAAAATTATCAGTAATTGTATTTAATACTAAATTGCAAACACTATTTAAAATTAATAATTATTAAACAATCTCTGTTTAGAACTATACAATTTTATGGTTTAACTAGTAATGAATCTTATCGGATTTCACTAATTTGCGCTTCATATGTTTGAATAATATAACTTGATTTAAAATAAATAAATGAATAAGGAATAGCTACCTCTTCCTCCCAGCATTGGCCATAAGAATTTTATTATTATAGAAATATGAAGAAGAATAGCAGTGTTCTCTCGGTCAGTTTCTCTAAAAGAATCTTGCATGTAATGAAATATAGCTAACAAAGATCAAGTTAGAAAAGAAAAAAAAAATTACTTAACAGCTGACTAAATATCCGTAATTGTTGTCAAATCTATATAACCTTGCATTATCAAGTTCAAAGTAGATGATGATGATATAATCGATATGAAATCACTGAATACTGAATTTAACTTTTTTTTTTTTTTTGATTAAGGAAGCTCCGTTCCTCTGCTTGCTACCCTCACCAACCTTTCAAACAGACCAAATTGTTATATTTCCTAATTTTGTTCATGCCCTTACTGTATGCCTTCCAAAATCTGACACACCATTCCTTTTTTTTTTTTTTTCCTCTTAATCATGCGTGATAAACTACCTTATAGTTTAAAACAGATCACCTTGTTAGATAGCCAAACTTTAACAAAATCGCATTCTGTAAGTTCTACATTTCACTACCAGGGTATTAACCAAAATTCTTAACCACTGTATTCTTAACCAAACTGTATCTGAATGAAACTCTGTTAAGCAGCCTATTAGTAAATACTAGAAGATAGCCCGTCAAAATGACATGTTTCCATTTTTGAAAGGGCCCCACCAGTGGCCGAGAGGTTTGGACCTCTCAACTGGTAGACGGCAGGTGCTGGGTTCGAACCCAATCGCGGCCTTCGGCCTAATCGTTCGGAGTTTTCGTGGTTTTCTTCGAGCCTTGCGTAAATACGGGTTAGGTTCCCTTAGAAAGACCCCCACGAAGGGCACTCCCCCCTGGGCCTATATCCCTAGCGTAGATAATCGGCCGACAAAAATACACCAACACCATTTTTGAAAGGATGATAAAACATTACAACAACTTTGGTCAATCATAGCCACTTTAGTCTTAAACAATTTTGAAAAATACAAAGATTGATCATGAGGGTAAAATCTAAAAAAAAAAAAAAAAAAAAAAAAAAAATAGAAATCTGCATTTAAAACTATAACAAAACTATCTGGTGGATGGGGAGGGATTGTAATGAACAAATGGTAAATGCATAAATTTTAAAAGAATAAAGTAAGGTAAAATATCAATTATAAAAGAATACATTGTGAAACTACAGCCAAAAATATTTTAAAATACTGAGAGAAAATAATAAAAATATCCAAAATGTATAAAAAAATTTTCCCATTTTGGCCATTTCCAGTCGAATATGAAAGGGTAGCCAAATTATTAATTCAATGGGTAAAATAATGACATAGAATATGCCGCTAATGAATTTCACTCATAAAATTACAGTAGTTATTTCACAAAAACATGCAAATTAACATGCATTAATAATGCAAAACATGTACTAATAATGCTATTTTAAAACATTTGTGAATTAACTATTTTATACCATTAGCTAATACTTAAAAGAAAATACTTTATAAGATCGAAAACAAATGTCAACAATAAAGAGTAAACAATCGTGTCTCGTTATGTGACAATAAAGTCATACACGGCTGTAAAAAAAAAATTTTAAAAAATAAATAAATAAAGCAACACGAATATAAAAATTCTAACAATATTGCATTTAAAATGCACCTTCGCTTTTCTTAAATAAAAAGTTTTAATTAAACACTGTTAAAAATTTGACTGTTTTGCTGCATCGTCATTACACAGCTTTTATAGAAAATGATTACTTTACCGTATTACACTGTTAAAAATTTGACCCATTTGTTGCAGTGTCACTCCACAGCTTTTATAGAATATCTCTTTTATGACCAATGAGAATGCTCCATATCACAGTAAAAGTAACCGCTTTATATGAAAGCAGAGGAATGATGATGCTGCAAATGGGTAAAATTTTTAACAGTTGCTGCAGCATCACTCCAACGCTTTTATAGAAAACGGTTACCTTGTGTGTGTTACTTACAGTGTATTCTATAAAAGCGGGAGAGTGATGATGCAGCAAAAGGGTCAAATTTTTAACAGTGTACTGCTAAAAATTTGACCCATTTACTGCAGCGTCATTCCACAGCTTTTATAGAATGTCTCTTTTATGACCAATGAGAATGCTCCATAACACAGCAAAGTAATCGTTTTCAATAAAAGCGGTGGAGTGATGCTGCAGCAAATGAGTCAAATTTTTAGCAGTGTGAATATTGTGTTTGAAATAGGGAAAAGATTTCAAAGCACAGTAAAATGTAGTGACGTCATTTACAGCTCAAACTGTAAATCTGACAAATGAGAACGCTGCATTACGACTCTGGAACGTTTGCATTGGACAAAAAATTGATAGCCTTTAAAATCGGAGATAGCTTTTCACAATGGAATTTGTCATTGGTCACAATAAGTGTTTTTTTCTGTGGATGGGTTGACCCCAGAATCATTATACACGGAGAGATTTTATATGTATAATATTACTTGAAGAGGTAGTAGTCTTAACCAAGAATTTAAGATACTTGATGAAATTAAGATTTTGGCCATAAACTTTTGGCTGTTTAGGTAAATTTTTAAGAAATACTACCTATTGAATTCTCCACAGTTCAAATTTTTGATAGGACAACTCTTACTCTCTCTCTCTCTCTCTCTATATATATATATATATATATATATATAATAAATTAAAAACACAAGCAAAAATGGGTTCTATTGAATTACAATGGGAGTCTATGGGAATTTGACCAAATATCAGAAATAGTGCCAAGTTAGCATCATTTTTGGCAAATAATTTTGGTAAAAAACTTGGTGGCAGAAGTGGTTCTTACCGATGGTAACCCCGCGTCTTCACAGTATTTATGTAGATTATCATTGGTACATCAGAATCTTTGGAGATTTTTATTGTTCCATTTTTTAATTGTTTGGCCTATTTCCAAATCGTTAATTTATATATATATATAGGTGGGTTATGCTAAAAGTTTAAAACAAAATTTCATTTTCCAGTGTCAAAAAGATTACTATAGAATGTGAAAAAAGACCAAAAATCTCACATTGAAAAATGCATTAAAAATCACTAAATATTAAAAATCACAAGAGTAAAAAATGACTTATATAATACACTATAATGAGAAATATTTAATGAATGTAAAAAAAAGATGTTGGATGCAAAAAATCTCATCGAAATTCAAAAATCGTAGCAGACAAATGTCATAGATAAAGTTTGAATCAAAAATTCAAAAATCACTGTATGAATTCTCAAAAAACTTTATTGAAAAGAGAGCAAAATTTACTATATTGGGTAAAAAGAATAAAAACACATTCCTTTCACTAATGTAGAAAAATCACCTTGGAACATTAAAAAACCTTCTAAAAATTGCATAAAATATTGTATAAAAAATCTAATTAAAAAATCGAAAATCGGGCTTAAAGGTGCAATATAGAAATACCTTCCCTCAAATTTTGTAGCTCTACATGCAGTGGTCTCTTCAGAACATCGTTGATATGCTCACAAACTTCTCCCTTTATTATTATAGATTACTAAAATATAGTTTATAATCTTGTATTCATCCTAGAAGGAGAAAGTAGGATGCTAATCCCAAAAAGGGGTACTATGTCATAAGAATGAGTTTAGTAAAATAAAAATACATTTTTTTAATATGATAAATAAAAAAATCATTATTTTTTAATAATTTTTATAAATTGCAAATTGAAAAATACAATTAACAAGTTTTAACAATATTATATTTTTCTATAGAAATAAATAGGGTTGCTATGCCACATGGAAAAATCAGGGAAGAATTTGGAAAACGGTTAAATAAGTCAGAGAATTTGTCAAAATTTGTTGTGATAGCCATGAGGAAGATGGCCTCTGGCCTTTGGGATACCAGAGATGAAAATCTTCCATAGTTTGATAAATTCCATAAAAAAATAAAATAAACCACGTCTTCTGTTATCCCCTACTCCCACCATTCATCATAGCAGATACAGTAGACTTCCTCAAATCCACAACCCTAAAATCTGCAACTCTCTAAAATCCGCACATAATTTACGGATGTAAACTATGAAACATTCAATTCAGATATAGTTACAAAATTTGACTTTTTTAGTTTTATATCAATTTCATATATTTTTTAATTTATAATTTTTGTTAATATTACTGAATTCATGAAAGAAGAATAAAGTTATTTCTGAAAAAATTCAAGATATTGCTTACATCACTGGTAATCGCAATCTCTTTACTAAATATATTTATGTATGAATCAAGCTTTTTTGGTTATTAAATCTGACTAAACCTGAAAAAAAACTTCCTTATTTTATTATTTTTATATGAATTAGAAATGTGCCTTTATAAGACAAGTTTCATTGATTAATTTCGGAAAAAAAAATTTCATTTTTATTCTTCACATTATTGATTATTAACTTGACCTTTGCTTTTAATGTTTTAGTTATTTAAAAAATTATCTAAATTTTTATTATTTTAGTATATTACTAATTTTAATATTTTATTAGATTGTAAGCATTCATTATAATTTTGATTGCATTATTAATTACATTCAAATTACTGTTTAAAAAATTAAACAAAGCAATGACCAGAAATCCATAAAATTCTAAAATCTGCACAAGCTCTGGTCCCAAGCTTTGCAGATTTGAGGGAGTCTAGTGTAGTTTACAATTTTTAAAACTCATTACTACAGATTTTAAAGCTTTTCCTAGCATTTTTAGGATTTTGTACATCTGACGAAACCCTATTCGTCTCTGTCTGCTGCCTGTCACAGAGTTCAAATTTTGTGTACTTACAGCTGAAAACCTCTCGTCACACAACAAATCAAAAAATTTTGGAAAAGACTATTATTTTAATTAATAATTTTTTTTAATATCATCGGTCCTTTTTTTTTTTTTCCTAATTGTTGTGCGCAAGTTTAAATAGATATAAAATATTTCTTTTTTACACTTCAAAAAGAAATGGAGTACTTCTGTTGCCACAATTATAAAATTGGTATTAAAAACTGCAAAAAAAATTAATACCTCAAAAATAGAAATACAGCTTTTAAATACATTGCATATTTAAAAGTTTTTTTTTTTTTTTTTTTCTCCTATACAATGGTGTAAAAATTGAAAATGCGTGATATTTATAAGTTTAAATATTTGCAATACTGGAAATTTCATCTTTTTTGACATGCAAAATGAAATATTTTTTTATATTTAGTAATTTAAATGAATAATAATTTAATAGCCGTCTCTGGTGGCAAAAATCATTTGAATTACTAGCTGTCTCTGGTGGCAAATTTTGTCTCCTTTAAATTTATGCTAAGATTTATAACATTTTACTTTTATTCATAATTTTATTTACTTGCATACCTTTACTAAATCTGCAGATTCTGATAGAGAAATCAACAAATTTATGCGATCAAGGCAGCATTTAGGGGAATAATTCAATATTCTGTTCTGGTTGGCGCGATTTGGGAAAGAAATCCCAAAATAGCACCGAAAAACCATTTTTCATTTGTTTATTTAACGATAAAGTGTTTTGAAGAAGACATTAAACAAAACCCTCTATGTGATCTGGGATCAGACTTACCCACTTGTTTATTTTCAAGTTGCAATAAGTAATTATCACAACAGAGGTGACCATCCCCCCCAAACCCAATGACGCAAAGCCTCTCTCCCCCCCCCAAAAAAACTTCATACTTTAAAATTGACCCTCCCCCCCCCCCCTTTAAACAGAATATCAATTGGAAATTTCTGGAACTTAAATGTTGAAAAAATTTTAAAGTTATACTAAAAAAATTAAGATTTTTTTAACAGTAAAAAAAGGAAATATTAAGAATTTAAAAATCCCTTCCCCCCTAAAAAAATGTACTTTTTCTCAAATTCCCCCCCAAAATTAAATTGTGTGACGCATATTGCGTCACCAAACCCGTCTCTGGGCACCCCTGTATCACAAGGCTCCATCTTCCCACTGAAGTTTAACTTCTTTTCTTGCTTTGCCTCCTGTTGGAAATACAGTTTATCTGGACATTAGTGACTTTGTGATGCAGTTAAAGTAAATGGTAGTTTAGTGCACAAATATTGCATAGCAAGTTTAACTAATTTGTTAGAATCTTATAATGATTATAAATTATTAAAGTGAGTAATTCCATTTGTAGTCTTCAGAGCAATTTGTGTATGAGGGAGGGAGGATAAAAAAAGATCTTCTAGTTATCATCACTATTCAGGAAATTTGTGTGTTACAGTGATGCAGTATTACCTCATGCTTTATTTTACCCTCAGTTTCTCCACTACGATGTTAGACTAGAATTTTCATGAAATGCATCTGGAAAAGTTAGGGAATTTCATTCTCTTGTATGAGTAAGTAACCCTGAATAAAGATCTATCATTTTTGTAAAGTCTTGAGCACATGTATTTAAAATTTTTTTACAAAACATCTCTGGATACAACTACAGCTTAAATTTCACTTTAAAAAAAAGACAGGGTTCCTTTTGTTAATTTCAATAGGGCAAGGTGTGGTACTTTTAAAAAATGGCTGAGTAGTAGTTAATAACAGAATTAATAAAAACTGCAAATAAGTAATTTAATTAGTTAGTAGCACATATAATGAAACTAACAAATATTTATAGATTTATCTGTGAGCTTAAACTTTATGCTGCGTAAGAATCCAGCAATTGGTCAGGTGTGTTCAATTTAAAGTTTTGCAATTTTTTTCTCAGTATAATAGCTTACTGCAAGATATTACCTTGCTATTCCAACGCTAGTCTTTTTGGTCTCAACAACATGCATAGTATTATATTACTTTCAGAAAGTAGTTTTCGATTTTCTTTGGCTGCATCAGACATTTTGACTTTTCCATTTTGAAAGATTGTTTTGTCCCTCGTGAAATTTGGGACTTCCCTTACAAGATTCACCTTGAAATCTTTTTGTGTTCTAGAAAGAGTCTCCGGGGAATCCAAGAGTTTGGAACCTCAAGTAGCCGCAAAACTTCTCTTCTTCTCACGTCATGAAAAAAGGAACTCTATCTCAGGAACAAAATAAACGTTTCTGACAGCGATTCCATCAAACAGGAATCTGACCCTTCCTAAGGGATCCTTCGAATACTCTGGCTTCCCACAGACTGCCTCCCATTACCTATGGAACGGTTTTTGGCTAGAAACCTCACATTTACCGAAAGTTTCAAGGCTCCAAAGTCTCTCAAAAATCCTTCCTTGTGAAGGGTTTACCTCCTTTTTAAAACTCTCTGAAACAAGATCCCAAAAGTAGTTTCTCCAGTCTCCACTGTGACAAATGGTCCAAGATGTCAAAGCCCAAGAAACATTTTAAAATTCCTAAACTGAGTTGCGACAAAGAATCCAAGATCTGAAGCCTGAGAAACATTTTGAAATACCCAAGATACATCAGTCCAAACTCCAAACTAAAATTACGGGGGAAAAAAAAATCTATTTAGTTTAAAAACCTAAATTCAAATACAAAAATTTTCGTAAAAAATAAATCGTTCAAATTCATTTCAATTCATTCATCATTCAAATATTGGTTAATAAAGTACGATTCAATTACTCATATGCTTGAATAAATCAAAATCCTAGATTATTCAAAGCTAAAAATCATTCTAGAAAATATCTTCAAATAAACTCAAACTTTTTCTCAAATATTTGTTCGTAAAATGTCACAAACAAATTAAATTGGATATTTTATCCAATTTCACCTTTAACACATTTTTTTGGTCTTTCCTTTCTCCAATCTGACGATGATTGGCTCAAGAAAAGGTCAAGTTAGGTGTTTTTTTTTTTTTTTTTTGGGGGGGGGGGGGGGGGGTTTCACAATTTTGTCTGTGTACTAACATTGGTATTCATCTCCTCACACACAAAAAAAAAAAAAAAAAAAAAAGGGTCAAAGACAAAATTGTTTTTATTCAGTAAAAGACATATATGGCTGACTTCATACATACCCTGACAGAATTTAAACAATAACTTTTAAAAGATTTATTGTAAACAAGTGTTATGCAAATCTATTAAAATATATATGTGTTGTGTATGAGGAGGGGGGAGGATAAAGATAAATAATCAATTAGAAATAAAAACATGTTTTTTAAGAACTAAAGACAAACTATAAAATTATACTTAACTTCCATAAATTATATATATATAGCTGTCATTTATATTCATTGTAAAAAAAATATTGTATATTTAGATTAATTAAAGATAATTATGGCTTTAATATATATTTAACCCAGGATTCCTTAAAAAGGCACTTTAATTAGGTTTCAGTTGGAAAAAGGGAAAGATTAATTTATATTTACTTGAAATATATTGCATTACAAATTAAATCATACTGCTGCAGCACTTCCTACATCTATATTAAACGACTTCATTTCACCAGGATTTCTTGTTTACGAATAATTTTTTTTTAAATACAATTAAAAAAAAATATATATATATATATATTTTTTCTTAACAGCCACTATAAAATTTAACACAAATAGCAAAAAAGATTTGAAGACTACAATGGCAGACATACACATCAGCTTAATTCGTGGAAAAACTATCACAGCAATATTTATAAACATCAATCAGTAAAAACAAATGATATTCCTTTAAAATTAAGTCGATGACACTTCATAGTATCTGACAAACTAAAGCAATCTCTGATGTGAAGAAGAAAAAACTGTGAAATCACAATTAAAAGGAATAATATCTTTATGTACAACATGTCAACACCTGCACTTTCCAGAAGGTTTGATGGAGCAGATTATTAGCCTGTTAATTCATCCAACGAATAAATTGCAAAAAAAAGTAAACTGCATCTTGAAGCCTGAACTTTGCTGTTTGATAATGAATACAATTGTAAATAGTAAAAAGTAAATGTGGTATTTAAATAAAAAATAACTGGGAAAACTTAATAGAACTTTATGCATAACTTAAAGTTTTATTTAAAATAAAATACATTAAATAAAGATATGTTTGTCAAAAAATGAAGTACTGTCAAATACACCATAATGTATTAAAAAGTTATTAGATGCATTGAAAAATAGAAAAGGGGGCCTGTACCCCTGACAAAGGCATCTACTCTTAGTTACCTTTGGCACATTTTTTTTGCCTTTCCCTTCAACAATCTGATTAAAATTTCCAACGGCTCAGCAAGAATTTTTTTTTTCTTTAACAGTATTCTCAAATTTTCATTATGCTTTGCCATCATTTTGACTTCTTCCAAGGAATTCTGAAACAGATAGTCTATATAGTACATTATCGAAATTTCTACATTGTGTCCATTTTCCTCCAACTTTTGAAGCCTCCCCAAAGGTATACCATACTCACCTTATGGAATGACCTTTGTTTTCAATCCAATTTGATGATTTCATATCTTTCGATACCTGGAAAGTGATCAGGAATAGAGATGAAAATAAGGAATTTTGCTTAGTAACCACTAGCTGGTATAGGTTGGTTTTTTTTTTTTTTTTTTTTTTTAGTAGCCAATTATTGGTTAATGAGAATAATTTCTTTAATAGCCATTGGCTATATATATCTCTGAATATTTAATTACAAAATACAATAGCCTATCACTTAATTGGCCTAAACAGGGCAGAGAGTTGAATGAATGCCAGTTGTAATTAACTGAATTGGAAAAAAAAAATTATAACAAAGGAAAAATATTAAACACAAATTAAATTGATAAAAATTGTCACATACATTTATGAGAAGTTGAAATTTTTCTATATTATGTAAATTAATCAACCATAAAGAAAACATAAACCTTTTTTTGTTGAAGGCAAGATGCCCATCATTTTGCAGCATAATCTCTCCATCTCTTTAACATCATCAGTTTACTGAGGACGCAGTTAGCCACTGCACAACATACTGTACCACCAACCAATACTTTTACCCCTTTCGTATAAGGAATTCTAACCCTCTAAGCATTTGTCCCGTAATATTCCGTACACTAAGCTCCAGGTTTCACTGCAATATGAGCAATGTTTAAGATATTATAATTCTATAAATTTAATGAATTTTCAAAGCATTGAAGAATGATTAAGACTCTCAAGGATTACATTTATATATCTAAATAAGATTTTTTATGTAATATTGAAAGAATCATATTTTATTTGCATTTAAAATAAAATGCAGAGAAAACAACATTACAATTTTACCCATTTGCAAGACGCTTGGAGGGTTAACAGCTCCAACTGAATTATCATCAGGGTTGTTTTCATATAGAACTACATCAGTTACAATGCTAATTGTATCCTCGTCTAATAATTTTTCAAGCTTGAGATCTTTATCACTCAAACCACTCTTATCCATTTTTTATGTTTGCATCCCTCAAACTTTTTAAATGTATGTACAAAAAAGTTTGCAGATAGATCAGATATGGAGTTCTGGGTGGGTGAAGTAGGAGATTGCACTTTTGACCATTAAAAACATAAATCTCAAATTTTTCGGGGGACATATTATTGCTCTGGAGAGATGTCCATCCTGGGTCACACCCTGAATTCAACACTGATGAATGCCAAAACATATCCATTTAGAACCAACATTCTCCTTTCTGAACTTTTCCTCCTTTCCTTCTGAATCACACTTCAACTCAAAAGCATAAGTTGAGTTCCCATAGCTGTCATTCCTGCATTTTGCCTGATGGGGAAAAATCAGCCAATTAAAGCGGAGATCTGGTTTAAAAAAGGTCGGTTAAGAGAAGAGGGTGGATACTGTACCTGAGTTTTGAGTAAATAAGTAATATATCAAATTAATAAAAATATTAATTCATATTGTTACGAATAAACTTGAGATACTAATTTCCAATCTATTTTAAATTTAAATTAACAGAAAAGTCATATACAACATGGTTATGCAATTAACTGCATAAGTCCAACTATGTTAAGATACTTGTGTAGCTAACAACATAAGTAAACCCTCCCCCCTACTTTTTTTTTTAATTATTTGTCTAGAATTAAGATCTGATAAAATATAGGTATGCTTATCATCCAATAACTAGCATATGTGATTCAAAATATTTTTTTAAAAATCTGAAATTCACAAAAAATTTTCTGATAGATAAAAAGGTGGAGGAGATCACTCCTAATACTAATTATACGTTTTTTCCATGATCCTTTGAGATAATGTGCGTTCTTTTATTTCGATCTTTTTTACAAATTTTACCCTTTTTCACGATCTTTTTTCCAAATTTTGCCGCTTTTTTTATTTTTTTTTTCCCCGATTTTTTGAAAATTTTATGTTTGTTTTAATGATTTTTGACTAAATTCGCTTTCGTTTTTACGATTTTTAGATGAAATTCACTTTTTTACTTTCTTCTATCTTTACAAGAAGAAAGTATTGGATTCATGAAAATTTTCGACTTCCGGTTTTCGACGGATTTATACGTTTTAGAAGGTCCTGAACACGTTTTGACTATTTTTAGAAAATGTCTGTCTGTGAGTCTGTCCGTCTGTCTGTGAGTCTGTGTGTCTGTCTGTGAGTCTGTCTGTCTGTATGTGACAAAAAATTTGTGGGCACTCTATCTCAAGAACTAATGCTCGAAATTTAATAAAATTTTATATTCAGTTAGACCTTGATATGAATTAGTGCCTATTGGTTTTTGGTGAAAATTGGCCTGCAGGTGGCGCTGCTATGCTACGTTTTTCATGATTTTCAAGATTGCTATATCTCAAGAACTAATGCACAGAATTTCACCAAACTTCAAATTCTGTGACCCCTTGATATACATAGACGCTGATTAAGTTTTGGTGCAAATTGGCCAGCAGGTGGCGCTGCTATGCCACGTTTTTCATGATTTTCATGATAGCTATATCTCAAGGACTAATGCACAGACTTTCACCAAACTTCAGATACCGCGATACCTTGAGATACATAGCCGCTGATAAGGTTTTGGTGTGAACTGCCCTATAGGTGGCGCTGCTATGCTACATTTTGCACGATTTTTGCGATTGCTATATCTCAAGAAGTAATGCAGAGAACTTCATCAAATTTTAGATTCTGTTACACAAGAATATATAACATAATTAGACGCTGATTACATTTTGGTATTAACCTTGAAACAGGTGGTGCAGCTATGCTGCATTTTGCACGATTTTTCCGATAGCTATATCTCAACAACCAAAGCACAGAATTTCATAAAACTTCAGATTTTGTTACAAAATGATGTATAACATAATTACACGATGATTATGTTTTGTTATAAATCCTTCAACTGATCGTGCTGCTGTGCTATAATTTACACGTTTAAAAAAAAAAAAAAAAAACTAGCTATATCTCACGAACTAATGCACAGAATTTCATCAAACTTCAGATTCTTTTACACCATAACATAATTAGACTTTTTTTTTTACATTTTGGCATAAATTGTCCAAGATATGGTGTTGCTGTGCTACGTTTTGCAAATTTTTTCTTATAATTATATCTCAAGAACTAATGGACGAAATTCCATCAAATTTCAGATTCTGTTAGGTCTTGATATCAATAGATGCTTATTAGGTTTTAGTACAAATTACCCAAGATGAGGCACAACTAAGCTCCTTTTCTCAGAATATTAATTAAATTTGGCTTTTCGGATACCAGAATCTCATTAGGCTAGGTCAAATGTTCGAGGAAATTCGATAGTGGGTAACTTTGGGGTCACCACGTTTTTTTTTTTTTTTTTTTTATATATATATTAAAATGTACTTATGAGATAGAAGAAAGTTTCGGGATTGACACATCCAACTAGTTTTTACCTGCGATTACTCACGATTCTTGATGAAACTTGCGTTTTTTCTGTGATTCCTGCTAAAAATTCATGTTTTTTCTGCGATTTTTTGACGACATTCGCATTTTTCCGCAATCCTTACATGAAATTCATTTTTCTTTTGCGATCCATTGATAAAATTAGTGTTTTCCCACATCTTTTCACAAAATTGGATTTTTTGCAATATTTTGGGGAAATTTGCATTTTTTCCGTGATTTCTTTGGCGACATTCGCGTTTATTTCGCGATCCCTACATGAAATTCACGTTTTTTTTCTGCGATCTATTGGCAAAATTCGTGTTTTTCCGCAATCTATTGGCGATATTTGCATTTTTACCACAATCTCCTCACGATTTTTTTTTTTTTTTAATTTTTTGGCGAAATTTGCAGGATTTTTTCCATGATTCTTTGACGAAATTACTTTTGGGATATTCCGCATTTGACCGGTATTTTCCATATTTTTAATCACCAGTTTTTCATGTTTAATCGACGAGTGCTTTTTTTCATCTTTCAGAAATTGTTTGTTGGGAGGGGGAGGGGGGCTATTATCTAGAATGATCCAATTCTCGAGAAAAAAAAAATCAACCAAGAGCGAAAAAGAAGTTAAAGACAAACTATGCAAGAATGTAAGCGTTTATAACCGAAAAGACTGAGATTTACAAAATTCCTGAGAGAACTCAATAAAGAAAAACAATTTCCATTCAGCACAGAAGGGTCCCAACACAAGTTACGATGTGATAGATATTTTCGACAGGAAAAAAGTATATGCTCCAAGGAGGCAAACTTGGAAGCTGCTACATCTGTCATTCACCAGGCTGAATCGAGAAAGGATGGCCGGAGTGATCAGCATCTTACTTAAAAGACGCGAACTGAGACCATCATCTTTACAATTTGAAGCCCAAGAATATGTCTGCTTGATAAGAGGGGTATTACCGTGAGAAACTAATGTATTTGCTTGACCTGTACTGTTGGTTGAGAGTATGGTAGATTTCTTTTTTCCTATGATGAATGAGATCAAGTGAAATCCAATTTAGCAAGACATCAGAGTCCTATACTCCTTTAGTGATACTATCTGCTTTTTCGTTGAGAGGAATAACTTGATGGCCTGGGACCCAGATATTCAGGGAATACGAAGCAATTCTTTTAAGCTTATCAAATAGCCACAAAATGACTCTAGGCGACTTGAGAGAAACAGACTTAAGTGTTGTGAGTACCGATATACTGTCAGTAAGTAGAATAAGGCGCGCACACCAGGGAGACATACGTCAAAAATCATGCGACAGGACGCAGTCAAACTGGTTTTTCCTTTGTTAGCAGGCTGAAATTATCGCATGTTTCACATTTTTTTTTTTTTTTTTTTTTTTTTTTTTTTTGTTCAATGTCTCACTGGTGTGTAGCGTGCCTAACGAGACGACCAAAGAAGACCAGTTCATCTAAGGCAATATCGGTGACTAAGGCCTCATCTATAAAGATGGAGTTCACTGTTGGAATTCTGTAGCAGAACTGAGGTCACAGAGCACCCTACAATAGAAGTATTAGATGTGACTTTAGAAGCATCAGTGGCAATGATCTGCCAGCCATTAGTGAAATTCTGCATGAAATCCTTATAACGCGGGACCCCAAGAGCATTAAGTTATGGTTGTGTCTGTGACAGCAATGCAGCAGGATGAAAATTGTCTGCAGGAGGGCGTGTTATAATTTTCTTATGTACATTATAAATACAGTTCTTACTGATTAATGTTATAACAACTTAAGACAACTATATTCCAATAAAAATATAACCTGTATAAGTAAATAGTAAAATTAATATTTTTTGAAGAATTAGATTAATAAAGAATATGTAAAGCGGTTCTTTAAGTTTGAAGTTAAGGCTAAATCTATTTAAAATTACATTGAAATTTAATGCACAGCTATAGAAAGCAATGTATAGTTTCTTACCTTGCCTAGGTATTCAAATCTACAGAAGAAATAAATACAATGATATTAAAAAAAAAAAATCATTTATATTGTCACATGTGAAATAGTGATAAAATGAAGAAAACAATTCCAATTCCATGGAACAGTAGATGCTATACTGCTTCCTTAAATTCTCAAAACATTTGTTTACTTGTTAAATCATAATGAAATGTTAAAATAAAATACTGAAACGTGCTAAAAATTTTTTCAAAAAAAGGGACAAAAATCACTTAAAATATCAAAACTTTAAATTTTATTCAAAAAGGCTGCACATTAAAAATTTAAAGTCACTATTTCTTTACCATAAAATATGTTATAGTTTTATAGCAGTGATACCTTGAAAAACCAAGTAAATATTATGAAAAAGGAATAAAAAATTCCGAATGATAATTTTTTATAAATACACTGGATGTGTATCCAAAATTTTATTAAAATTTGCAGTGCTAATTTATGGTTAAAAAAAAAAAAAAAAAAAAAAAAAAAAAAAAAAAATCTGATGCAGAAAAATTAGTTTTTGGAACAAAAACAATTTTGGGACAGCGAAATCAGTTTTTGAAGAAAGAAAGAGAAAAACAATTTTGTAGCAGCAAAAACTAGAATTATATAGCAGAAAATACACAAGTTTTTTTATGTGCCTTTTTTTTATGAAATTTCATTTTGTTGTGATTGTTTGACGAAATATGCAGCTTTTCCGCGATATTTTAACGAAATTTACCATTTTTTTTTAACGAAATTAGCCTTTTTTTCACGATTTTTTTTAACGAAATTTACCATTTTCTCGCGATTTTTTGAAGAAATCTGCTTGTTTTTCGCGATCTTTTGACAAAATCTGCTTTTTTTGCTATTTTTGATGAAATATATCTTTTTTTCGCGATTTTTTGATGAAATTTACTATTTTTATTCGAACCATTTTAAACTAAATTTATCGTTTTTACATAACTTATTGATGAAATCTTTCCTTTTTTCACGATCTTTTGACAAAATCTGTCGTTTTTTCGCGATCTTCTAACGAAATCTGCAGTTTTTTCAATATTTTTTGACGAAATATTCCATTTTAAGCGATTTTTTGACGAAATTAGCCTTTTTTCATGATTTTTTAACGAAATTTACCATATTTTCGCGATTTTTTGACGAAAAGGCGATTTTTTGAGGCCTTTGTTTCGGGATCTTTTGTCAAAATCTACCGGTTTTTTTTGCGATCTTTTGATGAAATTTACCGTTTTTTCGCGATTTTTTAAACGAAATTTATTGTTTTTTCATGACTTATTGATGAAACCTCTCGTTTTTTCGCGCTATTTTGACAAAATCTGTCGTTTTTTTACGATCTTTTGACAAAAGATACCGTTTTTTTCAAGATTTTTTGACGAAAAATACCATTTCTTACGCGATTTTTTTGCAAAATTTGAAGTTTTTCACGATTCTTTAACAAAATTTACTATTTTTTCGGGATTTTTTGATGAAATCTGCCTTTTCGCGATCTTTTGTTGGAATCTGCAGCTTTTCGCAGTCTTCTGATGAAATATGTCGGTTTTTCTCGCGATCTTTGGATGAAATTCGCCGTTTTTTCGCGTCCTGTCTATTTTTTTTTTCCAAATAATATTTTTTTTTTCTTTTCCAAGTTGGCAAATTTGTCTGCAAGGATAGTCGCGCACTTTTCTGCTACCGGGCGCGGGACGATAATGCTGCCATCGAGACCTTCTGCTGGAAAAGATCTTCTAAATGAAGTTGCACAACTTTCTGGATGCTCGGGAGGAGAATCTGGAAAGAATCAAATGTTCAAGTCGACCATCTATCTCTTCTAAAATATTCGCAATGATGGGGATGCTTTCAACCAAGCAGAAAAAGTTGCCCTCTTGAAAGTCCCAGAAAGGCGACTTACTTCTTAAAGAGAAGTGTTTAATTCAGAAGACAAACGCCAACGAGCGGATTCTATCAGCCAGCGTGCTGAGGAAGGATAATATTGGGCACCTATTTTGATAGAGGATTTACCCAGCTGGCCAGAGTGAGAAGATGATAGGATATGACACCATAACGAGTATTACAAATGGCCTTTAGGATATTGATTCTCTTAAAAGCTTTCTTTCTGATAAAATCTAAGTGTTTGCGGAAGCCCCCGCGCCTCCTAATATGAAAACCCAGAAACTATTTCTGCAGACCACTCTATCAGGCCACCATTGATGCTAAAATCAATTTCACAGTCCCCACGTCTTCTAGAATGATTGATGGCGTGACATTTATCGGGGCAGATGGACATCTTCTGGTACCGACACTACTGAGCAATAGGGCTGGGCGATATCAGAATTTTAATATCGTGATATATCGCTGACCAAATATCGATAGTTTTCGATATATCGATATATTTCAATTCATATGTCACTCCATTATAGGGTTATAAATGTAACTGTCCTCTGTATAAAATACTACAAACACATAATAGTATATATATATATGTGTGTGTGTGTGTGTATGTTAATTATCAAGAAAAAACAAAAATATCAATATCTTAACACATTCCAAGGAACACAAATTTTAATTTTTATGTATTGATTCAAAATATGCAAACCCTTTACCTGCAAATATGATCTAAAATATGTGTTATTGAAAACTCTTAGAAAGTTAAACATTATAAATCATTAAAATGAAACAAGATAATGTATATAAGACAACAAATAGACATTAGATATATTGAAAGAAAATACTTTAATTACCTATAAACTTAGAATTTTTTTTATTACAATACAAAAAAAAAAAAAAAAAAAAAAAAAAAAATGCATTTCTGCAATTTTGGGCAGTAAGGACCACCTTTTTTTCGTTGTTATAATAAATAATTCTATTATTAGTCAGAATACAAATGAAAGCATTAGAATAATCAAATAATTTTAAGAAAACACGAAATTTCATTAATAGAGTACAAAATCCCAAATCAGGACGTTTTGCTAACTACGTTTTTTTTTTTACTTCTTCTTTTAATACTAATGCTGAATTAATCTCTATAATGATTTTTTACTTTTTCGATTTTGTTTACAGATTTTTTTTCTAGGATGCTTTTACTTTCGAAACCAGTTTCAAAAATGAAAGTATTCCAGTCAAGAAAAAAAAACTTGAAAACAAATATTAAACAGCTTTTGTTGAAAGAGATCAACCTCAGATGTGCAATGCAAAAACAAAAAATAAATAAATAAATAAATAAACAAAAATATGGAAATGCAAACGAGGTATAAAAAAAAATAAGATTGACATTGAGCGAATGTTTTTGCATTAGTGAACTCTTGAAATAAAAAGGAGCCATGATATTCAAAATCAAAACTATCCTCATTCTTTTATAAGAGATAAACTGTTCGATTTTTTTTTTTTTTTTTTTTTTTTTAACTTGTAAAAAGGGTTTTGTGAAAGTATCAACTAGTTTCAGTTGTTTAAGTGCGCGAAAAACACATTCAACGGCACATACAAACGAAAAGGAGGGGGGGAGGAAGAAAAACAAAACATTTTATTCTTTAGCATTAAAAGGGAAAAAAAAAATCATAACTCCTAAGTTAATTTACCGATTTTTTTCAAATTTTCAGCAATTTGCAATAATAGTAAATTAGGCTGTGTGGCAAATTTTTATTAAAATATAATAAGTTATTACAAAATTTGAGCATATTTTACAAGTGTCCAGTACAGAAGAACCTCAAAGAAAACGTAGGAAACTATCCATCGTTTGTTTTTGTTTATCGAACTCAGCGAAATCGAAACTTGAATTTGAATGTTTATACAATAATCATATTGTCATCTGCTGTGGATGGGTAATATGTTTTGCCAAGCAGAAAGACACCATCCATAGAGTTTTAGCGATCTTTCAAAATGAAAAGTATTTTCCTACCTAATTTGAGAAAGATTTTTTTTTTTTTTGGGGGGGGGGGGGTATTTTTTTAAAAACTCGTACGCAAAACGGGTAAAAATACTAGTATCCAATAAACTCTAAAATTAAGGTGAATCACAATGAAAAAAGAAAAAACTTCCGCTTTAAGTAAAATTTCTGCTTAAAATAAATGACATAATAGAATTACCATACATGTAAATTATTAATGTTATTAAAAAAAATTAAAATAATATGCGATTTAATATAATTATTTATTAATGCTATTAATAAGTGAAAAACAAACATACAAGAAATATCGATTAATTGTGCTCACATTCTTGAAAATATGGCAATCAATTCTGCATTCCGGCAGCAATAACACTGTACACAAACTCACAGGAAAACAACAGTCAGCCACCGATATGGAGTCAACAAGTGATTGTAGCGAAAATACCCGATCCTCGAACGAGTGTTTCAACTTCGATTCTCGAACGAACTCCGATAAATAAAGCAGTACATCAGAATAGTAGATTGTTCGCCCATATTCCGGTATGTGCGCAACACCAGCGCAAAAAGTGGACGGTTCGCCCATATTCCGGTATGTGCGCGACACCAGCGCAAAAAGTAGATGGTTCGCCCATATTCCGGTATGTGCGCGACACCAGCACAAAAAGTAGACTGTTCGCCCATATTCCGGTGTGTGCGCGACACCGGCTCAAAACCGGAAGTATCACGCAAGTGCCGATTACAGCGCGAACGTTTGCAAAAGTAAACAACTTTTGCGCCGACAGAGGTAGATTCGAAATTCCGTAATTCCGAAAGTAGGATGAAATACCGTTTGAAACGATATATCGGAAGGATTGAAATCTCAATATCGTTACCGCGGTCTTAAAGAAATATCGATATATAACGATATTACGGTATATCGCCCAGCCCTACTGAGCAATTAGTCGAAGAGCTTCTTGGAGTTTAGTTTGGCACAAAGCAGCGAAGTATCTGCACAATAAATAAACACTGTTAAAAATTTGACCCATTTGTTGCAGCGTCACTCCACAGCTTTTATAGAATATCACTTTTATGACCAATTACAATGCTCCATAACACAGTAAATTAACAGTTTTCTATAAAAGTGGTGGAGCGACGCTGCAGCAAATGGGTCAAATTTTTAACAGTGAAGATACCATCTGCGTACAGTAAGTACTTGACACAAAGTACATCCAAGACTTCAAAGAAATCATGTAAGAAGATGGAGAATAAGATAGGGCTAAGGACTGCCACCTAGGGCACCTCTCTCCCAATGGTGCGAGTTAATGAAAATAGCCCTCTCCAGAACACCTTAATTTTCTTGGTTTGCAAAAAACGGTGAAGCCAACGAAGTATCAGGCCTGTAATGCCAATCTGTGCGCACTCAAAAATGAGGCCGTCCTCATAAACTGAATCGTATGCAGCCTGCAAGTCTAAGGATATCCCCAAAATCAATTTCTTGTCTTTCTTTGCCCGAATGGTATCAAGCTGTAGCATCTGCAAGGCAGTCTGGCTACCTCGAATTGGCTGGAAGTCAAGGTGCCTATGTTGTAGGACATCATTTTGCTTATGCGGTTTGCTATCATGCATTCTCAGATCTTGCACATTACAGAGATCAGAGTTATCGGACGATATGAGGCAACTTCTTTTTTCAGTTTTCCAGTCTTCAAAATTGGGATGATAACAGCTCATTTCCAATTCAGAGGAATATCCCCTGAGCGCCAGATGTCATTATATATCTGAAGTGGATGCATCAGAAACCGCCCATTCAACCCCTTAAAGAAGGAAGCATTTGTCTTATCTTCGCCAGGAGATGAAGACTTGGTGCGACGGATAGCTTCCTTTAATTCGGTGCTCTCAAAGGGACGATTTAGCTGCGTACTTCCTGTTCCATCATAATCCAATGGGATTGGCTTATGAACAATATCTTAGCTAAAGTCTCAGACTATGAGACAGCATCAGAGGTCAGGGTCCCATTACATCCTGAGAAAGGCAAAAATGAGCATCGGAAGGAGAACAGGAGCGATTAACGCAGAACTGACCACTATAGTCCAAGAGCCGACCGCCCAAACCCTAAGTCATCGAGTACAAGAAAAATTCCTTTATTTTATGGAAGAGTACTAATAGAGGAATCTAATGATCTGCTGGAAGGGAAGTGGTGCATTAGCCAAAAATATTCGTAGGGTTAGCATTATTTTTTCCTGCACCCAGTTTTCCATGTTTTCATACTTTTGATTGTATGGCAAACACAATGCTAAGCCTATTAGTCAACCACTAGGATGTAGGATACTCACTGTAAAAAATTTGACCTTTTTGCTGCATCGTCACTTCCCCGCGTTTATAGAATCTCTCTCTTTTGACCCATGAGAATGCTCCATAATAAGCTGAAATAATCTTTTTCTATAGAAACGGTGGAGTGACAATGCAGCAAAAGGGTCAAATTTTTAACAGTGTAGGAGGAGAGAGATTTACAGAGATGGGGAGATGATTACTGTCAAAAAGATCATTTGCGACATGGAGGGAGGAGCAAGCAAAAAATTCAGTAGAGCATAAAGATAAGTCAATGAGGGAAAAAATCCCACCGGGAGCGATATGAGTTGGCGACGAAGTATTTAGGTTTGGTTTGTTCGTATTTATGTCGGCCAGTTATATATGAGGAGCCCAGAAGCCAAGGGGTACAAGTGACAAAATGTCGATTTGGATTAAATTGAGTTTAAAGATAATTGATGTTAAACTGGAACATCAATAACAATTGACTAAATTGAAATAGGAAACATCTGCTTGTTGCATTCTAATCTTTGAACTCTCATTTCAATAACTGTTATAAAAATAGAGTACAATTTTCTTTAAATGTATAATTAATCAATATTGTTTGTTTTTCGAAAAAAGTGGTTTATCTCTATAACTCCCCAAATAATCAGAAAATGACCTATATTTCTTTACCTGAAATGAAAAAGCATATTTCCAGATACCCTGTGCATTTAACTCAATTTTTTTAATTTTGTCACTTATACCCCTTGGCTACTGGAGTCCTCATATATGAGGCCCTAAAGGGGGATATGCCCTCCGTGGAGGTCTTTCTAAGGAAACTTAACCCGTATTTACGCAAGGAAATCCAAGGCTCGAAGAAAACCAAGGAAAACTCCGAACGGTTAGGCCGATGGCCGCAATTGGGTTCGAACAAAGCTCCCGCCGTCTACCAGTTTTGGAGGCAGAACCTCTCGGACACTGGTGCGGCCGAAGTATATGGGTATCTGCCAGCCAATGGACCTTATGCACGTGACGTCACACGCCAGAGCTGGCGGTATGCTAACTAACCTATTATTGTAGTCACTGCACCGCCAGAATGCCACAGTGCGCAGGCGCAAACATTGCTAGCAGACGACTTTAGCCTTTCTGGATACATTTTAACAAGAAATTTACAAATTTAGAGAATTTTCTGGCTAACAAAACAATTTCAAATTTATATTACAATATATTAAGCAACAAGCTGCTACAACAAAGAATTCTTTTTCGCTAATTCTCAGAAACAAGCATTAATAAATCACACTCCATAGACTGCTATGCTAAACACAGCCAGTAAATACCGCCAGCAGACGAATTTTAGCCTCGACCTCAGGTTGAATGCATAAGGTCCATTGACAAAATCTTCACTCATCTCTTAGGAATAGTTCCTGAATGCGTTTCACGCAGCGGAAATGATAGGGAGAAAGAAAACGTACATTCATAGATGAATCAAATTACAAGATGTGGTATAAGGAAAGGGCATGTTTACAAACAAACACTTCTGTCAACCAATCTACCGCTCATCTTGACGACGTAGCCCAATCATATCATACTTATGCAATGGGCAAACTTAGACCAATCAAATTCCCGGATTTTTCTCCCTTATCCACAGTACAGTCGGCTGCAAAATTCTTCGAGCACTCTAATCCCTCTGGATTTTTTTCAAAACGAAAAAAATATGCAAAAATTGGAACATGTATAAAATAAATTTTTTAACGTCGTTAAAAATATATATAAAATTCCACTGTTTGCGTTTATTTACACAATGGTACAAGCGAAAAACAACGTGAACAAAGCGAACCCAAGTTCCAAAAGAGCACAAATTCCACAAAATGTGTCTTTCCACTTCATTTCTTTACTTGATTTTTTTTCAAAAACCTGCCCAGCCAAAGGGTAATATTGTAATGTTCTGTAATTTATTAAAAAATATAAAAAAAAGATGTTTTTTCCCCCCCCCGAACCTGATGCGTTATTAGTATCGGATCTCTGATAACCTAACTTAATTTTTTCAGAACTGGGTTTTATTTATGGACTAATTTAAATATTGCAGTGAAACCTGCAGCTTAGTGTGTGAGCCGGCGGAAGTCAGGAGGTTAAAAGAAATTATATCTACCAACATTGGAGTATTTATATGGATTGGAAAAGAAAGTCCTGTGTTGAAATTTAGGCGTGACCTTGCGCAACAATCGGGTTGCACGTGGCGGATTAAAAATAAACAAGGCCGGCTTCTCGGAAAACAGGATGCTGGTAAATTTATCTACGTCAAAGAAATAAAAAAACAGGTCGAGACTCTTATGTAACCAGTTTTTCCTTGACACATGATTATTTTAGTTTGTTTGTTTTTCTACGACCTATTTTAACGGAATTCTGGTGAAGCAGGAAGTTCTAGAAAGATCTTTCGAGGTCGAATGCGAGTATAAATACGGGTCTGCCTGGCCGAGCAAGCTATCATTTGCTTGAGCTCCTGCTGTTGTTCTTCATCTACAGTCATAATGTTTTTCTATTTAGTCAACGATCTGCTTTCTTTTCCGATTCTGGTAGTGTTGTCATCCGATGGCTTGCCCTTTGTCCGGGCAACAGATATTGCTCGAATATTTGAATACAAAAATTTACATCAGTATGCATCTGCACACGCCCATCTGAGGGTGAAAGATGTCATTTATAAGAGAATGGACTTGCCCCGTGGATCTCTGAAAATTCGAATTTTTTCAATTGGAGAGGCCGTGAAAATTTTGAGAGCATGCAAGAGGCGAGCAGCTGAGTATTTGGTTTACACCTTTCAAAACCCAGAGGTGGCCAGGATCCTACCGCTCGAACCTATGAGAATCACGACGGAACATAAGAAAGCGATTCGAATTAAAACAATGGCTGATGATTATTCAAATTCACAGACTTTCAGTCAATTTCTAAACGACTTTAGACGCAAAACTTTTGATCTTTACGAGGACTTGGCCAATGAATATATATTGAAACGACGAGAAGTTCACTTGTATGAAGAAAATTTGGAGAACTTGAGAATGTCAGGACCCCCGAGAAAAGTTTTGATTCATTTCGGAGAAGAGGTTTATGAATACAGTTTGTGTTAAAAAAAAAAAAAAAAAAAAAAAAAAAAAAAAAAAAAAAAAATGGGTCGAACGAGGCATGTGTTATGGAAAGACTTTTATAGTCTTTATCCATACATGCCTCGTTCGGCCCATTTTTTTGGGTTAGATATAAATCCAATATTGGAAAACTTGAAAAGCAAAACTTGCATTTTTTTCGAAAAAATAAATTACACATAATCATTGTTGGGGCCCATTTTTTTGGGGGGGTTAAATCCAATATTGTAAAATTTAAAATGATAGAAAGACTTGCCCATATTGTAAAATTTAAAATGATAGAAAGACTTACCCATTTTTTGGGTTAGATATAAATCCAATATTGGAAAATTTAAAAAAGCAAAATTTGCATTTTTTTCGAAACATAAAATACACATAATCATTGTTGGGCTTTTTTTAATCATAATGTAAGAGAAATCTTTTGAGCTGTATTTAAAAAACAGACCCCATTAACCATAATGTAAGGGAAAGCTTGTGTGCTGTATTTAAAAACAGTTTTTTTTTCGCCATTGACTATAATGTAAGGGAAATCTTTTGAGCTGTGTTTAAAAACTAGTCTTTTCGCCATTGACTATAATGTAAGGGGGAAATTCAGTAAAAAGCTATTGATGTATTTAAAAACAGTGACCATAATGTAAGGGAAATCTTTTCCTATAAATATTAATGCATTTTAAAATTTACTTGTCGCAAGTTAGAACTTGTTAAATATTGAAATATTCGAGGTATCAAAAAAAAAATGATATCAAGTAAAGATTTTACAAGGAACTTGTAATGACCGTAATATATTTTCCAAAAATTCTAAAAATAAACTGAATGTTCTAGAAAATAATTATATAACTATTTTTTCTCGTGATCAGATAAAAAAAAGGAATTGCATCATTTCCTTTCCGATAATTTAATATCACGGCCTCCGAAAATAAAATGTTCTAGAAAATAATTATATAACAATTTTCTCGTGATACGCATCTGTTCAAACAGATAAAAAAAGGAATTGCATCATTTCCTTTCCGCTTCCGAAAATAAAAAATGTTCTAAAAGTTTCTTTCAGAATTGGTTCTGATATTTTTTTTTTACACTGTGGCTTCCTGTTAACCGCGATAAAATAGCTACATCCTTTCTGATAATTCTATTTCAGTCCGATTGTTTTGACAAGTCTTTTATATAAAAAGGAGATCGCATTGTGACCAAAGCATCATTCTGCTCTTGTCAGAAAGCCTTGCTACCACTTTTTATCGACTAGTTGGAAATTTTCTTTATCTGAGAACTTTGTCTTTGAACCATGAGCCTTTCAAACATTTGCATGGTCGTTGATTTCGACGGATTCCGCATCGGGGGAAAATTTTACTGCCGAGAACTGGGATTTGCCTCACTGACGAAAGGCGATAGCGGCATGTACACCTTCAGATTGAACCACCTGGCTAATCAAGCGACTTGGAAAGATTGGAAAACAATCAACTATTGTACAAACAACCTGCACGGCCTAACTCTCGAACCCCTGACTAACGAAAGACATCTTTTTGATTTCGAATTTTTTGAAACCATTGTAAAGGCCGAGTATGAGTGCCAAAAAACTTTTAAAAAATATATAGTAGCCTATAAAGGTGGCCACGTTGAAAGGGACGTGCTGCAAGACCTAGGGATTCCATATGTGAATCTGGAAGATTTTGGATGCCCAAAATTTGATGCAATATCCCACCCATTGAAATACATCCTGGTAAACGGCTGTGGAATTCATAGAAGACTGCTTAATGATAAAATGCCACATTGTTCGAGAATTGAATGTATTGTTTTCGCCGATTGGATTCGAGATAAACTTTAGAAAAAAAGAGACTTGTTGATTTAAAAAAAAAGAAAAAACGGGTCGAACAGAAACATGTTTATAAGGTAAAAGACAATAGTCTTTTATCCATACATGTTTCTGTTCGGCCCGTTTTTTCGCGTCAGATAGGAAACCAATATTGGTTTATTTTTTTTTTTCTAAAAAAAAAAGAAACAAAGTTTAGAAAGTGATGAAAAAATGAATCGTGTTATCAGATATATTGGAATAATTTTTTTTTTTAAAAAAACTTGTTAAATTCTAAAGAAACATTTTTTTTACGATCAAAATAAAAAAAAATTTCAAATCTTAAATTGCAATCTTTTAGCGCCAAAACACTACTTTTTTCCCCCAGTATACTCACGATTCATTTTTTCCCCCCAAAAGACTAAAAGTCTTTACATTAAATTAATAATCAATAATTTGACCAAGATTTCAAAATCACTTCTTCGCGAAAAAGATCCTCGATAGGCACCTCTGGTGTACACAAGAGGATTAGAAAAATCTTTTTATATGAACACCATTTCTTAAATATTTACACAACTTAATAAATTTGGTTCCACCCAAGTAAGAGATTAGCAGCTCACATAGCTATGAATGTATTCCAAAATATCTATCACAGAAAGTTCACACAATAAGGCGGAAAATATTTTGTTATTTTTTTTCAAAAGTCACCAGATATCTATACTTATTCATTTTCAATTAATACAGAGTTGAAAGAAACATGTCTTACTGAAAAATTTGGTTCAATTCGATGCATAACTTCATATACTTTTGGTCGGTGGAAAATGGCACAAAAATCGCGATTGCAGCGCCCCCTTCCGGCGGAATATTTCAAAACTTTTTGGCTGTGGCAAGCATGACCTGCTTGCCACAGCCATTCACAAAAATTTGGTTTAATTCTATGCATAACTTTATACACTTTTTGATGGTAGAATGGCGACATACAGACAGACATTTTGTAAAAACATGTTTTTAGAATCTCTGACCCCGTCCATCGAAAACCGGAAATCGAAAGCGGCCGAATCAAGTTATTAAACTGGATGTAAAAAAAAAGAAACAAAGTTTATAAAGTTATGAAAAAATGAATCGTGTTGTCAGATATATTGGAATAATTTAAAAAAAAAACTTGTTAAATTCTAAAGAAACATTTTTTTTACGATCAAAATAAAAAAAATTGCAATCTTTTAGCGCCAAAACACTTTTTTCCCCCAATACACTCACGATTAATTTTTTTTCAAAAGACTAAAAGTTTTTACATTAAATTAATAATCAATAATTTGACCAAGATTTCAAAATCACTTCTTCGTGAAAAAGATCCTCGATCTGGTGTACACAAGAGGATTAGAAAAATCTTTTTATATGAACACCATTTCTTGTAACCCGAACTTTTTAAATAAAATAGATATCGAATCAGTTTAAAGTTTATATTACTTTTCAAAAATGAGCTGCATGACAGATTTTTGGTAAAGTTAAAAATGGGGGGGGGGGTGAAAAAAAAACATGGAGAAAAAAAAATCACAACTTTGTCAATTCTCAAGATATCAAATCCAACTAAATTTTTTATATAAATGTACTCAACATTATCTGAAACTTTTGTATATATAGGTTTTTTGACAGAATCAACTTTTACCGACGAAAAGAAAAAAAAAGGGAGGGGACGAAAAAACAAAAAAATTCATAACTTACTCAATTCTTAAGGGTGTTCTTAAAATCAAAAAGGGTAAATTTGTGACACATGCATTAATTTCTTTTTGTTTAGAAATGCATAAAAATAGCAGGTGTTGTTATTCAGAAACTCTTTAATTGCACTCATTCTTTTGTTTTTTTTTTAAAAAAAACACAATAGATTTTTCATAACAAGCCTTCAAAGTTGACACTTTTGAGCATATTTCCCGACGAAAGCAGAAAAACCGGTCGAAAAGGAGGAGAAAAACGGGTGATTGCGTCATCGAAATAGCTTATAACTCGATAAGTAATTTAATTATCATAAAATGGAAAAATAAGTTCAATTCGAAATCGCTTTCATAGTCAGGCATTAAAATTTTATAACTTTTTGTTGAAAAATGAATTTGTAAATGTGTCAAAACGTTTTTCGCTTGTTGAGCGGATCAGTTGAGAACACCCTTAAGCAATCAAATATAATTACATTTATTTTACATCTTCTCAATAATATCTACAATTTTTATATTAACAAGTTTATCATAGGACTAATTTTTCTAGCAAAAATAAATTAAACAAAAAATAGGAGTTGGAGAAAAAAAAAAACTCAAATCCAAACTGCTTATTTTTCAGACTCATTTTTAAATTCAATTTTGCTCGCATCCAAATGACAAATTCTCTTATTTAGCAACTGTGGCGAATTGGTCGAGTTTTCAATAAAGTCAGAATATATTTTAAAAAAGGCAGCCAAAAAAGGTATTTTGAACAGAAATTTCTGACTTTATGGTGATTGAAAGATTGAGAAAATATAACAAATTGCGTTTTTTCAGACTCATTTTTAAATTCATTTTTTGCACTCAAACGCATCTAGGGTCGACTTATTTAGACTCTGCATTAGTTCTTGAGATATAGCTATCGCAAAAATCGTGCAAAATGTAGCATAGCAGCGCCACCTGCTGGCCAATTTACACCAAAACTTAATCAGCGTCTATTTATATCAAGGGGTCACAGAATCTGAAGTTTGGTGAAATTCTGTGCATTAGTTCTTGAGATATAGCAATCATGAAAAACGTGGCATAGCAGCGCCACCTGCTGGCCAATTTACACCAAAACTTAATCAGCGTCTATTTATATCAAGGGGTCACAGAATCTGAAGTTTGGTGAAATTCTGTGCATTAGTTCTTGAGATATAGCAATCTTGAAAATCATGAAAAACGTAGTATAGCAGCGCCACCTGCTGGCCAATTTACACCAAAACTTAATCAGCGTCTATTTATATCAAGGGGTCGCAGAATCTGAAGTTTGGTGAAATTCTGTGCATTAGTTCTTGAGATATAGCAATCTTGAAAATCATGAAAAACGTAGTATAGCAGCGCCACCTGCTGGCCAATTTACACCAAAACTTAATCAGCGTCTATTTATATCAAGGGGTCGCAGAATCTGAAGTTTGGTGAAATTCTGTGCATTAGTTCTTGAGATATAGCAATCTTGAAAATCATGAAAAACGTAGTATAACAGCGCCACCTGCAGGCCAATTTTCACCAAAAACCAATAGGCACTAATCCATATCAAGGTCTAACTGAATATAAAATTTTATTAAATTTCAAGCATTAGTTCTTGAGATAGAGCGCCCACAAATTTTTTGTCACATACAGACAGACGTATAAATCCGTCGAAAACCGGAAGTCGAAAATTTTCATGAATCCAATACTTTCTTCTTGTAAAGATAGAAGAAAGTAAAAAGGCTGCTAAAAAAGGTATTTTGAACAGAATTTAGCTTAAGATGATTTTGATAAAACTCGTTTCTACAAAAAAAAATTAGATTAAATTAATGCAAGTTGCTCATTTTTATTATAAAATGTAACATTATTGTGTCTCATTATTATATAAAAAAAGAATCAATGCATGAATAAAACAAAAAAAAAATCTTTTCCTGCTCGCTCATGTTGAACGAAAACCAACTTTTCTAAAAAAAGAGTCACAGTTAAATGACCTTGAGTTGAGTTTTAGTTTGGAAATTATTTTTAGCGAAAAAACGATGATGGAAAAATATTCCTTTTACGCAGTTGGATGACCTTGAACTCAGTTCAAGTTAGATGTTTCACTTTTAGTTAAATATTTTAGTTTAGATTTGAAATTTGACGTCATCCTAGCATATAAATACAGCCACCGATTTTGTGCGAATTAGTTTGGATTCGGCGCCGAAACCAGTGGCTACTAAACCTGCAGATTGTGTTTCAATAAGTTTTTGGGGTAAGTCAATTCAATTAATTAATTATTTCATTTAACAAATAAAAAATAATGTGACTCTGTTGTATTGAAAATAATGTTTTATTAATATTTTACTTTGTAATTGTTTCAGAAACGTACAGTTTTTTTTTAACATGTATAAAATTTTGTAAATTTAATAACAAAAATGTCAATAGTGGGGACCCCCTGGTCGATCCATAAAAAATAATGTTTTATTAATATTTTACTTTGTAATTGTTTCAGAAACGTACAGTTTTTTTTTAACATGTATAAAATTTTGTAAATTTAATAACAAAAATGTCAATAGTGGGGACCCCCTGGTCGATCCATAAAAAATAATGTTTTATTAATATTTTACTTTGTAATTGTTTCAGAAACGTACAGTTTTTTTTTAACATGTATAAAATTTTGTAAATTTAATAACAAAAATGTCAATAGTGGGGACCCCCTGGTCGATCCATAAAAAATAATGTTTTATTAATATTTTACTTTGTAATTGTTTCAGAAACGTACAGTTTTTTTTTAACATGTATAAAATTTTGTAAATTTAATAACAAAAATGTCAATAGTGGGGACCCCCTGGTCGATCCATAAAAAATAATGTTTTATTAATATTTTACTTTGTAATTGTTTCAGAAACGTACAGTTTTTTTTTAACATGTATAAAATTTTGTAAATTTAATAACAAAAATGTCAATAGTGGGGACCCCCTGGTCGATCCATAAAAAATAATGTTTTATTAATATTTTACTTTGTAATTGTTTCAGAAACGTACAGTTTTTTTTTAACAAGTATAAAATTTTGTAAATTTAATAACAAAAATGTCAATAGTGGGGACCCCCTGGTCGATCCATAAAAAATAATGTTTTATTAATATTTTACTTTGTAATTGTTTCAGAAACGTACAGTTTTTTTTTAACACGTATAAAATTTTGTAAATTTAATAACAAAAATGTCAATAGTGGGGACCCCCTGGTCGATCCATAAAAAATAATGTTTTATTAATATTTTACTTTGTAATTGTTTCAGAAACGTACAGTTTTTTTTTAACAAGTATAAAATTTTGTAAATTTAATAACAAAAATGTCAATAGTGGGGACCCCCTGGTCGATCCATAAAAAATAATGTTTTATTAATATTTTACTTTGTAATTGTTTCAGAAACGTACAGTTTTTTTTTAACAAGTATAAAATTTTGTAAATTTAATAACAAAAATGTCAATAGTGGGGACCCCCTGGTCGATCCATAAAAATTTGTCACATAATTTCGCGTGCCGTCGATGATAGACCCCCATGGGATGACCTTAAAATTTTTATATCTCTGACTCTAATTATCCGAAGCGGTTCAAATTTTGTACGCAGTACTATGTTTAATCAAAGTTTGCCCCCCCCATGGTGTAGTATTAAAAATCACGTTTGCTCATAGTTTATGATCCAATCGACTTGATTTTTTTAACATTTGTTGAGAATTGTACACAACAAAACTATTGATGTGGGCCCGATAAAATTTTGTCGCTTGACTTCAAGCCTGGAAAATGGAACCCATGAATGACATTGGGATGACCTTGAAATTAAAAACTTTTATATCTTTGACTGTAATTGTATGGCGCTTACATGTAATATCCTATTATGAAAAAAAAAAAAAAAATTTTTTTTTTTTTTTTAACTTACTAGAAGAAACGCAATCACACAGAGACTTTTTAAAGCCATGGCATGGGTAGCCCGCGGCATCACAAAAAGGCACCGTGTCATTCACCTTCACGCTCAATCCTCTTTTTGGAATAGGCGTCATGTTGCTTAACAACAGAGGATTCTTAAAACACCCCATAAAAGAAGATACATCTCAAAGTTTTCGGTCAATTTGAAAAAAAAACTTTGGTGAATCAGAAGGTGTACTTTCGAGATTTCATTAGATTAGGACTGAAAATAAGCAAAGAGTGTGTAAGGAACATGAGATTCGTATATATATGAATGTAGTAAAAAAAAAAAAAAAAAAAAAAAAAAAAAAAAAAAAAAAATTTTTTTTTTTTTTTTTTTTTTTCATGTTGTAAGATTATAAAGCTTGTGGCTAGTTTGTAATTTTTACATTCTCCGCTTGTTGAAACAAAGTATCTTTTCTTCGCAAAATGTCTAACAATTTGCTACTTAAAGCAGTTTTTTTGCGTGGGGAAATTGATGAGTGTGAAAAGAGAATTTATAGCAAAAAAGATATAATAAGAACAGATTGTTTTCTTGAAAATGTATTTTCTTTTCTACTGAATCATTATGAAAATTTTCATGCAGACAGTCCGATGAATGAAAAAGAAACCAATCTCATTGAAAAAACTTGCGAAATTCTTAGTGTATTTCTTGACAAGTATGGTAATGAAATAAAAAATCTATGCTGTGAAATAAAAAATATTGATGAAGATAATATAAATAGTCTTTTAACAGGTGTATTTAATGAATTGTTTATCGAAGGTATTACTTGGAGTCGAATAATTGCATTTTTCGCTTTCATCGGGGAATTGGCTGTAAAATGCATCCAAGATAAATTACCTAAAAGCATTATAGATGTAATGTATGAATGTTTTTCAAGATTGGTACAGGAAAACTTATTATCATGGGTGGAAGATCATGACGGTTGGGAGGGTATAAAAAAAGTTGTTCCTGAAACTTTCTCATCAAATCCAAAACCGAATTGGGCGAGGAGCTTATTACATTCCACAGTTAGAATGGTTGGTACCTTAGCATCTATAGCAAATGCTATGGAAGAAATTTGCCGCTAAAATGTTTTTAAAAATACTCTGGGGAAAATCATATCACTTTAGCTATTATAATTTATCATAACTTATCTTGGTCTTTTTGTAATTATTTTTAATCTAAAGTTAAAGTGGGAGATTTTTAAAAGTATTTATTCACTAAATAAAGGTTTTTTTTAGTTTGGAGAATCAAAAGATGCACTTTCGAGATTTCATTCGATTAGGACTGAAAATAAGCAGAGAGTGTCTAAGGGACATAAGATTCAAATATATATATGAAAAAAAAAAAAAATTTTTTTTTTTTTTTTTTTTTTTTTTTTTCTGATATGACAGTATAAGTTTCGGATGAAACCAAGACTTTAGCTTTCCGCTCTATCGCTTCGCTATTGTTCGGAGCAACTGGAACCTTGCGGTGTTAACGTAACGTTGCTTCGATCCCTTTTCCTCGCTGCCTTTTTGCATTTTTTTTTTACATCTTTTAAATGTTTGCTTTTAATGTTTTTTTTTTTTTTTACATGTTGTGTTTGTATTGTCCGGGGAGGGGGGTTAAACTTTGCTTTTAATGTTTGTATTTTTTACATGTTGTGTTTGTGGGGGGGGGAGAAAAACTTTGCTTTTGATGTTTGTTTTTTTTCATGTTGTGTTTGTGGGGGGGGGAATCCGCGGTAACATTTGTTTGTTTTTTTGTCATTTTCGCTTTAAAAGGAATCCGTGGTGGTAAAAAATTTTTTTTTTCAGCACAAGGGAAAATAATGGTAAGTATAATTTCTTTTTCAGCACCCTTCGAGTTCAAATTTCTTTTTAAATAGAGCGCGTTCAAAAAAAAAATTTTTTGTTAAATTTCACAACACACAATCCAATTGCGAGGTGTAGGCAAGTCCACATTATCTTGGGTTTGTGGTGAAGATAGTTTTGTCAGAGCGCGTTCAAATTGTTATTTTTAAAAAAAAAAAACGGACACAAAAAAAATCCCAGAAGTTGGAGAAAAAAAAAGTCCTTCCTCGATCCTGGGCTTGGAAGGCAAAATATTTATTTCAGGCTAGTTTTTAACAAAAAGAAATTTGTACTCGAAGGTCATCGAAGAAGCCAACCTGTTTTTTTTCTCCACTTTCTCTTTTTTTCTCGGAAGCGGGCTTCCCGGCTTTGAGAAATTGATGGACGAGGAGTTATCCGAATCCAAGCCACGAATTCCGAAGGATCCTCTTGTCTCTCGGCGAAGGTTTAGGGAAGCACCTCGAAATAACGCCCCTTGCGGGGTGTTTCGCAAAGCCTCTGGAATGGGAATTGGGGGCCTTCCGATCCCTGTTGCAGCTGCGATGGTCTGACGTGGTACGCATCGTAGACAGGCCAGCGGTTAGAGACTTTCAGCTCGGTTTAAAACTGACGGCCTCGTGGGGAGACAAAAGGCGAACTCCCTTTTTTTTGTTTTTAAAAAAAAATTGGAGTTTCGAACTGGTTCGTGAGCGAGCATCTTTTCCACTTTTTTTTACTCCGTGCTGATCCAGAGAGAAATTTTTTTCACCATGTCGACTTTTTTTGTCGTCCGTGCATAAAAATCTATTTCTGTTTATTATGGCTCGGAGTGGAAGTGAAAGATGTCTACACCTGTTTGGTAAAGATCGGGCTCCTTCGGCAACTATTCTACTTTTAAAACAAAAGCTCCTAAAAAAAGCTTGAAATGAAAAAAAAGTGTCTAGTTGTCGAATTGCGATGGACCGGTCGTAAACTCGCAAAGCGGGTGCCCCATTCAGGAGTAGTGCTGCGTTGGGCGGATCGGAAACTCGCCGGATGAAGCAAAAGTATCACCGGGTCACCCAAAACCGTTGAAAAAAGAGAGGTGGAGGAAAAGGAAACGAAGGAGTTGAGAGAAAAATTAGGTGAGTATGAATAACTAATAAAATATTTTTCTTTTTCAGAAATTGTCTCATTTATTGGAGTCTTTGTCTCATCTTATTTCACAGGCACGCAAACAATTGCAACTCGTCGAGCAGGAGCAGAGCAAGAAAAAAAAATTTTTGGATAATAAAAAATGCTGGCTCTTCCTCGGTGGGTTGTTTTTTTCCACACATCTTTACACAAAAATGAAGGATTCCTTTTAAAAAGCGAAACTTTGTCGGAGCAAAAAACAAAAATTTTTTTTTGTTGAATAATAAAACATGCTGGCTCTGTTTGTTGTTTTTCTTTTCACAGGGGGCTTCCTTGAAAGCAAAGTGGTATAATTTTTTTCTGTTTATATTATTCTTGCGCTGCGAAATAATTTTCTTTGATCGGGCGTTTTGTTGCGATTTCTGGGCGATATTTTTTTCTGGGCGATATTTTTTTCTTTCGTTTGGGAACTGTTTTGCGTACATTTTTTTTTCTGGGTTGCGATTTCTTTGATTGGGCTCTACGCTTTGTTGCCTGCGAAATGTTTTGCGTACATTTTTTTCTTTCGTTGGGGGATTTTTGTTGCGATTTCTTTGATGCGAAATATTTTGCGTACATTTTTTCTTTTGTTGGGGGGATTTTTGTTGCGATTTCTTTGATGCGAAATGTTTTGCGTACATGAAACATGGGGGGTGACATTTTTCCCGAGGGAAAAATGTTTTTCCGTCGGCCTAACCGTTCGAAGTTTTCTGTGGTTTCCTTCGAACCTAGCGTGAATACGGGTTAGGTTTTCTTTTAAAAGTCCCGCCACAGAGGGCAACCCAACTCAAATTTCCAAAATCATGTTCCACATAAAAATTTCATAATCATTATTTCATCATCATTTCACCATCATTTCACCATCATTTCATTACCGTCATTTCATTATCATGATTTCATAACCATCATTTCATTATCATGATTTCATAACCATCATTTCATTATCATGATTTCATAACCATCATTTCATTATCATGATTTCATAACCATCATTTCATTATCATCTCACAAAAAATTCATCATCACACAACATTTTTTGGAAATTTGAGTTTTAGTTGTAAATATCTATTTTTAGAAATAATGACGTCATTATATAACTTTGAATTTTTTAATATTAAACAGGTATGAAATTAAAACTTCCGATTTGAAAAAAAAAAAAAAAAAAAAAAAAAAATATAATAATAATAATAATAATAATAATAATAATAATAATAATAATAATAACTAGAGGTCTGCACGGGCCGAAATTTCCAGGCCCGAGCCCGGCCCGAAAGTTAAAATTTCGGCCCGGGCCCGGCCCGGCCCGAACGAAAGAAATATTGGCCCGACCCGGCCCGGCCCGAAAGTTAAAACTTCGGCCCGAGCCCGGCCCGGCCCGAACGAAAAAAATATTGGCCCGACCCGGCCCGGCCCGAAAGTTAAAATTTCGGCCCGAGCTCGGCCCGGTCCGGAAAAAAGTTTAAAATTCGGTCCGAACCCGGCCCGGCTCAAGTGAATTTCTACAGAACATTGATCTTTAATCTTATGGAAGAGTTCTGACCAAAAAAAATTATATTAGTCTTTTTTTTTTTATGTTTATAATCTCCATTTATGCAAAGTCGAGAAAAGGATTTTCATATAGGAGGATTCAACAGGAACTGATTATTTTGGTCCATGAAAACTAGGAAGAATGGAATCAGTCTCGGCTTCGTACGGAAAAAAAAGTTAGGCCCGGCCCGTCCAGCAAAAAAATTAAGGCCCGAGCCCGGCCCGGCCCGAAAGATTAGTGACTAGGCCCGGCCCGACCCGGCCCGAGTCTTCAGAAGTAAGGCCCGAGCCCGGCCCGGCCCGAATGCCATTATTGGAAATCGGCCCGAACCCGGCCCGCGGGCCGGGCCGGGCTCGGGCTTCGGGCCGCGGCCCGGCCCGTGCAGACCTCTAATAATAACATTGTTTGAACATTTAAAACTTACTAGCAGAAACGCAATCATGTTATTATAAAAATTTAACTTGACCAATATTGAAAAAATTACGAAAAGGCACCGTGTCGTTCACCTTCACACTCAATCTTCTTTTTGGAATAGGCGTCATGTTGCTCAACAACAGAGGATTCCTAAAACACCCCATAAAAGAGGATATACCTCAAAGTTTTCGGTCAATTTGAAAAAAAACTTTGGTGAATCAGAAGGTGTACTTTCGAGATTTCATTAGATTAGGACTGAAAATAAGCAAAGAGTGTGTAAGGAACATGAGATTCGAATATCTATCAATGTTAAAAAAAAAAAAAAAAAAAAAAAAAAAAATTTTTTTTTTTTTTTTTTTTTCTAACATTGTTTGAACATTTAAAACTTACTAGCAGAAACGCAATCATGTTATTATAAAAATTTAACTTGACCAATATTGTAAAAAAAAAAAAAAAAAAAAAAAAAAAATTTTTTTTTTTTTTTTTTTTTTTTTTTTTTTTTTTTAACATTGTTTGAACATTGCTTGAACATTTAAAACTTACTAGCAGAAACGCAATCATGTTATTATAAAAATTTAACTTGACCATTGTTAATCATCCAACTAGTTCGTTTCTAAAAAATAAGATACAAGTGTAAAATAAAATTTATTGTAGTATGGATTACATAAAATCTCCGAAATCGAAACACCTTGAAAATTTCGATCTACTAGAAAAAGAAAATCCGAAACCAGAATGTTTTAAAAAATTACCTCGGAAAAAAGCGGAAAGAAAACAATATCCAGGTAACCCGTGTTCCGATTGCGAGGAATATTTTAATACTCTAGGTTTAAATGAAGAAGAAATGAAAAAAAGAATAAATGATGTATCAAGACACAGAGGAAAACCACGACCAAAAACGCCTGATTTTTATTACGAACTAGAATTTCCTGATGAACAGGAGTGTTTAAGACGTGGCTATATAGAACCTCCACAACCGTATTCTTTCAAAACTGATACTTTAAAAAAATACGGTTGAAAAAAAAATAAAATGCTGTCAAGTTTTATTGTAAGTCTTTTCTGTTATCAAAATTATTTAACTTGACCAATATTGTAAAAAAAAAAAAAAAAAAAAAAAAAAAAAAAAAAAAATAATAATAATAATAATAATAATAATAATTTTTTTTTTTTTTTTTTTTTTTTTTTTTTTTTTTTTTTTTTTTTACAATTTCAATTTTTGTTCTCCAGCAAACAGGAAGTTAAAAATTTGAAAACTAATTAATATTCAAAAATTCGAGTTTGTAACTAACGTCATGATTCTAAAAATAGATTTTACAATTTCAATTATTGTTCCCCTAATTAATATTCAAAAATCCGAGTCATAGTTTTCCGGACTCAAATTATTATTTAAAAAAACTCGACCTTTCTAAAAAAAAAATACGTATTATCCTAATGTTCAATGTGATCATAAAATATTTCAAAAATTTCCGAAAGCAACGAAACCGCTATCCATCTGTGACAGCGTTTAGAATGGCAATAAGCGCATTCCATATCCAATTTTTTCAAACTTCTCACCACGATCACATTTTCCAACAGATGCGAATAGGATTTCCGGAGGTCTTCGATTTTTTCCAAAGTTTTTTTGTCGTAAACGTGTAATTTTCTCACACCACTTTTTACAATTTCACGAACCAACTTGGCATTGTCCACACTGCATCCTTCGTAGACCACGCTAACTCTTCCGTCAAACAGAGTAAATCCGTTGGTACCGACTGCCAGAGAGGCTACGCACCTGGAATGTTTGTGTTCGGACCGGATGGCCGACTTGACTTTGTAAGAAGAAGAGGAAATGAACAGATCCATTTTGTGAGCGAGCAAATGGAAAACTGCGTGAAAAATATTGTTGGAGCGATTAAGTTGAACTATATATGTAAGTTGAACATAATCTTTAAAAAAAAAAAAAAAAAAAATAATAATAATAATAATTTTTTTTTTTTTTTTTTTTATGTCCCTTAGACACTCTCTGCTTATTTTCATTCCTAATTGAAAGAAATCTCGAATGTACACCTTCTGATTCACTAAACTTTTTTTCAAATTGAACAAAAACGATAAAGTGTATCTTCTTTTATGGGGCATTTTAGGAATCCTCTGTTGTTAAGCAACATGATACCTATTCCAAAAAGAAGATTGAGTGTGAAGGTGAATGACACGGTGCCTTTTCGTGATGCCTATGTTAAATATCTATGTTTCTTTTTTTAAAAAAACCTATATTGGTTTTCAAAGTGTTATAAAAATATTAGGAGCGGAAAACCCGCTCCTTTTTTTTTTTTTTTTTTTTTTTTTCAACAATTAATTATTTTTTGACAATACATATTCAAACGCTTGGCTTCCAAAATAAACTATTATATCTTTTGGAGCTCCTGACACTTTAGAATTTTCCAAACTCTCGTGGAAAAAATTAATTTTAAGCAATTTCATTTTGTAGTCGTTGATCATGGTATTGTACATTTCCAGAGTTTTCATTTTGAATTTGTCTAGAAACTCCTTGAAGCTTATCGCGTTTTCTAGACTAATGGTATCCATTTCCATAGTGGATACTTTCAAGTTCCACCTGTTTTCATCATTTTTATGAATTATTTGTATTTTCAAAGCTTTTTTCGGGTTGCTACAAGCCCTAATTCCGTCAGAACCAAATGTTAATATTTTTGTTTCGTCGACATTTCTGAACCAGCGTTTAATAAGTGAGAGGCTTATTTTCGCTTTGCAATTTTTCAACATATCCAAAGTTTCTTCAATTGTAAAGATCCTCGTTGACAAAATTTGAGGAGATAAGTCAATGTTTTCGGGTACTACATCTTTGACTATCAATTTGGCATATTTTCTTGCAAATTGATAAACATTTTTATAATGACAGATGCGGCCAATATCAAGCGCCCGTAAATAAGGCAACCCGTCTTTTGAAACAATAACTAAAATTGGAATAGCAAGAGGATCTGTCGCAATCCAGAACAGCATGTTGAAATGATTCCTTCAATCGACAAACGGAACCATATATATATACATGCATCCGAATCTAAAAATTTCCTCTCCCCACGTGATTTTTCAAGGAAAAAAAAACAATTACACAACATCCTGTCCTTCTAGATAAGAGCTCTAAAAATGACATTGCAAAACATCCTGTCCTCGTTAAAATTAGCACGGATTGCACAACATCCTGTGACCAGAATTTTGTATAAAAGCCCGAGTGTTTGAGATTGAAAAATCATTCTCATTCGTTTGCTAAACGAGTTTACTCTGTTGATAAAAAAAATTTTCTTTTCAATTTTTGTTGTTGGAAATGGACTATAAAAGATCAGTCAGGGCAATTGATGTTTTCCCTAATTTTATTTCCAAGTCTGTCCAAAAACTAACTTATCCCGAAAAAAATTTCAAGTTTTGGGCTTCCAACGAAAATGTTAAATGTTTTGTTTTGTTCATGGATGAATATCATAAAATATATTTTTGCAAACATCCCATGGACCAGAAAACCATGGATACAACAAAGAAGATGGGGCGGGAGTGTCAGATTTTCGAAAAATTTCACCCAGAACTCATCGATTGGAGTCGAATGATCACTAGGTATTCGAGAAACCCACAACCTGCGTTCAAAAAAAATTCAGACGTGAGGATGAGTTTTAAACTCAAAAACATGTTTCTTGTAAAAGCATGGTTTACCTTTGGTTTGAAAACCGTGAAAAAAATACGATCCATTTTATTCAGACTCTAAATGTACCCCTGTTATTTTATTTGCTTCCAAAAACCATGCACAAAAGACTGAGTGTTGAAGATAAAATTTTCCACTACGAAAACATTCATTTATTCGACAGGCGGATCTTGTTGCCCAATGGCGCGTACAAGATCCCAGAGGGTACAACTTACATGTTATATACCACTCAAAAAGTTTTTTTCAGCTTAGATGTATTACCGAAAAACTTTGAATTTCCCTTTCCCGTGGACGATCCGGTAGCCCATAGAATTACTAAACTACAAAATGCGTTTGATGTTCCTCCTGAAACGCCATATATTGATGATGAAAAAGATGAGGATGATTTTAATAAAATGCCACCCCCTCCGCCGCCAAAAAAAGCAAGAACGGAAGAGGAAAAAGATTTCGCAGATTTTTTTAATTTAGATTCCTCGACCGTTGCATGTTCAAATACTTTTTCTGACAGTCAACAGCAACAGGAGCAACAACAACAAATTACATATTGGTTAATTCCGAATCCACCGATATTAGAAAGAAATGTAGTAACAACACCTGTCGATTTTGTAAAACATTTTCAAATTCTAACTTCTAAAATAATGAATAATCCAAAAGAGGGATATTTTCCGAACGTCAACTCGGAGGATCCGGAACCTCTAGATTTAACTTTTCATCATGAAAAAACAACAAACTTGCCAAATGCAGCAAAGTCAAATTTTGAAATGTCCAACCCGATAAATACAGAAATGTGTTTAAATTTTGGAAATGATATCAACTCGATAAGTACAGATATGTCTTCAAATTCTGGAAATGATATCAACTCGATAAATACAGAATTGTCTCCAAATTCTGGAAATGATATCAGCTCGATAAATACAGAAATGTCTCCAAATTTTGAAATGATCAGCTCGATAAATACAGAAATGTCTTCAAATTTTGAAATGACCAGCTCAATAGATACAGGAATGTCTTCAAATTTTGAAAAAAATGTAGATGTAATGGAAAATTCTTATTCCGAAAGCACAAATTTCAATTTAAATTTAGAGGAAATATTAAACACGCCTTATGACCCAACAGAAAATATTGATATTGAGAGCTTAATTTCCGATTTATTAACTCCAACAGTTTGAAAAAAAAAACAGTTTTATTTCTAATTTTTTTCAATTAGAATGAAAAAAAAAAAAAAAAAAAAAAATAGGAGCGGGTTTTCCGCTCCTAATTTTTTTATGACACTTTGAAAACCAATATAGGTTTTTTTTAAAAAAAAAAAAACATAGATATTTAACATAGGCATCACGAAAAGGCACCGTGGCAATCAAAAGTATTCAATTACATTATGGAGGGATCAAATGTATTTTATAAGTTTTAAATTTAAAACGCATAATTATTACATAATTTTGTCGAATTATTTCAATTTTTTTAATAATTGGGTCAATCAAAAGTATTCATTGTAATAAACATTTTACATAATTTGTAGAAACATTTGTAATTGATTCCACACAAAAGTATTCCATTACATAATGGGGGGAACGTGTTTTAATTGTAATTTACTATTTACAATTTTATGAGATTGATATATGAGAGTAATATTTTTAAAATTTTGTTATCGCGCACCTCACGTACAACTCATTTTTTTTTAAAAAAAAAGAAAAACATTGTTACATTATCATTGATTTATAAGTTTCAATATCAGTCAAACTTTTAAATGGAGCTCTCAGATAAATGAATGTATAAACTTGTGTGTTTTGTTTTCAAAATATCCATTATTCCAAGTCAAAAAATACATTTAGTATATCAATTATTCCAAGTAAAACTAGTTTGTTGGGGGCCCATCTTGGTTAGGTATATGAAAATAAAACATGTGAAAACTATTTATACAATGCATTGCAATTCCAAAACAAAATTTATATATTGTTATTATGCATAGTAATGCTCTATTAATGAATTGCTGATGCAACAAATTATATAAAACGCCAAACTAACTCAAGTAATACCAAACTGTGTAAATTGTGTATCAGCTTTGTTTTCAAAATATCAATTATAGAGATGCAAATGTTTCGAATTTTGTAACTACATGGATGAGATCCTAAAATGAATTATATAAAAAAAAATCTGTGTCATGGTTTACTGAAAAGTTCAATTTTTGGCATCAGTCAAACTTTTAAATGATCCTAATATTGTGGTTAAAAACAAATTGATACAGTCTGCACATATTTTACGGACAGTTCAAATGTAGTTTTATATCATACATTTTTTTTTGATTTGTAATTTTTGTTAAGGAAATTCATGTTTTTTCATGAAGAAAGAATAATTTATTTCATGAAGAAAATCAAGATATTGCTGATATCATTGGCCAAATATATTTATGTCAAGCTTTTTAGGTGCGTTCGTAATTATGTAAATACGTCGCTCCGACCCAACCGAATCGTTTGATATTTAAAAACTTATAATTATTACATAATCTTGTCGAGTCATTTCAAATTTTATGAAAATCGGATGTCAGGGACAATCAAAAGTATTCCGTTACATTACGGGGATCAAATGCATTTTAATGGCTCATTTTAAAATAATAGAATTGGTCTTTGAAGTATGCACAAAATTATACATTCTGTACAATCTGTGATGCAAAAAATATTTATTATTAAATTACAGGATCTTTTGTTATACGCATTGCTTGGCTTAAATTATTGTTACTTTTATTATTAAAAAAATTTTCAGAAAAAAATATATACAAATTTCATTAAAAGATTGACTCTGTGGCTAATTTTATTCCAGACCTTTTCCGCTGTTCCGCGAATTGAGTTACATAACTTCCTGACTGTGATTTCTAAAAACGGATTGCGCAAAACATCCCGTGACACGATTCCTTTTATTCTATAATGAACTTTGTTACGTAATATCCTTTCTCAATAACTTTGATATACGATTATTTTTATCTTAAATTTCCTGTTTTTATCTTTCAAATGACCTCGGTGATTCGTATAAAAAGGCGGTAATCGACGCCATTCGCACATTTTGGACGCTGATCGCTTTTTGTTGCTGGTGGATTTTTTTAAAAATGGCTACTTTAACTGAAAAAGATCTTGAAGATTTGCTTAATTTTATAGATGCGAATGTTTCGCATCTAATAGAAGATCCATATCAGAAAGTTTTAAATACGCCTCTCATAACTTATAATGATAGCTTTCCACGACCTCCGACTCCGATGGAAGAAGATATGATAACAGATTTTGCCTTGCCGCCGCTGCTAGAAACGAAGAAATCTGCAGAGAAGACAAGTGGATTTAAAATGCCCTCATCACCAGTCGTGACTAATAAGTTAAACTTTCCTGTAACAACTCTTGCCTCACAAGTGAAAACAACTCCAGCCAAGCCCGTGACAACACCCTCTCCTGCCAAGAAACAGCAAAATTTTATAGACTTTCTTCAATCTTCAAATACGAAAATGAGAGAACAGTTAAAATTATTTAAAATTCCGAAGAAAACTCCTAGTAACGAGAAGAACTTTCCTGTTGCGAAATCTCATTTAAAGAAAAAATCAAAAACTTCAAAGGGAAATCATTTGAAACTTGATGGGGAAAAGAAAAAAGCTATGGACAAAAAAATCAAAGTGAAGAAATTGGACGAAAAAAAGGATAAGGAAATGGATTCAGATTCATTATTAATTCTGTCACCTGATCTTGAAGATTATGAATATATATTTCAACTAAAAGGTGACAAATTTTTGAAATTTAAAAAACAATACGAACTAAAATTCGCTAAACTTTAAATTTCACCTCATGTTTTTCTTTCAAGAAAAATTATTTAAAGGTGAAAGTGAAAAAATGGGTCAGAGGCGGTTGTCCAAACCGCCTCTGACCCATTTTTTTGCGAAACGTTACATACCAATATTGGTCAATTTTAAAACTTTAACTTGTCATTTTTTTCACCAGAACAATTATTAATGGTGGCCCATTTTTGACGAAACGACCAATATTGGTTAATTTCAAAAATTTGTACTTTTCAAAATTTCCATAAACTGAATTTTCTTCCGACAATGTTTTTGATATTTATATACTCGTTTCTTTAATTGTGTTATATCAATCATTCATTGATTTCTCGTTTTTAACGATGGTCAAAGTTAAAAGTCAGTTAAATATAGATTTTGAAAAATACTGACTGTAACAAATCACCTACGTCACAAAATTTAACTGAAAATTCTAAACTTCTTCCACCAAATTTTGTGGTCAATAGCGGACCGTGCGAATCAAAATTCAAACTACCAGCCACAGTTATTCGAAAAAATTTTGACAAGAAAAGCTGAGAAATCTGATAGTAGCGTCAACCAACCAATCTCTCTACCATCTTCAACCACATCATCAACCACATCTGAACCATACAGATTAATAATTAGAAGCAAAAAGTAACTGTCCAGCTAATGAAAAAATGTTGCTTGACGCTTGCTTTGAACATTTAGAATACGATATAATAATTGTATATTTTTCTGCTGTTTTAAACACTTTCCAACATAGTTGAAAAAGCTTTATGAATTGTGTTTTTCTATCCATGCTCTAACTAGTGTAAATATATTCGGATTCTTCAACCACATCATCAACCACATCTGAACCATACAGATTAATAATTAGAAGCAAAAAGTAACTGTCCAGCTAATGAAAAAATGTTGCTTGACGCTTGCTTTGAACATTTAGAATACGATATAATAATTGTATATTTTTCTGCTGTTTTAAACACTTTCCAATATAGTTGAAAAAGCTTTATGAATTGTGTTTTTCTATCCATGCTCTAACTAGTGTAAATATATTCGGATGCATTTGATGTATGTTAATGCAATTTACTACTTTGTATTCGGCATTGAAAATGAAGTTTGTAGTTTTATAGTTTATTTACAAGAACATTCAAAAGAATTGACATTTATGGTCAATAGGGAAAAACTGTTTGCAATGTATTTCAATGACCAATTTCAAATATAATGAAACTGATAAGAATGACAAAGATCAAACATTTTACAGAGATTAGAGTAAGTTATAGTTCGTCAGAGGTACATAAAAGAAATCCATAATTTTATTGTCTAATATGGGGGAAAAATTCGTTTGTTGTGTATTTTAATGATGTTACACTATTTCAAACATATTAAAATTGGTCACTGAAATGCACTAGAAGAGATTTGCTAGAGCTTAGCATTCATCATTTATTTACGGGTAATGATTCACTTGCCGTACTATCCAAGAATAATAGTTGCAGGAAGTATGTTTTCGGTTTTGGGAAAAAAACCAAAGGGTTTAAGGTGCTCGAATAATTTTACTGCCGACTGTTTAAAAAGCACTTTGTTACCGTAATCTTAGATCAGGTGTCGATTTTGCAGTACCTGGTAACTAAACAATGTTTATTGTATGGTGAATAATATTACAGCGTAAGAAGCATCTTTTTTTCTCCAGTTTGACGGGAAACAAGCCATTTTGTCTTGTCCCCCTTTTTTATGGTTCACAAAATTTTAATCACCAGAACATGGTTGGCGACAAAGGAGGGAGGAAAAGAATGCCATAGATCAAGATTCATAAAATACTACTGATGAAATAAATAACGAAAACTTTTAATCGCGAAAAGTAGATCCCAGTCACAGGGAAAATCACAGTTTCGAGTTTATGAATATTTAAAATTATTTTTTTTTAAAAGTTCAAACCCTACAAAATCTATTTTTAGAGTTGATGACGTTATCTGAAGAAAACTTGGATTTTTTTTAATACTTAATGAGCTCTCATTTCAAAAAAAAAAAAAAAAAAAAAAAAAAAAAATTTTTTTTTTTTTTTTTTTTTTTTACAATATTGCTCAAGTTAAAATTTTATAACATGATTGCGTTTCTGCTAGTAAATTTTAAATGTTCAAACAATGTTAAAAAAAAAAAAAAAAAAAAAAAAAAATTTTTTTTTTTTTTTTTTTTTTTTTTTTACATTGCTTTGCTTGCCATAACCATTGTAAGTAACAGGATTGGAAGAGCGTAAAAAATATAGCCGGCTGGATTTTCAACATCTTTGGGAGATAATGGTTCGCATTTTACTCTGTCAATCGACGGTACCCATAATCCATTTGCTCCGCAAAATAGAGATTCGTTTCCTTTCATTTTATAACCGTCTTTACATTCGTATTTCACTTCGCCGTTAAATGAAAAATTCGAACCTGTTCTTGTTGCGTGAGCTACGTGCCCCGGATCACCGCAAGTAACTGGAGTACATTCAGTATCAATTTTCCATACGGCAGATTCACCATCCAATACACATTCAAACTTGGGAGTCTTTGTTCCAATTATAAAAGAGCCATCGCGGAATTTGTAGCCTAAATCGCAATAATAGGGTATTGTCGTGCCTATGGGGAACGGTGGATTTTCACGAGGGTCTTTTAATAACGATAAATTTTTTCCCGTGGGATAATCTCCGCATTGAACCGACATTGTGTATTCTTTACTTTTAATCCAGAACCAAGCCGAAAACAATAAATTGCTCACGTTACTAAATTTGAAAAAAAATAAAAATAACCCTAATTTATTTAAAATAATTGGTATTGAATGAAAATGAACAGGGGATAAGGAAAAAATTTTATAGAAACTTTTTTTTAAAAAATAACAAAATATTTTCTGATGCCTTATTGAACTTTCTGTGATAGATATTTTTAAACGCCTTGAAAAAACGTAAAAATTTATTTCTAAAAATAGAAATGATGACGTAATCTCATTTGCCCGAATTCTTGAATACTTAATGAGTTTCAAATTCTTACTTCCGGTTCGGTGGACGACAAAAATTGAAAATGTAAAAAAAAAAAAAAAAAAAAAAAAAAAAAAAAAAAAAAAAAATACAGGTCAATGACCTCATATTGAAAATGTCATTTTTTTCCATTTTTTGGTCGAGCAAATTTTGAAACCATTTTCTAAAAATACAATTTTCTCTTTTGACCTACATTTGACCTTGGACCTAGGTACATGTAAAAAATACAGGTCAATGACCTCATATTGAAAATTGTATTTTTTTTCCATTTTTTGGTCGAGCAAATTTTGAAACTGTTTTCTAGAAATACAATTTTCTCTTTTGACCTTGGTTTGACCTTGGATCTAGGTACATGTAAAATATTACAGGTCAATGACCTCATATTGAAAATGTCATTTTTTTTCCATTTTTTGGTCGAGCAAATTTTGAAACTGTTTTCTAGAAATACAATTTTCTCTTTTGACCTTGGTTTGACCTTGGACCTAGGTCAAATTTTGACCTTAACTCTATGTACATTGTTGTGTGTAATTTTATCGGGAAGTAAATTTTACATGTTGATGTTTATAAATTTTTTGATTTTTGATTTATTTTTCAGTATAAAATTTCAGAAATGGTGTGAATTTTCTATTACATGTTGATGTTGAAAAAAATCGTTTGATAAAATATTTTTTCAGATAAATATACATTAAAAAAAGGTTGAGTGGGGCACTTAAAAAAACAAAGATTTAAGCCGCCTCACGGCTTAAATCTTTGTTTTTTTTTGTTACTTTATACCACTCAACCTTTTTTTAAATAAATGAAAAAAACTTAAATTCTAGGTCTTTTCGCCCCCTGCTTCGATTGCTCATTTTCCCTTTTGAGCGTTTCGATTTCAATTTTCGCTTGGCCGAGCTCCTTTTCAAGTTTTTCATTTTTAATGTTCGCTTGCCCGAGCTCCTTTTCAAGTTTTTCATTTTTAATGTTCGCTTGCCCGAGCTCCTTTTCGAGTTTTTCATTTTTAATTTGCACTTGGCCGAGCTCCTTTTCAAGTTTTTCATTTATAATTTTCGCTTGGCCGAGCTCCTTTTCAAGTTTTTCAATTTTAATTTCCGCTTGGCCGAGTTCCTTTTTGAGTCTCGCAATTTCCCCTTCGTGCAACTGATGAATTTTGTCATTTAGCAGGTGGATTTTATCGTTCAACTCGCAAATTTTGTCGCTGAACTTGGAACATTTATCCGACAGGGCTTTGACATCCTCTTTCAACCCCGAGTTTTCGGATACGAGCTCCTTGTTTCGATCGACGATGGGTTTGAATTCGTTGATGAGGGACTGGAGATAAGGCCGGGGGGTCCAGTGATCTTCCCCCACGACGAAATAAAAGAGATTGCCCATCTGGGCTTGTTTTTCTAGCCAGGCTTCCCGAGTGAGGTTTTTTAAATCTGGGTTGCGTTCGAAAAAAAGTTTGCGACCTTTCGTGAGATGGAGAAAAAAATCCGTGGAATTTTGGCAAGGTTGAAATTCTTTCGTGACCGGAAGAACGGTATTAAGCGTGATTCCAGGAATGTGCTTTATTTTGAAGCGCCATTTACTTTCGTTGAAATCCAACTCTGCCTGTACCATTTTGTCTCGTTTCAGATGTTTAAAGTTCAAATTGAGGAGATTTATGAGACCGCCTTCCCATTGCAAGACGAGTGGTAGCCGGTAGTCTTTCGGGAGGCTTTCGAAACAATAAAAATGGTTCAGATTTTCGGCACCCTTTTTGTTTTCGGCGCCCGAGAAATTGCAGCGGGATTCGCGTTTGCACAGATAGCCGATGGTGTGGACGAGTTGCATGGCCGAATCAATGGGTTTGCAATACAGACATTTGAAATTTTTACGCGGTCGGTCTCCTATTAAGATTTTATCCCACACGTTTCGTAAAAAGTGGCCAGGAGGCGATGAAACTATAATCATGTGCCTGTGTTGCCTGAATCGGGCTTCTGATGGCTCGCCGCCATCGCACCAGCACGAAAACGTGAGGGTGCGAGTCCGACCTTCGTCTCTATCCATGGCTTCCAGAAAACCTGTAAACGCGGGAATTCGCACCATGGCGTGAAACCATTCCACGGAATTTCCAAGTTCCAGATATTTTCGGACACATGATACGGCCCTGTTTAAAGAATCATCTTCGTAGGTTAAAAGATTCGGGTCCAGAGGCATGGGCCAGATGAGATCGCAAGCTCGTGGTGGAGGATCGAATGCGTGGTCGAATAAACATTTGTTTGGGGTCATGGGTTTCATGTCGAAAGGAACGGGTTCCGGTTTCGCCTCGAAAATGGGATTTTCTGGCGGTAAATCGACGGGTAAAGTGTTTAGTTTTAAAAATTTTCTCCAGCATTGTAGCAAATGATCGACGTTCTCGCGTTTCTGTTTGCTCGACCAGAAGGTTTTTCCCAGGCACCAAACGCAACAACGTCTGGAATTTAAATTGTGTGATGCGGAGCAATGATTTTCAAATTGAATGGATATGACGATATCGTTACACAGAGGACAATGGAAAGGGGCAGGGTTTCGGTTAAGAAAATTCCAATAACGTCTTAAATCCCTGCATCCGTCTTTCGAAGATTTGTTTTGACAAGGCGGCATGATGAGTTGGGAGACAAAAAAAAGATCCGACAAAAGAATAATTTGGGATAAAACTAAATGTATTTATAACTTGTCATATCATTAAATCTAAAAAAAAAAAAAAAAAAAAAAAAAAATTTTTTTTTTTTTTTTTTTTTTTTTTGAGACACGAAAACAAAGATTTCAGCCGTTCATAAATAAATAAAAATTTAAATTCTAGGTCTTTTCGCACTATCGAGTTCTTGCTTCAATTCCTCATTTTCCCTTTTGAGCGTTTCATTTTCCTCTTTCAACCCCGCGTTTTCGGATTCGAGTTGCCTGTTTCTATCGACTATGGGCTTGAATTCGTTGATCAGGGACTGTTGATAAGGGCGAGGGGTCCAGTGGTCTTCCGCCACTACAAAGTAAAAAAGATTCCCCATCTGGGCTTGCTTTTCGAGCCAGGCTTCCCGAGTGAGATTTTTCAAAGTCGGGTTGCGTTCGAAAAAAAGTTTGCGACCATTAGTGAGATGCAGAAAAATGTCCGACGGACCTGGGAAAGGTTGAAATTCTTTCGTGACTGGAAGGACCGTGCCGAGCGTGATTCCAGGGATATTTTTTATTTTGAAGCGCCATTTTCTTTCGAAAAAATCCATGTCTGCTTGTACCATTTTGTCGCGTTTCAAATGTTTAAAGGTCAAATTGAGGAAATTTATGAGGCCGCCTTCCCATTGCAAAACGAGTGGTAGCCGGTAGTCTTTGGGAAGGCTTTCGAAACAATAAAAATGGTTCAGTTTTTCAGGTGAATTATCTTTATATTCCAAATTGAAATTGCAGCGGGATTCGCGTTTGCACAGATAGCCAATGGTGTGGATGAGTTGCAATGGCGAATCGATGGGTTTGCAGTACAGACACCTGAAATTTCTACGGGGGCGGTCTCCTACCTCGATTTTCGACCAAACATCTCTTAAAAAGTGGCCAGGGGGCGATGAAACCACGATCATATGCCTGTGTTGCCTGAATCGGGCTTCCGATGGCTCGCCACCATCGCACCAGCAGGAAAATGTCAAGGTGCGAGTTCTGCCTTCGTCTCTGTCCATGGCTTTCAAAAAACCTGTAAAGGCAGGAATTCGCACCATGGCGTGAAACCATTCGACTTCGTTCCCGAGTTCCAAATATTTTCGGACGCAAGAAACGGCCCTGTTTAAAGAATCATCTTCGAAGGTTAAGATGTTAGGGTCCAGAGACATGGGCCAGATGAGATCGTAAGCACGCGGTGGAGGGTCGAACGCGTGGTCGAATAGATATTTGGACTGAGCCATGGGTTTCAAGTCGAAAGGAACGGGTTCCGGTTTGATCACTTTCGTGGGATTTTCTGGCGGTAAAGTGTTCAGTTTTAAAAATTTTCTCCAACATTGTAGCAAATGATCGACCTGCTGGCGTTTCTGTTTGCTCGACCAAGAGGTTTCCCCGAGGCACCAAACGCAACAACGTCTGGAATTTAAATTGTGTAATGTGGAGCAATGTTTTTCGAATTGGATGGATACAAGAGAAACGTTACACAGAGGACACTGGAAGGAGGTGGGGTTTCGCTTAAGAAAATTCCAATAAAGTCTTAAATTCTCACATCCATCTTTCGAAGATTTGTTTTGACAAGGCGACATGATGCGGTGGGAGACAAAAAAAGATCCGACAAAAGGATAATTTGAGGGTGCGACTGATAATATTTATAAGCTCTCATAAAAAAAAAAAAAAAAAAAAAAAAAAAATTTTTTTTTTTTTTTTTTTTTTTTTGTATAATAATATGTTAAATTTTTATAATAATATGATTGCGTTTCTGCTAGTAAGTTTTAAATGTTCAAGCAATGTTAAAAAAAAAAAAAAAAAAAAAAAAAAAAATTTTTTTTTTTTTTTTTTTTTTTTCAACATTTGAAATCTTTAAAATCATAGAAGCTCAAAACATTTGGGAAAGAAAATGATACAATTGATGGATTTACATATAGATATTTTACTCAAGATTTTTAGGGATTTTGTTCCTTTAAAGGAGAAATTGCGACTCTTGTCGACCATGCCCGAATTTCGTGACATCTTGACGTACCGCGGAGCCTACCTGTGTTCTTCCACTCCTTTTTCGCCCGTGTACTTGCAATATTTGAGTGGTATTCGGTTTGGATGGTATTTTGCACGTTTAAACTGGAACCATTGGTGTTACGTACAAATTGACGAGAAAACACTAAATGTAGTAATTTATCATTTTTTCTTGGATGGTTTCAAACCCGTTGTTCACGATCGACAATTTTTTCGAGGTTCTATAAGCCGCATGTTTCGAAACCTCGGGGTCATTTTGTCTGGATTCGAGTATTCGGAACCACCGAGAATGTACATTTACCGTTCCACGGGCCACGGACTCATCATCATCGACTCTGCTAAAGATGGTTGGATTTGGTTTCACGATGGAAGCAAATTTAAAATAAAAATTGGCCACAGACAAAAAATCCCAATGCGTTGGCGCTTGGCTTATCATTTCGAGATAATTTGGACAATCCACCGCACCCTGATTGTATATTGCCTATTCCCTTCCCAAACTCGCTGTGGTTGTACATCCCCCGTTCAAGAGCTGTTACCGATCACTTTTCAAGTTTCTACAGATTTTAAAATGTTAAATTGGAGCGATGGTGGTGATTCCGTTTCTCTGGCAGCATGGCAACGGTTTCAATTGGCGGAGGATGAAGAACATGTGGAATCTGATGTGATTTACTATATGGATGAAAAGGAACCGTACTTTTTACCTTGATATGAAAAAAAAAAAAAAAAATTCTAAATAAATGTTATAGATGACATCACTGTGCTCGAATAATTTTTCGACCGACTGTAAAAAAGCGGCTTTGGTAGGGTAAAGTCAAATCTCCCTTGTCATTTTGCGGTACCTGATAATACGATTCAATGTTAAATAAAATGCATTGTCCAATGAAATAGTTGGAGATTGTTTGGCACCTGGTAGTACTAGTGAAAAAACACGTGACTCGTTTTTAAATAAAGTAGTTTCAATATGAATAATCAAAGATATAATCCACATTTACCTTCACATTTAAGAAATTCTAAACCTCCTCAAATAACTGCTGAATATAAAGAAAATTATCGGTTTACAGTTCTTCCACGAGATGGTTATATTTTAAATAGCGCTGATGCTCGATGGGGAAGGAAAGAAGGAAGGACTTTATTTGCGGAATTGAATGATTCTTGGAAAAGAAAAAAATAAATAAAAGTATAACTCGTGTAAAAAATATTTCTGAATATTATATAAATTCAAAAAAAAAAAAAAAAAAAAAAAAAAAAAAAATTTTTTTTTTCGTAACTATTTATGCGCATATTAAATCTCGTTGCATTTTGCTTTTCTTCATTAAATCACTTGCAATTTTTTTTGCGTTTGATTTGTACTTTTAGTAAGATTCCAATAACCATGTCTGATGCTGCTCATTCTGATTTTTCAGAAAAATCTGACATTTCAGAAGAAAACGAGTTCTTACTTGAATTGCCTAACAATAATTGTCTTCCGGAGACTCAAAAGTCTTTATTATTTTTTTCTGACTCAGATTTGAATTTAGTAGCTCACTATGTACGTACATATTTAGAAAAAAAATTAGAATGGACTCACGTCATGCTGCCCGAAGAAAACTACGATCCTTACCATATACATATTTTTGGTAAAGATAAAAGAAATTATTATCATTATTTTCTGGTATCTCCACCAAGATATTTAGATTTTTACTTTTGGAAACATCAAAATGTAGCTGTAAGCTTTATATTTGATGTCTATGATTTGGTTCGACATATCATCAAAATGAGCAAATTTCCTGCTTCCAATTTTTCGTTACCACCTCATAGCCAGTGGATTTTGGCGAGTCTTTGGAAAGGAGGATTACAAAAGTTGTTTAAAGATGATGATGTCGAGAACGAAAAAATACCCCCATCTCCCTTTTGCTTTCCGGTGGAAAAGAATTTTAAACCGACTAAAAATGGTCCGACCAAATACTTTTTGTATTTGAGAGATGGATCTCCGTTATACTTTGAAAAAGATAATAGTTTATTGAGTTTAAATGATGATGAATGGACTAACCTTCAACTGAAATTGGGAAATAGACTCATTTGAAACATTTGAAAAAAAAAAAAAAAAAAAAAAATTTTTTTTTTTTTTTTTTTTTTTTTTTTTTTTTTTTACTTAAAAATGTTTATAAGAATACCTTTCTAAAAGTTTTTCATTTAGTTATACTTTTATACTTGAATCGGATTGAAAGTTATTGAATAATTGTATAAATAAGATTCTTCTAGAATTGGAATAATAATGAATATTATAAATGACATGTTTGAAAAAAATCAAGCTATCACACAAGTATTAATCGCAATGATAGAAGAGAATCAAAAATTAACCAACAAAATACGTAAAATGGCCCGATTAGCTGAAAAAGGTAATATGACAGATTTGGAAGATGAACCCGATATGAAAGATGTTGGTACTCAATATTATGATAAAAAATTTGAAGTTATAAAAACAAATTTTTATTTTAAATTAGAGTACTTAGTTTCACACGATACAGAATTAGATATTTTGAAAGAAATTTTGAAAATTCATCCAGATGATAAAATTGAATTAGCAGACGTACTTATAAAGGCTGTTGGAGATACTTTTGCAAAAGGAATGGAGTTATCAGGTAAAATAGGAGATGAAAAATCACCAGATGACTGCGAAGAAACAATAGAAAACTAGAAAAATGTGTATATATTCGTAATTGTTATTTTCTTACAAAACTAATTAAGCAATCCAATTAAAAAAATAAAAAAAAAAAAAAATAAAAAATAATTTTTTTTTTTTTTTTTTTTTTTTTTTTTTTTTTTTTTAAGCAATAGAAAAGATTTCGAAAAACACGTACAGTCAAAAAATATTTCTCATTTTGTTTAACAATTTAATTTTCATTTTTACTATTATTATAAAGGATTTATCAATGTAATATAGTGTGTTTAATATGGGTATAAAAAATTTCTGCAAGTTGCTTGAACCACTCACGCAACCATCTTTTTATCCAGACAATTTCGACTCTGTACTTATAGATGCTCAAGGTTTACTGTATGTGGCTATTGATCATTGTTTGGAAACTGAAGAAGAAAACATTTTTCATGAAATTTCCAAGTCGGTGTGGAATCAACTGACAGAGTTGTTTGCTCAATTTTTATCTTATACATTCGATCCCATCACGTTTGTTATATCGTTTGATGGGGAAGGAGTCCCGATGAAATGGGCCACGCAAAGAAAACGCCGTAATAATTCTAAAGATTCCATTCCCAAAAAAACCTTTTACAGATACATTTTATTTGGCGAAAACAAACTGACCCATCGAGTACAAAATTATATAATTTATAAACTGAATGAAATTGAATATCCGATGTCGGTTATTTTGTGCGGATGCAATATTCCGGGGGAAGGCGAGCATAAAATATTTCAAATGGCAGAAAAACCAGAATGCAAATACCAAACTCCAATCGTAGTAAGCGTGGATCAAGACGTATTCATATTGTCTTTTATGCGTTTGAACAGGTACCAAACGATACAAATTTATCGTTATAATAAATTTTATAATATAACTCAATTTGTTTCGAATCAATTACCTTACCCGCTCTCGCGATTGATTGCCGTTTCCTTTTTGTTCGGAAATGATTTCATCCCCGCGCTGATAGGCATTACGGAAACCAACCCAACGAAAATTAACGATTATTTATCCTCTATTGATGAAGACGACGATCCCCCGACAATTATTTCGCAATTTATTGAAAAAATGGAAAAACACATTCAATTGTCAGTCGTGGAATTTGTTGACGCAAAATTAGTCATTTGTTTTTGGATGACTTATCTATGGATTTCAGATTATTACACTGAACGTAGTTTTCCCCAACAATTTTTAGAAAACCAGATCTACGACACGTTTGACAGGAATCAGCTACTGACTGGGTTGATGAACAAAAAATTTTCGAAAGAAATGTTTCGAGAGGCCACAGCAAATTACAAAGGTTTGGAAACGCAACCCATACCTGATGCAGCTCCACACGTTTTCATTGACTCACTCGTAAATCGTTTAAAGTCTTATTGGATAAAGTCAGGAAACCAACTCTATTATAGAATGAATATAAATAATTCAAAACATAAAGTAGTAAAATCGCGAAAATTCCAAATCCGAAATGGCGGAAAGATTCAAAAAAAGAAAAAAAGCGAAAAGAGCCAAAAATGGCGTCAGCGGCTCGCTCGTATTGCAGTCGACGGTCCAGTCGAACAAGTTGGTGAACTGGATCAGGTGCTAAAATTAAATTCAATTCGTTGTCGAAAACAATAATGGCTTCGTTCCAGTCGATTCTTTGAAATTCCGAACAATCTGCTGTTTCGGCATGAGGGTATTTTTTGTAAACGTCCAATTCCATCACATGTTTTAGGAGCTGAGCAGTGAAAATGACGTTTTCGGGATACGTCAGAGTAATTCGGGATTGGAGAAATTTGTCATTGTACGGTATCCAAGGCGACTGAAATAAAATTTCTCGGAGAGACATTCAGACTTGGTTGAAACAAAGGAAATGGACGATGCCAATAGCGATGATGTCCAACTACAATTTTCCAATAAAGCAACAGTATTGACAGAATATTTTAGCCAAGATGACGAAGGAAAATACTATGACATTTTTGATAAAACAATTTTAATTCCTGAAGGTTCAGATCAAAATATTAACCAATATTACCAGTTTAAAATAAAAACTTTTGTTAATGAAAATGGATATTTACCACAGTTACCCGATATTAATTCTCTCGCCCAAGAATTAATTCAACGCAAACTCGAATTTGTTAGAAAAAATATTAATATAGATAATAAAACGTTTCTGAACCCGTTTAAACCAACTGAAACATTAACTTATGCAAATAATCCAGAGAGAGAAATTCCTGAATTTATTAGAAATATGGTAGATGAGATGATAAAAGATCTAGCAAATAATGGGATAATAGACATTAGTCCAGTACCAATTCAATTTCCCCCAAATTTCGTTTTCCCTGGTCCCCTTCAATCAGAGAAGATAACTAGTTCATCCTTAAATAATTTAGATAATAAAACAGAAGATCCACAAAACTTTTCCGATTTACCTCCACAAATCGACAGTAACAAATTTCTTCCTTCTTTTCTAAAAGCAGGAGATGCTACCAATCCCAATACACGTTTAGCTTATTATTATTTGAAAATGAGAGATTATTCGCGTACTTTGAGGAGATTAATGGGTCTTGTAAGATTTTATCAAGGAAATGAAAAAGAACATACGTTTGTAAACATGAAAGCAGAGACAACAGAACTAAATCATATTTATTCTACAATGCATGGAAAAAATGGAGATGAAAAAGATCGTTTAAAAAGATGCATGAATATTGAAGAGATACAAACATACAAAAGAATTAAGAAAAGTAATGTGTAAAAAAAAAAAAAAAAAAAAAAAAAAAAAATTTTTTTTTTTTTTTTTTTTTTTTTTTAATATATCTCGCAATATCTTAAAAATTTGAAATTAATTTTTTAAAGAAAAGGCGTACAAAGCTTTATAAAAAAAAAAAAAAAAAAAAAAAAAAATTTTTTTTTTTTTTTTTTTTTTTTTTTTTTTTTTTTTTTTTTTTTTTTATAAAGCTTTGTACGCCTTTTCTTTAAAAAATTAATTTCAAATTTTTAAGATATTGCGCAAAAATTTTCCCCAGATTCTGCTTGAGATTTTGCAACACGAGCTTCGTTTATAAACTGAACTATTCTCTCATTCATATAAAATTTAACATGATTATCCGTTAAATTAACAGGTTCTTTGGTATCCTCAGACGCGATTAAATTATAACAAATATTATGTTTGGATAAAGTCATCGCCAACCGTACTGTGCTAACATCCACTTCAAATGTGTTTGGTTCGGCTTCCGTAAATACTTTTAACCATTCTTTAACGAGATAGGGTAATTGAATATTTTTCGGAAACGGATGCATGTTTCCGGCCCTTGTCAAACACCAAGTTTCCAGATGGATTCCTTTTAAATAAACTCGTCTTAATGAGAAATCTTCATTGTACTTGAAACTATCGAGGATTTGAACTTTTGAGTCCATTTCAATGTCCTCGGCGGATGCCACAGACAAAAGGTATTCGGTGTTTAACGCAAAACTGTTTGTTGGTCGGCCTTCCAGCAGCGGTTCACTCAAACAAAAAAATGCGTCTCGATAAACCAATCCGATAACAACCGAGTCCAAAACCACTTTTTTCACGTTGATATCAGTTAATAACGTGTAAAAGACAAACGAGATGGGTGTCCAAATGGTAGCCGGAACATGATTGTATTCCACGTATCGATCGTACGGATTCAAAACACAAACAACGCGATTAGGATAATTTCCGTTCACGCTCAACGCAACAAATTGTTTATCCTCGTTTTGAGTTTTGGATTGCCTGGAACCTTCGAAAGTCAGTTCAAAGGGCCATTCGATAACTAAACCTAAAAAGTTAAAATCTAAATTGCTCGCATCACTGACTTGGCGTGAAATATTTTTGTAATAGGAAATTAACAGGTCTTGAATAAACAATTCTGGTTTTCTTAAACTCAGGTCACGATGAATTAATCCCATGGAAATAACACTCGAATCCGAAAAACTAAATTCTGGAACGGGTTTGAAATCTATAAATTTTGGAACAGTAATCGTGTTCCTCGTTAGAAAAGGTATGGTTAAAACTTCCCGACGAGATTGCCATTCCGAAGCCACCTTTACCACGTTGTCGATCGACTCGTCAGATAAAAAACAGATTCGATAAAATGACGTAGCTTCGCACTTGTCAAAATAATAGCCTCCTGGATATGGTAAATCATGATTGTCCAAATACATTATTGTATTTTTATAAAAATAAACGTTTTCAAATGACGGTCGTATTGTCCCCTGTAAATATTGGCTTACTATCTGAGGATTTGTCACAAAGTATGGAGTCGCGTATAGACGGAGCACGCTATCAGGTTTTACATCTACGCCGATGGGATAAATCATGCGTTCTTTTCCAAGGCAAATTGTCCACAAGTATTGGCTGTTTGAAATGACAGATGCTGTGACATCAGATTTAAAGAAAGATTTCAAAGCCTGTAACAGCGGTTTGTCTGAATCGATAGTTATTTTTTCAGAGGGATACATTCGAGAAATTGTCCAAGTTTCGTAGGGCGAATTTCCCAAATCGAATACGATGATGTCATTTCGGACTACTGAAATGGAACATTTGTGAAATTTACCGTAAAGCGATCCATAGGTATTAAAATTCATAATCTTATCCTTGTTTAAAAATATTTTTTAATCATTTTAATATGTGAGGAAATGAAATAATGACGTTACCTCATTTACATATTATAAACTCGTTTTTTTAAATATTAAATGTGTTGTTATATAAAAAAAAAAAAAAAAAAAAAAAAATAATAATAATTTTTTTTTTTTTTTTAATATATTTTGATAATACTTATGAACTTTGTACATTTCAAGAAAAGGATTATTGTGTTATCTAAAAAATAGTGATTGACCGAATTTAAAAAAAAAAAAAAAAAAAAAAAAAATTTTTTTTTTTTTTTTTTTTAATATATTTTGATAATACTTATGAACTTTGTACATTTCAAGAAAAGGATTATTGTGTTATCTAAAAAATAGTGATTGACCGAATTAAAAAAAAATTTTTTTTTTTTTTTTTTTTTTTTTTTAACAACAACATGGTCAATTGTAAATTAATATGGTTTATAATACAACATTATAAAGAATAAACAACATGTCCAAATATGGATCCATTCCAAAAATAGCAACGTGCAACAAATCATTATGAAAATTATGCATTTGAATAATGTTTTGTTCCAATCTTCCTTTTCATTCCAAACAAACTGGATTAATGGGTTTTGTTTTGGTTTTTGCTGTTTATGATATTCATTTTCCGGTATGGTTTCCAACGCTTTTAGATACTCTTCCACTTTAGATGCCATAAAGGCCAGCTGATTTTCAATGTCTTCGTTGTCTGCCAATATTTCATGTTCCCAAATGTACACAGGTGTCAACTCGGAGCGAATAGGTCCGTCCTGAAAATAGGTGTAATCCAATTCATTGTCGATTGCTTCCAATTTTTCTTTGTCGATGACTTTTAAATAATCGAACGGATCTATAGCATCCAAAATACCAACAACCAAATCATATATTGCGTACACGGCTGTAACGACTCCCGCAGCGGATCCTAGTGCTTTCAAAGATAACGTACCGATTTGCTTCATGCTTACAACAACTGAATTTTTGAGGACGAGTTTAGTTGCTAGTTTGTCAATGCTTCTGGCTAAGAGTTTTGGCGCTCTGCGTTTCAAAAAATTTTCAATTGTATATTTTGAATAGTCTATTCCTAAATCCTTGACCAAATCTGAAGCAAAATTACCAAGATTTTCGATCGCGGAATCCTCAATCGAAACAGAACGCCTTTTCCGCTTTCGGGTAGTTTGATAATTCATGTAATTAGGTATAGGAGGCGGTTGATCTTGCAAGGGTTGCACGTTACCTGTTTTGGCGGCTCGAATGACAGTTTTTCCGAATAAAAATTCGCCAAACTTTTGTCCGCCTGACACCACGCAATCCCCATCCACGAAATCCAAACCGTATGCGTCACAGTATCTTTTATTAATTTTCAACTCGCCATCAACAATATCCAATCCTCCATGAAAAACGTGTCTCGAAGCTCTCTGGAAAAGTTTTTCGGGCATGGAAGCCAAAACTTTTTTCAAAGGGTTCGCGATTACGCAACGGCCATCGGGCAACCATTCCGTATTGATTGAATGTTCCTTGCAAGATTTTTGACAAGCCAACTCGTAATTATCTCCTATTCTGACCCATTGTAAAGGGTCGTTTTTCTCACATGCTTCCCAGTTTTTCTTAAACGGAAAACAACCTAATCTCTTACAGCTGATTTCATCAAATTGAGTTTTCACCACCACGATACATTTGTCAGCGATGGATGGGGGAATGAAATAATCTTTATCAGTAGCCGGTCGTGTTTCTAATACGGCATTTTCGAAATAATGGGGAAATTTTCTTTTGTATTCCTCCATCAAGTAACATTTGGTGGCTTCGGTGGCGTATCGAAGTGCATGTACATTTATCGGATTATTCATGGGCTTGGTTTTGTGGAGAGCGGACAATTTTATTAATAAATAAACTTGGGTAAAACAATTACAGACCAAAAATTATTGTCGAGTGTCAAAAAAAAAAAAAAAAAAAAAAAAATTTTTTTTTTTTTTTTTTTTGACATCTCCGAACTAGCCACGCTACATATGTTTCTTTTAGCATCCGGTAAAGCATGAATTTTTTTTCACACAAGTTCCAGTTTTTCCTTAAACGGCTCGAGTCCTTCTTCGAACGCTGGGTTTAAAAATTCTCTTGGCACGTTCTCGGGCATGATGAGCGAGGCGTAAACCATGATCAAAATTGTAAAGTTTACAACGTATAGTTATAAATGTTCCTTGAAAATTCCAAGAATCGATGAAAACTTTGACGGCAATGTGACCACGGTGAAACAATCGAAAGTAAGAAACGATATAAAAAGCCAACAATCGCGAATTGAAAGCTAAAGCGGGATTTCTAACTTGAATTTGAAAATGAAAAAATGCCATTTTACTTTTTGATACGGAATTATCTATATAATAATATTTAAAAGTTTTCAAAAAAAAAAAAAAAAAAAAATTTTTTTTTTTTTTTTTTTTTTTTTTTTTTTTCACTAAACCAGAAATGAGAATTTAATATTAAAAATTTGAGAGATAAAGATTTTTTATAAATTTCTATTTTACAATTTTAATGTTTCCACTAAAATGACAAATATTACATTAATCATTTTTGCTTAAAATTAAGAAGATGAAACATTCTACTTATAAAAAATTATATCAAGCTCATTTAGGGGTTATAGACGAAAAAAGTTTACTGGAGTCTCGAAACCAAGAGTCGGATCCATTTTATCAAAATCTTATCGATCTGATCGTTACAAACAATGCTCCTGTGGTTCAATGGGATGTAAAACCATTTACCTCAGAGTTTCTATCAGGGTCTCCGCGTCAAAAGTTAGATGAAACTTTTTTCGCTTTCATTTTGCGCGTGGTTGCCATCATCAAAGAAGAAAGCTATGTTCGCACATATCAAAAACCTGAATCCCATAATATAGTGATGGCCTGGATTTCAATTTTGCGTAGCATTATGTGTTCCAGTTTGGCTTTGCTCTATAACGTACATTGGACTCCTGAAACGATTTTCACCCATCTTGAACCCGCAATCACAAAAATGATCAGCAAAGGTGAGAGTTCGGCTCTTCGTCAACTCATGACTGATTTAGGTATAACTCTAGCCCAAAAAGAACTTTACCTCGCTGAACGGTCGTTTGAGAAATTAAATTTTTTACAAGTTTTACAGTTTGGTTCCTTTTACTGGCGTTTTTTACACTGGATGGCTGAAGCTGTTGACTTGAGAGGTGAAGAAATGGCACCGTATAAAAAACAATGGAGGGAATTATTAAAAGGACCACTTTATCGAACGGTTCGGTGTCAGATTTGTATGGTTCATTTTTCAAACATGTTAAAAGAATTCGAAACGCAACTCATGGACGGTAAATTATCCCAGTTGTTTTTTACATTGCACAATCGAACTCACGCCATGAGGCGGGAAACCAACAAGTTTTTACAAGAGCCCGATTACACAGAAGATCAATACAAATTAGATTCTGAATTTATGCGCCAAGCTTTATCGACATAATACGAAGACTTTCTAGTTTTAGATTTTCGAATCGTGTTGATCCGCATTTTCGAAAACATGGATGGAGTCACGGCTACGCGATTTTCGAATGCCAAGGCGCAAACATCTCCGACAAATATGGGACACGAATTCCACCAAACTAAAGACACATCGTTTCCCAAACTTTCAGAGATGCAATCATTTTCATATCCTCGAATGACAGCATCGTTCAATATACCTCCATATGACCCGAGATAAATTTGCGGGTTGACCAAAACGAAATTTGGAGCAGGATTTTTTTGCGTAGGACTGAGGGTAAAAGTAGTCACGTCTGATTTTTGAAAACGATCAATTAATTCTTTTACAGATTGGTAAGGGATATAAATGTATGACATGGTTTATGATGTTGATTTATTATTTGTGCAATTTTATAAGATTAAAAAATCTTATTAAAAAAAAAAAAAAAAAAAAAAAAATTTTTTTTTTTTTTTTTTTTTTTTCTAAGATTTGTTAATTTTATAAAAAAATTGTATTTTCAGATAATAATCCTTTTCTTGAAATTTATAAAATTCGTAAGTATTATCAAAATAGGTTTGAATGTTTTTATCACCAACAGAATAACCCAATTTTGCCAATTGTTTTGTTAGAGAATGGAAAAGTTCATAACGGTCATTTGAATGTCTTCTAAGATTGTAACGTTTCACTGTATACTTCACATCTTTTTGGTTACTTTCTACTTCACATGTAGCTATTCTTACATTACTATGCTTTAAATCTTTTTCACCAAACTCGTGTATATAAAAAATTACTGTTCCTCTTGATGTTTGAATTTCCATGATGAGAGGTAGCCGAAATATCAACTGGATTTATCTATTAGAGTATGCATTTATATATTTATTAAAAAAAAAAAAAAAAAAAAAAAAAAATTTTTTTTTTTTTTTTTTTTTTTTTTTTTTTTTTTTTTTTTTTTTTTTTTTTTAGAAATGAAAATTTAAAATTCTTTTAATATAAAAAAATTGAGTTTGTAGATAATGTCATCATTTCTAAAAATAGATATTTGTTAAGCAATTTTAAATCAGCATTTTATTTACAAGTGCATCTACAAATTCTGTAGGATCTGAAGAATCCCTTTGAATCCATTCTCTAAAAATTAACTCCCTATTGGTTGTCGGACAAATTAAAGTTTGTTTTAAAAATGAATTTTCAGTCATACAATCTACTCTTCCCGTAAAATTTTCGTTTTCCACTCTCGATTTCTCCCTTCTACATGGTGAAGTTTTGTCGTTCGAATCCAAATGAAAATACGGACCGCATACGCAATGTTTTCCGTTCCAACCCATGAATGGGAGGGGATTCGGAATGTCGCGTAAACAATAATCTGCCAAACACATAAAAGGAAAAATGGAAATCATGGGTGTTCCGTCTAAAGATTTCGATCCGCAATTGCATCGATATCGAAGATTTTGCCCCAGAGGTTCATAATAATCGTCAATATTATCCCCGGCCTCTTCATTTTTTAGATAATCCCACAAGACATTCAAATCATCATTTTCGGCTTCTTCGTTTTTACAGGCTTTTTTCTTATCCCCTTTAAACACAACTTGGTTCAGAGGCAAGCATGACCATCCTGCCAGGGAAAACACATGATAATTTGCTTTTAAATTACATTTGTCTACTCCTTTTGGCAAACAATATGTACCTGGGGTTAATTTTTTATTCATGACATATATGCGTTCGTCGTGATTCGTAATGTGAGAAAGGACAAATTCATTTCCGTTACTGCAAAATTTGTTACAGTCGCACGGTTCACCGGAAGGGCATTTGAAACCTTGCAGAGGACAAATGGATTTGGAAATGGGGTTTACGACTCTTTCGAACAAGTTAATTAATCGATCTTTATCCGTGAGATTAGGTTTGTAATATAAATTAATCATAGTAACAAAAATTATCATGAATAAAATCAAAGAAATGTATTTATTCTTTGGCATTCTGTGCTTGATGCTCTTGGCTTTTAACTTGGAACTAGTACCAGGTCGACCCTGGCATGGGCATTACATTTTGATATGGAAATGGAACGAATTTACACTCTTACGGATTTTTCCTCAAGACATATTTGTTTTGGTTGATAAAGATTTGATTTACAGATACGAGATGACTTCTTCGAAAAACACATATATTCCAGCCATTTGTCTAAATACAAAGGTGGAACGGGATATTTTACACTATCGGTACCTGTTGGAATGGATTAAAGAACCGCCGGTGTTGAAATCTTACCCTCCGGATTTGTCTGATGATGTGGAAATTTTGAATCACGTGTCAAAGAGTTTGACATGATGGTACAAAAGCTTTTATAGGATGCCGTAGTATAAATTTTTATATGTGGATGTCTTTCTCGTAATTCGTTTATAATTTTATCTTGCTGAAACCACATTTTGTATACGCAAACGAGACGGATATCTGTCAATTCCAAATACAGATGAAAAAATTCCAAACCAATTTTACAAGACTCGTCTGTATGTTCTAATTTGATTCGAAAAGGATAATATGGAAAGATGGATGTGAAACGAGGCAATCTGGGAAGTTTTGAATTGTTAAAAGGAACGAGAATAACACCCTTTGCCCCAAAAACCAAACGAGATAAAACTGGTACAGGTGGATCAAATGCAACGAAATGTGGTACTTTGGAAAAACTCTGAACTACGTCAATCCAACGCTGAATAAAAAAACGAGTTTCATCCATTTTGTTGTATCGACGAAATAGCCTAAAATAATGTTCGGCAATTTGAACTTGCAAACGATCGTCTTGAAATGAAAATTGAAATTGTTCCATTTTTGTAAATGCACGCGACCAAATATTGCCATTTAAATAAAGAAATTTACATCTTAAAAAAAAAAAAAAAAAAAAAAAAAAAAAATTTTTTTTTTTTTTTTTTTTTTTTTTAATGTCTACCTCTTAATCTTAACACTAGATGTAAAGTACTTTCTTTTTGTACATTATAATCAGATAATGTTCTTGAATCTTCCATTTGTTTTCCAGAAAAAATTAATCGTTGTTGTTCGGGAGGTATGCCCTCTTTATCCTGTATTTTATTTTTAACTACCTCTACAGTATCACTGGGCTCAACTTCCAAAGTTATGGACTTTCCGGTTAAAGTTTTTACAAATATTTGCATCGTTATATTTTATATCTTTATTTATATTATTTTATCTGTAAACCGATTAAGAATATTTCTATTAACATGAAGAATATTCTTCTTCGTCATCACTCAAAGAAATGTTTGAAATATCCGCGACTAAATCATTTACAATATCAACCTCAAATAAAATGCCGGTCGTACAAATCTTTTTACTTCTTCCAACTCTTTTCTTTGTTGCGAAATGATCATTTATAGTAAATGTATATTTTATAGCCGGTTCCACCAACAATGCTATACGTTTGTTTGTAGCATGATAATGTAAAAGTTCGGCATGAACGAATCGTTTCCAACGTAGGTTATTCAAAACGCAATCGGCCAATATAAATGAATCTTTCGATTTCCAATAAGTCATGTTCAACAGTAAGCAAAATATTCTTTTCTGACTGATAAACAATTTTTCGAAATCGACCCAATGACAATCTTCAACATCCATTACCCAGTTGGATGCTTCTTTCACAGAAACATCAGCCCTACTGTACGTAAATTCAATGTGTTCCTGATTTTTGTCTGGATATTTCTTCAAAAACTTTACCGCGGGACAAGAAACAGATTTATACTCACTTAAAGTTTTAACTCTGCGATAAATTGAGAATTTTTTAGGATCCCTGCATAAGTAATTGGCTTCTAATATCGTTTCAACCCAAAGTTGCCAACCTGTTCTGATTTTTTCCTCTTTTGTGTTTAAAAGTTCATAAAAATTATTTTTCCAAATTTGATTCAGTATTTTATCAGTCATAAACTCAACAAGACCATTAATTTTCTTCTGGAAACCTTTTGTTATAGGTTTGGGATCATCAAAGGTTTCGTATATATATCTTTTTTTGGACAAGATGAGGAAATGTTTTATGCGTTGTTCATATTTCAACTCTACGTTCGGTATATTTAAAAATGCATTAATTTGATTGCAATTTTCGACGGGCCATTTATGAACCATTAAGCTGTCCGTGTCAGCGTAACAAACGTCGTAACCCAGTTTTTTCAAATAATGATAGGATCCCAATAACTGATAACGTGCAAGAGTCACAATTGTCATGGCTACGGGTAAATAGGTTAGAGGCGAATCCTTGGCGGCCATAACTCCGTAAAGAGAATTGATCAAGATTTTTATACCCAACTGGACATTGTAATGATAAATTTCTTTGGTTCGTTTCCACTCTTCCTGATGATGCTTCCGCATTTCAAGAAAATGGTCCACGATTTTTGGTAAAAATGCTTCCGTGTGCGGGTTAATAACAATGGCTATTTCATCCAAAGCGGGATCAAATTTCGGATAGGAAAATGTAGACATTTCCAAATTTTTTTCAAAATCGTCATCGGAATGTTGTCGGTACGGAATACAAACCATCTGTTTTGCTATTTCGTTGGATAACCATTCTTCCCGAGTCATGATTGTACATGTACCATAACACAAATTGCTGCTTCGTAACGCATTTGGATACATGCTTGAAAAATCCATGACCGAGACGTCTTCTTTTATTTGTTCAGGAGTACAAAAATTTAACGCACCTTGATAAGTTTTTCCTTGGAAAAACTTTTCGTACTCTGAGGATGTTTCGAAAAAAGTTGGATTGATAAAATAACCTAGACGCGTTCCATAAGTCTTAAACAATTCCAACAAGTAACGCGAATTTCCCAAATATAAGACTTGCGTGGCATCCAAAGCGGTGAAATTGGCACGTTCGACCAAAAAAGACAGTACATGTTCCTGTACAAACAACCTGTACACAAGTTCTGAATCTTTTAAACAATAGTCCAAGTAGGTGCGAAACGTTCCAAATTCAGAAGATTTTGATACCGTTTCAGGTTTCAATAAATTGAAGCACTTTTCAACATCTCGTTCATCCATCAGATTGCTGGCTAAAGAAGGATTTCGATACCAACTCCATATTCCCGTGGATTTGACTTGGATTTTGGTTTCTTTCAACTTTACCCGAGCCACGTCATCCAACTTGAAACTTGGTAAATCGTAACCTGAAAATGTTTTGATATAAGTGTAGAGATCCAGAACCGTTTTATTTTTGTATGTGACCACCAAATTTGAACCCACTTTACTGGACGTGTAATGGGAAAGCACTTTGTATAGATTAAGCCAACAAAGCCTTGCAAAAATACACGGGAAATCAAACGCGTTGATGTTGTAACCAGTTATAATTTGAACATTGTCCAACAAAGCATGAAACTTTACCAACATTTCTGATTCAGTTTCAAATGCGTGTTCGTAATCGGGTAAAGGTTTTCCACCTTCTGGAAGCAAATAGAGCAACCATTTTTGAATTCCTTGACGCCTGTTCCATTTGTAAATACTCATCATGACAATTCTGTCTGATTTGTGATGACCTATCGGAATGTGGTTACCGACTAAAGGTACAGATTCAATATCAAACGCAGCCACGGTCCAGTCTGGTTCGACTCTGAAACTGGATACCATCCTTAAAGAATCTGTCAAATTTTGAGAATCGTTTATAAACTCGTACCATTTGTAATAAAACGAATACGTCTGGTATTTTGAACACAAGTCAATATAAATTCGTACCAACCAGTCGTCTGGATCGAAATATCCAACTTTGTATTTGTGGAATAATTGCCCAACATCTTTATGAGGAGCCGTTGTATATAATTTGTAAAAGGGTTTTGATCGATAATCCAACTTGTTTTTAGCTAACCTGTCTTGAAAATATGGTAAAATTTTTTTAGCGTTTCCAATTTCTTGATATAAAACATTATTGCGAGGAAAAAATTCCTTTAGGGCGCCAACGACCTTGTCAATGTTGTTTGTGCATACACCGATCCAATCTTCGTAATATTTAATTTTTTTTACGTAATTTCCTTCTTGATCAAGAAACGTAATTTCTATCTCTATTATAGAATTGTGGCGCTTAAGAAGTCTCCAAAGAATAGAAAAGTACATGATTAAAAAACAAGTTGAATAAATGCACTTTAATATAACATCCTATTTAAAAAAAAAAAAAAAAAAAAAAAAAAAAAAAAAAAAATTTTTTTTTTTTTTTTTTTATTTTTTTTTTAACATTTAAAACTTACTAACAGAAACGCAATCATGTTATTATAAAAATTTAACTTGACCAATATTAAAAAAAAAAAAAAAAAAAAAAAAAAAAAAAATTTTTTTTTTTTTTTTTTTTTTTTTTTTTTTTTTTTTTTTTTTTTAGTTGTTGAGTCTCAGATATTTTTACAAGTTCTAATATCTTTATAATATCTATTTTTAGAATTGACGCCATTTACAAACTCGAAATTTTTAATATTAATTAATTTAAAATTTTTCACATCCGGTTTGCTGAGGAACAAAAAATATAAATTCTATTTTTACAATCATGACGTCATTTACAAACTCGAATTTTTTTAATATTAATTAGTTTCAGATTTTTCACCTCCAGTTTGCTGATATACACAAGTTTATGCATCCATTTCTCTGAGAGTATCTTCTATGTTCTGAAACTTAGCTTCTTTATAATCTTTTATAACTTTCTCAAATTTATATCATTTATTGATGAATGAGAAACAGAATATCCACAATGTTCAACACCAGGATTTTGACTTGGAATAATTGATATGCTAAATGTATAGACTAGAGTTTATGCATCCATTTCTCTGAGAGTATCTTCTATATTCTGAAACTTAGCATCTTTATAATCTTTTATAACTTTCTCAAATTTATATCATGTACTGATGGATGAGGATCCACAATGTTCAACACCAGGATTTTGACTTGGAATAATTGATATGCTAAATGTATAGACTAGAGTTTATGCATCCATTTCTCTGAGAGTATCTTCTATATTCTGAAACTTAGCATCTTTATAATCTTTTATAACTTTCTCAAATTTATATCATGTACTGATGGATGAGGATCCACAATGTTCAACACCAGGATTTTGACTTGGAATAATTGATATGCTAAATGTATAGACTAGAGTTTATGCATCCATTTCTCTGAGAGTATCTTCTATATTCTGAAACTTAGCTTCTTTATAATCTTTCACAGCTTTCTGAAAAAGTTTTTTATGTGGTTACGTAAAAGTTGTAAATCTTCTAATCCTTATAGACTAGAGTTTATGCATCCATTTCTCTGAGAGTATCTTCTATGTTCTGAAACTTAGCATCTTTATAATCTTTTATAACTTTCTCAAATTTATATCATGTACTGATGGATGAGGATCCACAATGTTCAACATCAGGATTTTGACTTGGAATAATTGATATGTTAAATGTATATACACAAGTTTTTGCATCCATATCTCTGAGAGTATCTTCTATGTTCTGAAACTTAGCTTCTTTATAATCTTTCACAGCTTTCTGAAAAGGTTTTTTTTATGTGGTTACGTAAAAGTTGTAAATCTTCTAATCCTTATAGACTAGATCCCGTATGAAAAATAGCTTAATATCATTATGCTTGCTTTTATAATATTCGATCGGAAATTCATAACGGCCTGTTATAAAAAATCAATTTTACAAAACTTATAAGATTATGTTTAGTTGATAAAAATACTATGTAATAAATAAGTTTTTAACAAGCCCTTTCAAACAGGGTTTCTAGCACATATTTGAAAAACAAAGATTGAATGACTTGCAATAGGTACGTATTTAATAACTCTTTTCAAACAGGCTTTGTAATACATGATTCAAAAACGAGTTTTAGAAAAGAAGGAGTAAACGCCTTGCAACGGGCAAGTATGTATCAAATCCTTTCAAAAAGGATTCGGAAACGAGTGGGGGAAAACAAGAAGTAAATGCCTTGAAACATGTAAGTATGTCCTTTCAAACAGGATTTTTAGCATATGATTCAAAAAAACTAGTTGGAGAAAACCATTATATTCCATCGCCGTAAGTGGGGACCCTCCAAGTGGGGGTGTGGATTGGGGTATGGAGAATTTTTTTTTTTTTTTTTTTTTTTTTTTCCAGCAAACCGGAAGTTAAAAATCTGAAACTAATTAATATTCAAAAATTCGAGTTTGTAACTAACGTCATGATTCTAAAAATAGATTTTACAATTTCAATTTTTGTTTCTTAGCAAACCGGAAATGAAAAATCTGAAACTAATTAATATTCAAAAAATCGAGTTTGTAAATGACGTCATGATTCCAAAAATAGATATTATAAAGAGATTGAAACTTGTAAAAAAATAATCTGAGACTTAACAATTTAAAAATATTTGTTTAAAAAAAAAAAAAAAAAAAAAAAAAAAATTTTTTTTTTTTTTTTTTTTTTTTTTCAATGTTTGGCTCGTATGATTTTCCCACAGCTTTTACATTTTTTATACAAGCTTGGCATTTCATCTATTGCTCTATCTTGCTTTAGAAAAGAAATATATTCGGGAGCTTCACAACATTGTCTGTCACGAGTATATTTTGTAAGCCATTCTTTACATTCTGATTCGGTAAATAACTGTATCATTTTCAACAAAGGTTCTGACCAAGAAAAGATGATTCAAGCTTTCTTCTTGTGTTTACTGTTAATCTATTATTGGTATTTTTACGCATCACCTCTTTTTCAACACATCGCAAAGCCGCATGCTGGATCCCCTTCCGATCCCCCAAAGCGCCAATTCCAATTTGATTCGAAACAGCCTAATCATTTTCGATTTTTAGTCGATGGAAAGCCTGTTTGGGAACACATGTTACCTGTCGATACTTTTACGTTTCATCGAGATAAAATTGTTCAAAAAGATCCGTGCTACGGATATCCAAACCATGCTGTCGTACCGGCAAAAGGAAAAGTTCTTTACGATTATTTGAAATCAAACTCGGACACTAAAAACATTTTGAATTTTAAGGAAAACAGTTCTTTTACAGTTCAGGAAGGAAACGTGTTTTATTTTAAGTGTATGCAGAATCACGTGGATAGACTCCAAATGTGTCCTTCTGGTACCATACTCACAGGAAACCGGTGTCAAGCTATTGATTCTTGTACGGGAAAAAAGGATGGAACCGTGCTTCCTGATCGAATTTCTTCTCGCTATATTGTTTGCATGAATGGGAAAGAAATGATTAAAAAATGTCCCCCGCAAATGGTTTTCCACCACAATCGGTGCGAGTCCATGGATGATCTCAATCATTATTGCCAATACTTTTCTGCACCTCTTCAGTTGGACGACGAAACGCGACTCGAATGTCGAGATGGTAAACCATTTTACATCACGTGTAAGTCTGGGACAAAATTTATCGACAATGATTATTGCGAACCTGCAAATTGCATTGGATTACCTGACGGAACAAACTTACCACTCCCTGAACGGAAAACGGACCTTTTTAAATTTTCACCGGGCTACATGACTTGTCGAAAAAACAAAATTCACGAAATTGTGGAATGCTCGCAAAATTGGGACGAAAGCCTGAGCAAAGGCGAAAATTTGTTGTCTTTACCCATGGTTTTCGACCCCCAAAGCAACCAGTGTTCTGTCCCCACGTTTTGCGAAAATGTTTTCTCAGATGACCCAGATGTAATTGTACCCGTTTACGAATTTACCAGACACGTGAAAAATTGGAAATTTTCTGAGATTTTTGATCGTGCCGCAGGTTTCGTATGCGAAAATAAAACTCGAAAGCGCAAGCTTCTTTCACCGGACAAGCGAATTTCCAAACGTTTCAAAGAAGAATCTGCTTGCGGACCTGAAATGCCCGAAAAATTGCCCATATTTAACAATTCTAAAAGTTTTTACGATTGTACTGGGGGAAGAATCGAAACATGTCCCCCGCAGACATTTTTCAATGGTTCCGCTTGCATTCCGGAACCGGTCGACGCCTTTAAATTAAACGACTTACCACTTTTCAAATTTGACTCTTTGAATCTCGAATCTTGGATCAAACCGTTTGATTATTCAAAAACTCCCTTAATTTCTTGCCAAGAACCCGAATCTACTTTAATCGAACTGTACAACATTTGCTCTCATCCTGACTGTTCGAAATACGCATTCGTGTCTCAGATTCCAGACATGGCCATTCTGTTACCTCGCGAGCAACAAGCCAAATGCAAATTTTATGAAAATGAGAGACTCTTAAAGAAGGAATCTGTGGATTTCGACTACCATTTTTGGAGTCAAAAAATATCGAATGACGAAAAAGAAAAGCCTTGTCAAGTGGGTCAAAAACTTCAAACGGGGAATTTTATTTGGGACAGTACAGTATATGCCACTTGTAACTTGGATCAGCCATTTGTTTTTTGTCCCTCCACGCACAGCCAGCGTATCCTTTCTGTACCTGGTGGTTACTTTGCCTGCGAGCCCCCGAGTACAAAATCATATGTTTTTAATATAGCGGATTGGACCCTTTTCGAAACCAACGAAATCAAACACATTTGGCCAGCGTATTGGAACATCAACGATACCAAATTCCAATACATTCGAAGATCCAAAGCCAAAAAACAGGAAATTTTAACCTTGGCTGGTTTGGACATCAAGTTGGGTGAAAGGCTCAATTTGCTCGCTAATCAACCAGTCAGGTTAGAACCGAGGTACAGGGTCACGTATCCGCCCAACGTGGCATTCGAATATGACGATCGAAACAGTAAGAATGTGCAAACATCAACGCCGAATCACGGATTTATGGTCAAGTTGAAAAATTTCACGAGCAAACCGTTGAATTTTGCTACGCATAGACCCATTCTTTTTGTTGAATCGTTTGATCATTTACTGTACGTTTAAGCAAGTGTTTTGTAAAGAATATGGACGACCGTTCTTTGGCTAATGGAGTTTTATTTTATTCTTCTTTGTACGTAAACTGTGTTCTTTTAGCGATCGGCGTAATGACTGGTCGTTGGATTTTCATGCTTTTGATCTTGTTGACGATTGGATTAACAACTTATATGATGTACGTTGCCTCACATAACGCAGATCATTTAAAAAATATCGGTAGCTGGGCGGAAAACAATTTTTCTAAATATCTTAATCAGTTGAAGAAATTGTTTTAACAAGAAAAGCTCGAACTTTTCTTTCTACCACATAAATATTGAATTGACCCATTGATTAAAAAAAAAAAAAAAAAAAAAAAAAAAAAAAAAAAAAAAAATTATTTTTTTTTTTTTTTTTTTTTTTTTTTTTAAACTATTTGTATACAATCAAAACTTTATTTCTTTCTGATTTCATATTTCTTAAAGTTTTTATTTTAAACTTGTAATTTAAACATAAAATAGATAAATATTCAATATGCATAGCAGAATAGCAACGTTCTCTCAATTTATGTTTCTTTATTGGAACATAATAAGCTTTAAATATTCTATTATATAAATAATCAGATAACAATACTTTATACATACGTTTTGATAAAACACAACAAGGTACTAAATATAATATTGAAGATTCAGAAGCATATTTAATAAATGTTTTAACAATTCTGATAGATAAATTTCTACAAGTATGTATGCCTATCCATACATTAAATATTGGTGATATTGATTCAAATATTTCATCATATATGTCACATTGTATAAAATCACATATATTCATTTTATTTAGTAGATTTATACCCATATATCTATTTAAATCAAGACAAGTTATTTTACAATTTAAAAAATGTATACCACATGCATTTCCTGAACATATATTAAGTATTTTTTTGTTTTTATTATCTATAACATCAAATACAGATAATGTCTCCGAATACTCTTTTTCTAAAATTTTTTGAGGAAAATGATGTTTATTAAATGTATTTATTAAAAATTTTATAGTAATATTTACAGAATCGTTTAATACAGTTAAACTATGTAATATAAAAGTTCTCAGACAATAATTGTCAAATTTAAATGACTTGTGTTTCAAATCAAAGCCCATATATTCTCTTAAAAATTTTTCAAAAAACATCTTTACATGACATTCTTCATATTCCTTAGACATGTAAAAAAAAATTATAAGATTTTTTACTATAGGGTGCATATTATATAGATTTGTTGTACCTACAATAAGATCATAGGTCTGACCTTGAAATATAATTTCTATTTTTGTATCACAATCTAATAAATTTTTTAACAATTTATCATATATAGCTGAAACTAACAAATCTTTAAATCCATTTCTTAATGAATCTATATTTTCTAGCATAGATATATAACTCAATGAATCTTCATTTTCTTGAATAGTTTGAAAAAAATCATAATACTCATTAATATCTCTATATATAATTAAATCCATTTTATACAACTTTAGAAAGAAACATGATTGAAATTTGTACTACATTTATATATATCTATTAAAAAAAAAAAAAAAAAAAAAAAAAAAAAAAAAAAAAAAAATTTTTTTTTTTTTTTTTTTTTTTTCAAGGAGTTGAATATTTACAATATTCAAATTAAATAAAAATATTTTTACGAAATCCATCCAGGTTTATTTTTAATTTGTTCATAAATTAAATATTTACGCCATTCTGTCGGTTGAATATTATGATATAAAGTTTTCCATGTTATGTTTGCATACATCCTATATAATCTATGATTCCAACATACAAATAGCATAAACATCCACAAAATTATAACAAACATTATCTTACCTTTCAAGATGCATGTTAAATAAAGTATGTCAACTGGTAAATTGATTTCAACTAATGGAAGCACGAACAGACGCAGGAAGCGTGAGGCTCCCTCACTTCAGCCGTCAAATAAAAATCCAAAATTAACGAAGCCAAACACTTCAAATCAGGCTAATAGTGAAAATAGAGATATAAATGTTTTACCAGCCAGAATGGAAATGGAGGTAGAGGAAATGAATAAAATTAACGAGCAGCCTATTAACTCGACAGTTGATGAAAATGATGAGAAATTTAATCACATACCCATTTTAAATGCAAAAGATAATAAAAACGCGGAAAATCTGAACAATAACGTTTCCAAGCCCGCAAATGATGATGATGTTAGCATGTCAACTGATGAATCCAACAAACCCTCAAATACATCTGTCGAACCCACAGATGAATCTAAAGAAATCGGGGACAATTCTGATGAAATTCCAAATGAATCTACAGAAATCGGGGACAACTCTGATGAAATTCCAGATGAATCTAAAGAAATCGGGGACAATTCTGATAAAATTCCAAATGAATCTAAAGAAATCGGGGACAATTCTGATAAAATTCCAAATGAATCTAAAGAAATCGGGGACAATTCTGATAAAATTCCAGATGAATCTAACGAAATCGGGGACAATTCTGATAAAATCCCAGATGAATCTAACGAACTCGAGGACAATTCTGATGAAATTCCAGATGAATCCACTGACAATAATGAAATTCCATCCACTTTGGCAGAGAATGAATCCGTTAAAGGTGATGAATCAGGCGGATATTTTGAGATGTATCTCGAAAAAGGCTATGCCACTCGAAATAACGGTAAAGAAGAATATTATGCAAAAAACTGCGATAAAGATGAATTTTATTTTACAGGTCCAACTGGAGAAGATATTTATGCAACAAAAATAATAGAAGTTGGTAATTCAAGTCAAACAGTCGAATATCCGGCGAAAAATAAAGATGGGAAATTTGATTACATTTACGAACGCGGAATTCCAAAGTATCCGGAAAATAAAACTACAGGTAATTTAATTTTTCCTAAAGATCCACAAACAAATGAGGAAATTTATCTCCAAAATTCAGATGGAAAAGTAATTGACTATCCCGCAAACAAATTCGGTCGCCAATTTTACCGCAAGGATGCGGATAACAATGACGTTCCTCTACCTAACAAGTCATATGCAGAAGAAGCGGATGGAAGCCAAATTTATCCAAAATTAAATAACGGAAATGAATACTATCTAACAAGAGATGATAATAAAACTGAATATGGAGCCTATAGGATTGTAAATGGAGAAAAAATTCATTACTATGCTAAAAAAATTAATGATGATAAAATTTATCCTCGAATATGGTTGTAAAAAAAAAAAAAAAAAAAAAAAAAAAAAAAAAAAAAAAAAAAAAATTTTTTTTTTTTTTTTTTTTTTTTTTTTTTTTTTTTTTTTTTTACATATTTTCCGTGTCTTCTGAATCTTCATCTGAAAAATCTACATCCTCATTATCGTTTACTTCCTGATTCTTCTTTTTAAATAACTTTTCTAAATACTTTTCAGTCTTTACCATACATTGAGCCAATAATTGATCTTTAGACAATTCTTCGTGAAAGAGTCGTTGTTTTTGCCCAACTATGTTTTCTAAATCATAATACACATATTCTTCAAAAGTATTTAATAATTGGTTCTCACGTATATTGTGTTTTTTATCACTTCTATATTCACTTGTTATTTTCTCCAATATTTCTAATTTTCGTATCGTTTCCTGTTGAATTTCTACTATATTTGGTATTTCATTTACTAATTCATTAAATTTTAGTTTAAAATATGCTTTGTATATGGTAAAAAACAAAGTTTGAATTTCCGTAACCGACCAACTTTCACTCAATCTACACTTTTTTTCGAATCCTTCTTCGTCATTACGATTAACAAATACACGTTTATGTTTATATTTTAATTCGTTCGTTAAATTTTCTAAAAATTGTTGTTTTGAACTCGATTTTAGTTTTAGTTTTTCTGACCAATCATTGTAAAAGTTATTAAATTGTGATAATTCCTTTTCTAGAGTTTCAATATGTTTCAAAATTTCCGTATAATAAGTCTGAAAATGTTTCTCAAACGTAAAATTTTCATTTAAAAAGATGTTTTTATCGGGTATTGAAATTTTTAATTTCGTATTTAGAGCACTAAAAGCAGAATCAATTGTGGATAAAATATCAATAAAGTTTACGTTCTTAATATCGAAATACACTTGTAATTTATTTGAAAGATCAACGTTTCCATAACAATTTATAATAAAGTCACTCTTTATTACATCGTTATAAAATGTTTTATAGTTGAAATTTTTGGATACATTAAAAGTTTTTAACAATTTCTTACATTGCCTTTCTAATACTAAATATTTTTTATTTGCGGTTTTTCTTATAAATTTAGATTTACTACTTTTAATTTCGGTTACATCATCTTCAGGTACGGATAATTCAAGATTGTTTAACATTATAATCTTCCAGTTTTCAAAGTTAGCGTCATATGGATATTTTGTATGCAATTCCATAATAAAATTTATTGTGTCATGAATAAGTAATTTCATCCATTCTGATTTTTGAAAAATTTCGGAACCTACAAGCGTTGCAAAATTTATCAAAAAGTCAGTAACCTCGTTTAAAGAATCGTCAACATAGTTTGGATTTTTAAAGTTTTCAGATTTAAAAGAGAAAAAATTTGAAGCAAATTCAAACAGAATCTTACATCTTTTTCGAAATAAAGTTTTCCACTCATTGTTATTTTCAATTGGTGAATCCAGAAATAGATTCGAAGCCTCTTGCAAAATAGTTTCATGGTCGTTAAGTTTATCGAGTGAATCCTTATCTATTAAAGTATATTTTTCCATCCAGTCATCTTTTAAACTTGTATTAGTTTGAATCATTTCACTATAAACTGATTTAAAAAGTTCAAGAGCTTTTATTAAAAACGGACTCATTTCCTCAAATTTACTAAACCAATTTTCGTCTTTGGAAAATTCGGGGTTGAAATTAATGACAATACTGTTCAAAAATGTAAATACACTTATGATTTTTTCAGGAAAAGTTTCGACGGTTAAATCGCAATTAAATTGCTCGATCACAGTCTTATATTTTGTATAGTTTGTGAAAATTATTTCTAATTGCGGGATTAAGTTATCATCGTTTGTTAATGAAGCCAACTTTGCAATTTTTTCCAATTTGGCTGAATAATCCGGATTTTGATTCAATATGTTTATTACTTGATTTGCGAAATTTTCAGGAGTCACGTCAACTAAATCGGCTTCTGTTTTCAATTTTTGACATTGTTCGTCCACCTGCATTATTATTTCATTTTGTTCATCAAATTCTCGAATAAAAGAATCATCTAAATCATCTATATTCTTATATTTTTCTCGTAATTGTTGAAGGATTAGACGGGTTTTTTCGCGATTTTTGTATAATTTGTAACCTTGTCTACGTTGTTTATAATTTTCTAATCGATTTAACGAGCTTTTACATTTGTCGATTTCATTCTTTAATTCCTCTATATAATTCTGATTCGTTTGTTCACGTGATTTATATGTATTTAATTCAGCTTGAATATTTTGTAATTCAACAGATTTTTCATCCAAATTCCGTTCTAATTCTTTATTTTTTTCATCAGAAATTTCTTTTAAAGATTTTTGCTGGCTCAAGTTTTGGTTTAAATCATTTATTTTATTTGATAATGTTTCAATAGTATCCATCAATGTTTTTTCTCTATCGTTTTCATTTTCTTTTTTCAGTTTTTCTACTTGAAGTTTGCAAATTTCAATTTGTTTTTCCAATTCCTCTTTTGATTGAATGCATTTTTCTTTTTCTTTTTCCAGAGTTATTTCTTTAGTTTGATACGTTTTCAACTCATTTTCCAGTGTTTTTTCATTCTCTTCTAAATTATTCACTTTTGAATGTAATTCTTCAATTTCCTTTTTTAATGACTTTTCGCGTTCACTTTCATTTTGAGTTTTTTCATTTTCCAAATTTCGAATTGTTTCCTTGTACTTTCTTTCATTTTCTGTACAGTTTTCTAACTTGCTTTTTATCTCTTTTTGTGTCTGAGTTAATTTATCAATTTCCTCATTTGATTGTTTTTCCAATTTTTTATATTTTTCTTTTTCAATATTCAGCTTTGATTCAAACTCTTCTCGAGATTTTTTATTTAAATTTTTTTCTTTTTCTATTTCTCTCTTTAAATTTTCCACTTCATCTGTTAATGTTTTATTGATATCTTGCAATGACTTCAAATTTTCGTCGTTATTTGGATTTTGTGAATAATTCTGATTCATTTGTAACTGTCCCATTTGGTTATTTTGAGGAATAGCTTGGGAAAATGGAATTGCTGCAGAAGGTGATGAGGTAAAATTACTTTGCGATGCAACAGGTGGAAACATGTTAATAGAGGATGCTGGAAGAAAGGAACTAGATTGCTCCATCATTGGATCTTCTAATGTAAAAGACGATAAAGGGATGGGACGAATTCTTTTTCTAGAGTTACAAGTATAACTGATTTTTTCTCCGCTACTGTCGACTTGTTTCAGATACTGTTCACTTTTTAAAAGTTCATCTTCTTTCTGGTCAAGTTTTTCTTTCAATTGTCTTATTTTGGTGTCAAGGGCATTTATTTTCTTGTTTTTTTCCTGCAATTCATTAAACAACTTGTCTTTTTCTCGATTACATTCATCAATCTTTTGTATCAAATTATCATTTTCTTGCTTCATATTATCCAGTTTAGTAGACAATGATTGGTTGTACTCCTGCAATTTGTTTTCTAAAGTAGTCATATTAACAGAATGTATAGACGTGTTTTCATTTGTTTTGTAATCGTGCGTAGTTGGCAGCTGATTGAGTTTAAGCAAAAAATCCAAAAAACTATTGCTTTCAGTAAAGAGAGTTTTATTTTTATTAATTAGAGGTTGACTCAAGTCATAAGCTTGAATCAAGTCATTTCTCAACTCGCGACTCAGCGTATTAACAACACTTTGAGACAAAGAATCATCTGGATTCCTTTTAGATTTGATGATGGCTTCGACTAAGGCTTTAAAGACCATCTTGTTTCATTTTCCCCGAAAAGTATTTTGGCCACTTCTATTAGATCTGTGTAAATCAATTTGTATTTATCAGACGTTTGTATTTCAAGCCACAAAATAACCTTCATGAGTTGTGTTTTCTTCAAATGTAAATCGTACACGTAAAACGGCAAACCGAAATTTTTCCAAGTTTTTCGATCCTTGTACAATTGCAACCAAGTATCACACATGACAGAACCACTGTCCAAATATGATTCATTGGTTTGTTTTACCACCATGGGAGATACGTATTCCAAGTGACAAAATTTGTCTTTGGAAAACGCGCATAATATTCCCACGGGTTCAGAATCTGTGAAGAAAATTTCGCATTCATAAAAATCCGAATCATTTACCTTTTCGGGAGAATTTTCTGATCGTTTCAAAATTTTAAAAATCTCTCGTCCCGTGTATTCGGAAGGTAGAGCCTTGGTCACGGGGAAAAAAGAGTCATAACACAGGTAAAATGCAAATGGACTCCAACGATTAAATTTGTCCAATTTTCCAGAATGTCTCTTAAAGAACCGAAGATTAGCCGCTTCATCCAATGTCAAAAGACGTTTGTCTTTTTTCGCTTCGACAATGGTAACCAAACATTGAAAAGCCGCTTCCCTTCGACACAATTTTGTAATTTTATAAAAAGGATTCCACGTGGCTACTATATATAGCGTAGAAATTGCAAAATGACTATAAATAATTTTGCTTGATGGAAATAAGGCGCGTAATAATGTATTTACCGAATCGTCAATCACTTTTATACTATTTTCGTTATCCGTTCCCAGCGTGAAAAATAAAACAGATTGATTTTTATTAAAGTGAATCGGTGGGCATGGTCCCCGAATAACAATAATACTGTTATCTGGAGGCTCAATAGGGTTAATAGTAAATCCCATACACTTGTATGATATAATAGGTCGTTTGAAACGCATGGCGATGAAATGTTGTCGTCTAAATTTGTTTCCATAGACATCGATAAACTTGTCGTACTCAATTAAAGACTCCATCGTAAACTTGGTTAAAGTTATAATAAAAAAAAAAAAAAAAAAAAAAAAATTTTTTTTTTTTTTTTTTTTTTTTTTTTTAACCTAGTATAGAATTTTATAATGGTAAGACTTAGATCATACATTCTTATTTGAACTCAACAAATGAAAATTTTTATTTGTTGAAAAAAAAAAAAAAAAAAAAAAAAAAATTTTTTTTTTTTTTTTTTTTTTTTTTTTCACAATTTCAATTTTTCTTCCCCAGCAAACCGGAAGTGAAATTCAAATTTGAAATGAGATGACGTAGTTTTTAAATAATTATACATTTGATAATTTTTTCATTTCAGTTGTTAAAGGTATAAAATCTAAATATACATCTTGAACTGTTTCGTTCAATATTGCATTTAGAGCCATGTCCAATTTCTTTTTCGTATTCCATGATGTAGTAGATTGTTGAACTATTAAAAAAGCCCACCAGATATTAATAAATTTTCTTTTACATACAAATAACCAAATTCTATAAATTAACATGAAAACGTTAAACGAAATTAGGATTTGAATCAATCCATAAAGAGTTAAAAATATTTTACGATACACACTACATAGGGGTAAAAGGCAGTTAAACCAAGCACTTGTGTCTCCGCTACTTTGATAATAATGTATGAAACAAGAACCGTTATCTGGGAAAATTTTGTAAACTGCATTCCATGACCAATTAGAATGGCTCCAAAGGTTGTTGAAAAATAAATCTGTTAAGTACAAAATAATAATTAGGTAAATTATATAAAAAAATTCCAAAGCCCAAATCTTTAAAAATAATAAATTGCCCTTTGAATCCTTAATGACTTGTATTGCCTCGTCGGGCTTGTCGGCAAGATTTTCGAGATGGCGAAGATAATTTCCAAACCATTTTGACCAAATCGAGTATGGAAAATAAAATCCAAACGCTAACAGCATCAAATAAACAGATATCCATTGATAATAATCATGATATATTGTTACATTTCCATCAGTCCCTTTAGTCATGGTTCCGTTAATGTAGCATTTTGTATCAATAAAATTTTGAGTTAGACTTTTTACCGTCGATTGGCATATTATGTTTTCTCCAAACAATAGACGAGCCATGCTGAGACCTGTACAAAACAAAATTAAATTCCGAATATAAATTTGTTGGAAATCAATTAAGATACTATAACTTTGACTCTTTTTAGAATTAAACTTGATCAGTTGCAAAAGAGAATTCATCATAAATCTATATTAAAAAAATCTTCTTTACTTTAAAGGGCTTAGTTTTACAAAAAAAAAAAAAAAAAAAAAAAAAAAAATAAATATATATATATATATATATATATATATATATATATATATATATATATATATATATATATATATATATATATATTTTTTTTTTTTTTTTTTTTTTTTTTAAATCTGAATCAGAAAAATATTTTTCGTAGCCCACTTTCTCTTTTGATGCTAACCTTTTACTGCGGCGAAGGATAAAGTTTTCTAAATTTACATGTGGAATTGTTTCTATCGATTCATCTATTTCTATCGCTTCCCAGCCACCATGATCATCAATCCAAGGTAAAAGTTTTTCTTTCATAATGTTGAAAAAAAATAAAAACAGGAGTTCATTAGAAGTATAATGCATCATGAAATTAGAGACAACACACATGAATAACATGATCCGAGACCAACTAATATGATTTGTAAAAATTTGATTGTACAGACCCCGCAACATTGCATCTAATTTGTCTTCTGTTAAGTACCGAAAATAATGATGAGTTTGATAGATTCGAAAAAAGTTTTCTTTATAAAAACTTTTGCAAAATTCCAACACATGTTCGAAAATATTTTTTTCAATTGCATTTAAAGGAGGAATAGATTGTTTCATAGGATAAAAACTTTTTATGATATTAGTAACAACATTCAACAAAATGTAATTTGGTCGTACAAGTTTATTAGCCATAATGTTCTGTATTGAAGAGAAAATGAAAAATCCTTTACTTTATTTCTTCACCTTGTTAAAAAAAAAAAAAAAAAAAAAAAAAATTTTTTTTTTTTTTTTTTTTTTTTTTTTTTTAAATAATAATAATTTTAATTGAAACTTTCTTTTTCACATTCTTGGATTCTTTTGATATTATCTACATTGGCATTATAATATGATTTATCGTGATCTAACAGTTCGTCATACAAATCTCTTTCAAATATATCGCCGTCGCCTTCAAGAATGATATCATTCATGTCATCATCCTCATCAGACGAAACCTCAATCGGTTTATCAAACGAATTATCAGACGAAACATCACTGGGAAAGAGACTGGTATCACAGCGAGCGTAAAGGGGTAAATGGTCACTAAATACACTTTTATAAACACCACAACATAATAATGGCCTCGATGAAAATATGGCATCTATTGTTGTACTACCATTAGTTGTAAATTCTTTGGGATTGTTTCGCATTTGCAAGTAAAATACATCATCCAATGTATCTCTGAGATATAATCCTTCTTCTGAATTCATTTCAATATTAAAATCGCCAAATAATATTGTAAATATTTCTTCAGTTTTTAATAAGGTTTTACTTATTGCTTTTAAAATATTCTCTGCGGAGGTTTGAGGTTTCGCGTACAAAACAGCAATTTGGCATCGCTTCAATTTTACTACGATAATGTGAACCCCGATTTCATAATTTGCATATTTTTTATAACTATTTTCACCAAAACTCTTTTTCTTGAGATATATGGACACGCCAGACGGTTTTGGTGTAGAAAGGTCACTAAGAATTTCATAGGGTCTATTAAAACCTTCGAATAGAAATGTATCATTAGCAGTAGTCCAAGTTTCGGCGAAAAGTAAGATGTCGCTATTCATAAAACAGGGGTCGCTTTTAATATCGTCGTAATGTTTGCGGAGCGATTGTACGTTGTGATACATCATTTGAAGACCGTAAGGCTCATCACATTCCCGTAAAAATTTATATCTCGGAATGACGGGATTTTTCCTTAATCGCTCAAATGCTTTTGAGATAGGATTATCTTCTTTGGGTGATTTTGAATTTGGGAAAAGGTGTAATGTATTTAATTTTTTACAGCGAGAGCAAGCCACATTATAGAGTTGAGTTGACATTTTCGGTGTTAAAACAACCGCGCACTCCTCGAATGTTCCTCCTTGAGATTTGTGAATGGTCATGGATTCCGCTACTACAAGTGGAAATTGATTTCTAAAAAAAAAAAAAAAAAAAAAAAAAAAAAAAAAAAAAAAAAAAAAAAAAAAATTTTTTTTTTTTTTTTTTTTTTTTTTCAAATTTGCATTTGATACTCGATAGGTGGACCAAACCATCCATGAGTAAGCACACTTTCGAGTTGTTTAGCAGTATTTCCTTTAAATCGATCAATTCTTTTTCGAATGACTCGCCCGTCAGCTGTGGAGACTTCGTATACGCGTCCATCTTCCAAATTGTTTTCTAAACATTTTACTCGGCCGTTTGGTAATTGAAAATATCCTTTAAAATACACTAAATCAACGGAATGGTTAGTTTTATATTTAAATACAACATCCTGTTGAATGTCATGAATAATAACCCCATCAACTTTGAAAAGCGATGAGCCGAGATTATTTTTGTTGGAAACGTACGTTTGTACGTAATATCCTTTGACTAATTTCAATTGCGGTAAAAAATTTAGCAAAATAGCACGTCTACACCAACTTGCTGTGTCGAATCCTCGAACTTGATAAACGTCCAACAAAATAATTTCACCATTTTCCATCTTCTCTGCAGCAAACACATATCCGTCTCCCAAAGTCTGGTCGCGACGAATCACACATTCGTATCCTTCCCATTTTTCTTTCACTCGGTCTGGATAACTGTACACGAATCCAAAAATTCCATCCATTTTATGTGCATATAAGTACTGGTTTCCGTCGGGAATTTCTTGCACATAAGTTACAGGTTTTCGAAAGACATTTTCATTTAGCTTGTATGAGGGCGTAGAAAAATGACTCATGGCTTCGTAAATGCGTTTGTATTTACTTAAAGATTCCAGCAATTCAAACGGTTTAAAATTTTCGAGCTCTTTCTTGAACGTTCCGTATTCCCATTCAAACACCAACTTGTAGTCTAAACCACTTTGAAAAGCGTACAACTGTGCCTGCGAATCGATTTCGACGTAATCTCGAATTTCTTCTGTGAAAGGATTTTGGAAATTTCCCGTTTCGTGCAAAAATAATTTATTCAAAGATTCCTTCCATTTCGCGTAAGGTATTTCTACCGAGTGAACCCATTTAAACCATATGTTGTCGTGGTAAACGGAATGGGTAGATTCGATGCGTTTTATCTCCCACGTGCCGTTTTTGAATCGGAAATGTGGTTTAGCGTAGTATACAACTTTTTTCCGCGTCGAATAACCCAAATTTTGGAAAAACGGAGCAAAAGACGAAGAATGTTGAACTACAAGCCTAAATTCGTATTCGTGCATTATAGCGGTTATAAATTTCTTGTAGTTGGGAACTCGTCCACACAATCCACGAAAATTTGAAACGAACAACTAGTAGGAAAATACTTAAAATGGATAATAATAAAAACATGAGTTTGAAAATACTTCGGCGTACTGTCACATAAAGAATGGGTATAAGTAGAATGGGTATGGCCATGCATAAAATAATAGCATAACTGATATTTTTTTCAAGCGAACCAAACGAACCCGGGTTAAGTTCATCTAATAGTAACAATTCTTCAACCTGGTCCATAAGCTTTATTTAACACTTGATTAAAAAAAAAAAAAAAAAAAAAAAAAAAAAAAAAAAAATTTTTTTTTTTTTTTTTTTTTTTTTTTTGAGAATACAATTTGAAATTTATTTAATATTTAAAATTTCGTATTTGTAATCTGACTATTTTTAGACTATCTCTAAAAAAAGATAAATCTAAAATTCAGTTTCATTGAGGTATTGAAATTACAAGTACATGGCTAAGGAAAAGTGGATCCATTTAACATTTGCGCCAAATGTGTTAAAAGGTGATAAACTCTACGAATTAGTAATATATGTGGACCAACACAATACGTTTTACTTTTTTGGAAACTCAGTATTTTGGTGTCTGGGTTTCGAAGAACCTCATATATCCTTGCAACAGCTGGTTCCATCAACGGAACAACATAAACTTTCTTTTGGGAGCGGAATATTTTTGAAAGAAAACACTGTACGCAAATTGATAAATGATAGATTAATATCTGGTAATTTAAAATTTAAAATATTTCAAACTGTTAAGAGATTTCAAGCATGGTTTAACAACTACCTCGTCATATGTAAGAGTGGTCATGGAAAAACTTGCCCTTACTAAATACAACAGTAAAATTTTTTATTCCAAGAAACGAATTTCAATTTTTTAATTTTATTTTCTGTAATTGACAAAACACTGCTTAAAATCTCACGATCACGATTATTCATCAAAATTTTATATGGCCTTGGACCAATCATTTCCTTTCCGGTCAATAGTCTGAGGTAAGCTTCATTTGCCGTTTTTGAATTTCGAACATCCAAGAAAATGGGACCATCCGGTAAGGAACCTCTCGTTTCATCGTGAAAAATTGGAGGTTTAAATTCCACACCTTCTAAAAGGTCGTTGTATGGCGGAACATGATTTCTTTTACTGGCCAAGTGAAGATAATAATATCTCCTGTCACGATCGATAGCGAACAAATTTAAATGACTAGTTAAAATAACCAAATGTTTAACGCGTGGAGGTTTCTTAATCGTAAACCCAAAAGGAGGCTCGACGAGAAATAAAAAATCAATATCTTTTTCGACGGTTATTTCGACTTGATAATGAGACTGGAATTTCCATCGACATTTTAAATTTACCTCTTCTTGATAAGAAAAACACATGTCCAAGTAATAGTTTAACAAGTACGGCTGACGTCCCAAATTACCAAAAACAATACAAGCATCATGTTTTCTCCAAGATGCAACTATTCGTTGAAATCGACCTAGTTCAGTATAAGGTTTTCTAAATACGGATTGCTCCATGCGTTTTCGATGTGAGGATTCGTGTATCCAATCTGAATCGAATGTATCCATACCTTCGTAATAATATTTTTCCACCGTTTCATTAGCGGGTATAAAAACTGATTTCTTTTTTTCCATACTTGCTGTAAAAAAATGTTGAAATTCTAATTTATAAATATATTGTGTATTTAAAAGATGTGTATTTAATGTGTAATGTGTAATTAGATGTGTATTGTGTATTTAAACAAAGATGATGAACGATAATGTTTGAAAAAAAAAAAAAAAAAAATTTTTTTTTTTTTTTTTTTTTTTTCAAACTTTATCGTTCATCATCTTTGTTTTCCGTTTCGATATCAGATTCTCTTTTTTTATTGACAGCCTTTTTTTCAACTCGAGATTTAAACAGTTTCTTTTCAAATGTGACATTTTCATCTTCACTTATTTCCGTTTCAGGAACTATTCGTTTATCTCCTCGAAGTCTCAAACTCTTTACGAGTTCAGCCATTTTTTCCCTTCCCATGCTATTCATGTACATGATGGCAATTTTTCCTTCCAACTCGCCATTCATGAGCTCTTCTTCACTAAATTCAATTTCGGGAAGAATGGCTCCAATAGTTTGGTAAAAACATTTTCGCAAAATGTCATAAATATGTTTTGTAGGGTTGGGTGTATCTGCCATCATTCTATACATTTCTCGAACCGTTTGGACATGGAGTCGTTTAAATTCACTTTCTTCATCAAAGTTGGATTTGGGTTCACCCTTGTTGGCAAAACGAAGATTACCGATGTAATATTTGCATTCAAAGTTGGGTCCGTTACTGATGTTTCCCGCAAGACCGTCCACTGCCAAAATTTCTTTCATTTTGATTTCGCGCTGTGCGAGCTGTTTGACTATGCGTATGAGTTTATCATTTCGAACAAAACCCTGGCACAAAATACAGGCCATTTCATCGTCGCCGTACTTTAACAGTTCCTGCGCAATTTTGGGATGAACTGGCGTGTGGGTTTTGAAAAGCTTGAGAACAAAATTCCAACCCCCGAGTTGAAGCTTTTCAAGAATCATTCCAACCATATGTAATTTCATAGTTTTCATGGTTACAGAGTCCTCACCGTTCGTGTGGAAAGTCTCGACAGTGGAATTTAACAGCTCGCGAATTTGAGCGTCAAGTGTTTTAGGTTGATTGGTTTCCATCTTGTTTATTATAGATTAGCATTTTCATGAGATTTTTAATTTCCTCTTCGTAATTCGGATCGCTTGCCAAAAATAGTTTGAACGTGTCCATGGTCCAAAGCAACTGGGTATTTTGATGTTGTCCTGGCATCGTTTCGAAATCATTAATCTTACGGACAAACTTTTGGACTGTCCCATGAAGGCTCTTGGCCGTCTGAAAAATCCCTTTCACAACCCTGCCATTATTTCTGTTCAGAGTTTGAACTAGATAGTTGTAACCGATCGTGAAACCCAGTTGGTCCGCATGGTCTTGAAAGCAAACGGCCGGAAACATTTGGAAAAAAGCCATTTCTTTCACTCGATTGTTTTTACCCCTGCAAAATATACCTTTCAAGAACATTTGCAACTCGTAAAACGGTACTAGAAACGTGGAATAGTGTTCGATTGATTCACCTGATCTAATATTTCTTAAAATGTTGAAATGATCGGATTTTTTGACATGGTGGCGGATGATTCGATTCATGATTTTGACAAAGTGGCAATCGGGATATGATTTCCAAAAGAATTGACCTCGACATACCCTTGCCATGAAATCCATAACCCAGTTTCCGACCACGTCCATGTCAACCGAGCAAGCAAAACAACAAACCATGACATGAATCATGTCAAAGGAAATTGAGAATTTTCCAAATGTTTTACGAATAGCGGAAGATATTTGTAATTGTGTGAGTAATTCTACGGCTAAATTGGGAAGAGAATCGTTTACATGTACGGGTTGCCACTTGGGTTCGCATTGTTGAACGAAAGGAACCAGATCATTAAAGTACGTATCAAAAAAGTCGATTGAGTTTTTGGAGGAGTTCAAAATCTGATACATGGTTTCCAGAATATTGTCTAACATTTGTCTCGCCTCGCTCGATTCGGAATCAGGATGTTCGTGTATAATTTTCAAAAAATCAGCTAGAAATTCGTTCATGTCCTCGAAACGATCTACATGTGATTGAGTGGTGAACGGGGCGTTGAGGGCTTTTAAAAATCTCAGACTTTTTACCACGCGGTTTAAAGATTGTCCGACGATTGTTTTCGAAAATATTCCTTCCACATCGATAATCGTGAAATTCATGGGTACGTTTTCATCTCCCGTCCATTCGTAAAATGCTTGTGCCAATTGACTAGAACGAAAATAATCATTAGAAATTCTTGTGATGTATTCGTAAATGTTAAAACCCTTTTGACATTCGTTGCAAAACAGCGCGGGTCCTGAAACTAAAGAAACTTTTTCTGGATGGCAAATGTCAGTTTGGATGAGATTTAAAAAATGCATCCTCTTGATTGTTTTTATTCATTGATGTAAAAGTAATTTTTTTAGTCTTGCACACCGCACAGTCGCCTCTCAACATCGGTCTACCATTTTTTGACATGGTTTTTGATACTTTAACAGTGTTTGTTTTTCTTAGACACTTTGGACAATGTACGAAAATGGTGGAATCCATTATAGTTTTATTCTTTACTTTTTTTTCCTTTAAAGTTTTTACACACAAGGATGGAACACAGGTACGAAATTGTCAGATTGCATGAAGAGGAACATTTATCCGAGCGGCAAATTGCGAGGAGACTTGGAATCGCTCCTTCGACGGTTCATTATTGGTTGATCAAAGAAACTTTGGGCCCGCCTTCCGTTCCCAAAAAGCGTGGAAGACCTCGCGTAACGGACGAAGCTTTAGACTTGTACATCTTGAACGCATCCACAACAAATCCTTTCATGTCAGCTGTGGAAATTCGAGACGAGCTGGCTCCCAGAGTCAGTGTGGACACAATTCGCAAACGTTTGAAAGAAAAAGGAATGAGATGTCGAATTCCAGCACGCAAGCCTTATTTGAAACCCGTACACATTCAAAAACGATTCCAATTTGCAGTCAATCACATTGGATGGGGCATGAACGAATGGAATAATGTGGTGTTTTCGGACGAAAAAATATTTCGAGCTTCATCAAGAGGTCCTCTGCGTGTTTACCGACCGCGAGTCAGTGATCGATTTGATCAAAATTATATTGTGTCAAGTAGTAATCCGAGAGGAAGATTTACTATTTGCGTTTGGATGGCGTTTGGAAACAATTTCAAATACATACACAGAATTAGACAGAGAACGTTAAATGCCGATTACTATGTGAATGAAATCCTTCCAATTATCGAAGACGACGTCCTAGACAATAATTTAACTTTTATGCATGATCTTTCTCCGATTCACACGAGTCGACTCGCTAAACACTGGTTGGAAACACATAACATAACTGTAATGGACGATTGGCCTCCCAAAGGTCCAGATATTAATCCAGTTGAAAATGTGTGGGCCGAACTCGTAAGGCGAACGCGTCCAGATTCGGCCAATAAAGACCAATTGTGGGAAAATATATTGTTTGCCTTTAATGAATTAAACGATGATTATTTTAATAATCTCATTCAATCCATGCCCCGGAGAATAGCGGCTGTTTTACAAAAACGTGGAGGTTGGACGAAATATTAACAAAATAATTTGATAGAATAGGTATCTAAATAATATTCGAATAGAGTCTTTTGATCATCTTGCGTCACATATCTCCAGTTGCAAGGTTTTATTCTAGCATTTCTCAAGCACATTGGCTTAATATGTGGCCATTTTTCAACGCGCATAAAATACAAGTCGCGTTCCGAATCGTAATTTACTTGCTCGATATCGGGAATGATGGATTTGAGATCCTCGACTGCATCTCTGCCTTTGAGAATAAATGTATTTGAATTGTAAAAGTTTTCAATTTGAACCCTTTCTTCAGGTGTAATAATTTCATTTGCAACAGCTGCGTCCAAGGATGTAATGCTAAACCTTCCGTAATACATGACAAAGTTTTGTTTGAAATAAAAAAGAATTTTGAATTCTAGAACATTAAATAGACCTCAATTCCTCTTGAAAAAAAAAAAAAAAAAAAAAAATTTTTTTTTTTTTTTTTTTTTTTTTTTTTTTTTTTTCGTAGGATGGAAGTTTACATTTTAAGCTCATTAAATATTCAAAAAATCAAATATGTAAATGAAGTAAAATCATGATTTCTAAAAATAGTTACAACTATTCACTTGAGCGAGCTAGTGAAATTAACAACTGGGCTGAGTACCAAGATTGTGGATCGTATAATCTTAATTGTTTTTTCACCTCTTGTAATTTCAATAGTTTACATTTCTCAATTTTTACTTTAGCAGACAAACATTTAGAAAATAAACTACGTTTAAAAGAAGTAGAGCTTGTATTATTCCATATACTTTTATAGGGTTGGGTGTCAGGAGCTGTTGACTCATTCAAATTATTTTTATCACAAAGAATAGATTCTAAAGAGGGTAAAATTTCAGGAGTTGAAAGACTTTTGAAAAACGTATCGTTTTTATCATAATCAAACGAAGCTATTGATTTTTCTTTTGTTACATTACAAGTAGACTGTAACAATAATTCATCCCATGAAAAGGAATCAGACATATTCAAGAACTGGGAAAATTTTAAAACTTCTTTTTTTTCAATCTATGTTTCTTTGTCTCAAATTTTTAATAACTAATCCTTCATAATACTCCTGCATCGAATTCATATCGAAATGGTACAAATGCTTAAATTCTTCTTTAAAGAAAATCAAAATATCCACTTCACGAAACGAAAAAATGTTATTAGCTTTTAAAAATTGTCTAATTGCAGATTTCACATCATTTATCGTTGTCTTGGTTCCAGCCATTAAATTCACATCCATAAATAATTTAAATTGAACGTAAATATCCATCTCAAAGATTCAGAATATTTAAGGCTTTAAAAAGATAACGTGTGAAAGATGATGCAATACAACTAAAATGTGCATGGTGAAGACGCTGTCCTTTAAACACCACGAAAAAAAAAAAAAAAAAAAAAAAATTTTTTTTTTTTTTTTTTTTTTTTTTTTTTTTTTTTTAAATAGGATTTTTAATTTTTTTAATGTTTAAAGATTCAAGTTTACGAAATGCTACTGAAATGACGTAATTATTTCTATTAACAAATAATGCAATAGATAAACGTACATTTTTCTAGAATCAAATAAACCTATATTTAAGAACCATATATTATATTTAGCATCATAATAGCAATCAATATCTATGGCCTCAAAAGTTCCATATTTATATCGCTTGCTTGATTGAATTAATTTTCTTTTGTAACTGATATTATTTTGTTCAATTCCATAAACATTTTTCACATCGTCAGGCACATGGAATCTTTCCTGATTCCGTTTACAGGAAAACATTTCTTAAGAGTTGTGATTACTTTGCTTTAAACAAAAAATGGATGGATAAAATTTGAAAACATCATATATAACTACCAACTTTTATTTAAAAAAAAAAAAAAAAAAATTTTTTTTTTTTTTTTTTTTTTTTTTACATTGATTCATAACCTGAATCATCATCAAAAGTGTCGTTAATTAAAGTAATTCTTCCTCGATCTGCTTCATTAAAATATTTACGATCAACTTCTGAAAGTGTTTCCCCACATACAGGACATTTGAATAAACGATTTTGAAAAAAGTTTAAAAAACATCGTGTGTGAAAAACATGTTCACAATCCAAATAATAAGTTGTTCTTGTATCGAAAATGAACCTACAACATAATAAGCATGTATCCATAATTTTGTAACAGAAAAATTGTTTTATTCTTTTTATAAATTAAACTAACACTTTTATTATATATTATTAAAAAAAAAAAAAAAAAAAAAAAAAATTTTTTTTTTTTTTTTTTTTTTTTTTTTTTTCTAATGATACCATCTAAAAACTTTACGAATTCCTTTGCAAACAATTGGAGAAATTAAATTTATTAGTTCTTCTGAATCTATTTCACAATCAGATAAAGTTTCGTCATTTGAATCTAAATCTGATTCATTTAATCTTCTCAAATCCTTTTTCCCATATATTTTAGAGCGCAATATTTCTCTATTCAATCTTTTCCGACAATATGGACATTGTAATTGATTCTTTGATTTTTCAATCAATAATTGAATACATTTTTTGTGAAAAGAATGTTTGCATTCCAAAAGAGTAAACAAATCTTGGGATTCCTGAGATTCTAAACAAATGCCACATTCACCCATGATTAAAATTTATAAGTGAAATATGAAATGTAAAATTTTAAAAGTGATTTTATATTAATAATCTAAAAAAAAAAAAAAAAAAAAAAAAAAAAAAAAAAATTTTTTTTTTTTTTTTAAATAAAACAAGATAACTGACATGTATTGCAGTGTATACAATTTACTTTTACGATTGAAAAATCAACAAACCAAACTGAAATTTTTAAAATACCTGGAAACCATAAATGCCGTTGATCCATCCTTCGGTTTAGCCCATCATCGAGGGGTTTTTATAATCGTTCGCATTTACTAAAGCATGTTGATTGCCTTTTGGCTCCTTTTGTTTTTATACGTAGGCTTAACGCTTCTTTACGCAGCAACAAAAACAAAAACTACACAAATATCCCCATGGCCAATTCTAACAGTTACACCGAAACCAGAAAAGATGAAATCAGAATGTAAAACCAACAGCGATTGTCCATCGAGTCACGTTTGCCTCGGAAATCAATGTATTCCAAAACTTATACGTTACGGCCGATGCAATCAAGCCACTGGTCAATGGATTTCATACGTCCATCAAGGTGTTACATTTGCCATTTGCGTTTGCTCAAATCCACATCTCGTGACCCAAAAATATTTCGGAGGAAACTGTGATGTAAACGTGGGTTGCGGAGTTCACGGTCGATACATTTTAGACAAAAACATTTGCGAATGTGATCCGGGATACAAAGCGGTCAATTTCAGCTGTAAAAAATTACCAGCGGTTGATTACATGAATTCCATCCCTTGTGAACCCGATGAAATCAATGTTTCACAGTTAAATTCTTCCCACGGATTTCATACAGATTACATAAAAAGTTTATCAAAGTTTAAATGCGTGAAACGACCGTGTTCTTTTGATGCTTTGAGTGGAAGGCCACTCAAACGCGCAAAGTATGTGGATGGATGGGGGTGCGTTTGTGATCCTAGATACGGGCTTTTCGGAGTCGTGCTCGAAGGTGCAAATAAAAAATATTTAAACTCTCCCGGTTTCGATGCTTGTGCAAGCATTTTTACCCAAGATCCTCAAAATGAAATTGACGTAAAATTAATTACATATTTTTACTTGGGAAATCGCGAACCCTTTTCCATGGTTTTTTTCGATAAACTGAGCGAGGAGGATTTAATTGCACCCTTGAAAGGATCGATGCAAATTATGATAAGTCAAAAAGATTGGCGATACGATTACGCTCAGTACTTTTTCAAAACGAATCCGACTTTTCGAGCGAGAACGCGAAAAATTGATTCGTCTTACATTTTTCACATTGAATCGGTAAATGAGTGGTTGTACGTCGACAAATTTCGTCCGGCAAAATGTAATCAAATTCCAGATTTTTGGCAAGACCGATTCAATCCTCGCGTGGACGTGTACGACATTTTATACAAAAGTCCAGTGTGTGAAATGACTCCAGACGATCCCAATTACCGCATGTTTTGGGACAAGGTCATAGTCAATCCTCAACAGCTAACTTTTAAAGAAAAAACTCATTTGCATCGTTTCAACGCATTTGTCTTACATTACGACGCGAGCGTGGGCAATGAAAAATGGACTTTAGATTTGGATTACCCGTATAAAATAGACCAATATTTATCCATGCAAACAAATGTACCAAAATACAATATTCAAAAGAAAACAAAACCAAACTCGCCTATAGGCGGCCCACCGGGGATGATGCTTCCATAATGATTCAACATTTCAAATGTATAAAGAAAGACATAGTTTAAAAATCAAGAATGAAACGTTCGCTAGATGAAGAGGATTTGGAAAACGCACCAACCACATCAAAACAACCCAAGTTGGAACCTGAAAAAGTTGAAGAAGTAGAAGAAGAAAAAACAGTCGAAGAACACGATGATTCTCCTAAAGAGACATCAATTTTAAAAAACATACAAGCAAATTTACTGAAAGGTGATTTGAATAACCATATAGAAAAACGTTTATTTGAGACTCAAAAACAATACTTTACCGTTTACATGGAAAGACTCATGAATAAAATGCCATTAGGGAAAGATTTGGTCAACATTATCTCGAGCAGGGAGGGGCCCAATGAATTTGAATACATGTTCACCGCGGCTAAAAGTTTAATTCAGTCTCAGATGCGCGTCAAACAAATTAAAGCTTTTCATGCCGTGTTTGACATGGTTTACGGATTAGTCTTACGTTACGTTCATGAAAAAGTTGTTTCGCCGGCCTTGCTCAAAATTTTATCACAAAAACAATTACAATTGGCTTACGAAAAATATCAGAATTGTTCAGAGGCTGAGGAAGATGGAACTGAAACAGAGTTTCAATGTCTTTTGTACTGCATACAAGAAATGTTGGAAAATAAAGAAACTGTTAAAATTCCAAATCCATTATATAGCCGATTTACTCAACAAATGAAAGCCATGAGCGAATATATTATAGCATTATTGGTATCAATGTCTAAACCAGAGGTAGCTACAAACATAGACACATTTAATATTGGTCCAGAATTAATCACGAAATAATTAATCACAAAAAAAAAAAAAAAAAAAAAAAAAAAAAAAATTTTTTTTTTTTTTTTTTTTTTTTTTTTAATTAAATTTATCGTTTGGATTTCTATATTGCCAACAGGGTGGTTGTTTTTCTTTTGTTTTCAAAACTATTCCCTTTTTCAGCATGTCATATAAACATCTATTTGCTGTTCTTTTGTCACAACCAGTATATTTGTAAATAGTTTGAATGCTATGAGACCTATCATTATGTGCAAGTAAAAATCGATAATTTTATCATAAACCACTACGTCATTCATGATTATATATCTTGAAAAAAAATGTTCAAATAACTTTATATACGTTTTAAATAAAGATGACTATTCTGAAACGTTTAAACTTTTATAATAATTATCAGTTGCAATTTTTTTTAAGTTGTTTAATCGGTGTTGGGATTGCCTCTGCGATTCGACAGTTGTTAATTTTGTCAGGAATGAAAATATTTGAAAGAGGAATAATACTAGAGCTATATGATTCATATAAATACAAAGGTATCTAAAAAAAAAAAAAAAAAAAAATTTTTTTTTTTTTTTTTTTTTTTTTTTTTTTTTTTTTTTTTTTTTTTTTTTTTTTTTTACAAGGTCCAAATTTTTTTCACACACGTTTTCATGGTGCCTTTCAATCGGGTTCCAAACTGATGATATCGGTTTCCATTTGCTATGTAATCTAAAGTGATCCAATTAGTGTGTGGATTTGCCAATAAAGCGTAAAAATATATCAGATATAGGCAAGTAACATCAAATTCCATCGTGTTTGCTTCTGAAAATTGTTCAGCCATTCTTCGGATTTTATTCAACACGCATTGCTTTTTGATTATTAAAGGAAACTGTTGGTAATCAAAATACGGAGCATTGTACCAATGATTTTTATTTTCTGCCACAAAATATAAATAACCATAAAGGTTTAAATTCTCTTTTATAGATTTAATGTGATCGAGCCCTTGCCGGTAAAAAGTATCGACTAATTGAGGTGTAACATCGTAGAACATGCTCCATATTCTGCTCTGTGATCGTGTTTTACTAATCTCGCTCAGATTCTTTGACGCGACTTGATCTATCAGGCAATCTATAGGTAAATTACCCTGTATCAACAGTTTCAAGTCATAGTAATCGTCAAAATGTTGCTTTTCGAGTTTACAAGACATTTTATCTTGGTTAAATTTCAGTGTTTGTTCGCCTCAAATTTTTTATAACCACCCCCTCGTAATACACCAACATTGAATCATTCATTTTTGCCAATTTTTGAGGAGGTTCTTCTTGTTGATCTACGATGCTTACATAACTGAATGGTTCGGACTTGAAATTCATGTCGGAGCGACGCAAATGGCTAAATTCTTTTTGGAAGCAAATGAAAAGATCTGTTTCGTGAAACGAAGTGTTTTTGGTCGTTTTCAAAAATTGTCTTACAGCAGATTTGACATCATTTATAGTCGTCATTGTTCCAGTCATCAATTGTACGTCCATAAGCAGTTTAAACTGAACGTAAATGTCCGTGTGAACCAAATAATCATTCGTGTATTCGACCACATATTCAGGTTCGGTTCGGTAATGGAGCAACCCGTCGTCTAAACTCATAAATTTTCTCAAATGATAATACAACATGAAAAAGCAACCTTTATATGATTGTTCCACAATGTACACGTCCTTCATATAAGTATTTTTGGCAACTTGTTCCGAAGTCAATTGTGGAGCATTGTCGGTAAATTCAGCGTCAAAAGGTATAGCCACAACACGATCCTTGAACGCTTCCGAAGCTTTACATTCCGGATAATTATTTGTTGTAACAAACAATTTTGCCGTTGGAATTCCACCAGAATTTTGCTCGTACATATTCCTGAAAGCCACGAAAGAATTACCTGTAATTTGTTTCACGCGGTTCTCATTGATTTTCTTGTCCAGTTCTTCGCTCGTGACCATTCGACACGAAAACAACGTCGAAGCCAATTCTGGAGTGGCGTTGCTTGTCGAATGTCCCGGAGCCAAATTTTCGGATTGAATCGAATGATAATATCCGCCGAGCACTTTTCCCATCAACTCAAACAGTTTGCTTTTTCCGTTTCTCGTCAAACCTTTCCACACGAAAAATTTTCTCTCGTAATTTGTTCCCACATACACGCTCGCCAAAATATCTAACATGTACATAAATATATCGTATTCAAATGATGTACATTTGCAAATATTTATGTAAAAATGCATCATGGACTTTGATAATTCGCCATCCACGCTGTCGATCAAATCACGAAGGGTGTTGAATAAATTATCCGTTACATCTAAAAACAAATTTTGCAAGTATTTGAAGAAAAAACTCTTATCCGTGAGCTTTTCGTACAATTGAACGTGTTTCGGAGACTCGTTACAAAAAAACATCATCTCCTTCGATGTCAATTTGATATCTATTTTTCGATCAGAAAGGAAAAATTCAGGAACAACTCCACCAATGTGGCCCGTTAACAAATCCAAAACTCCATCGTTTAGTCGTAGGAGCCATTTGTGATTATCCATTTGAATATCTATTCGTTCCATACTCGTGTCACTCATAATGGAAGAAACGACCGAATTGATACTAAATCTACTTATAAGATCATCATCTGGCCCACCTTTACCACCGGACGCATGATATTCGTTGAGAAACTGTTTGATATTGTTCCATAAATTATTAATGTGATCCGAGACTTCTCCCGAATTTGAAAGGTCTTGCCAGCTATCCTGAAGGGCGTTCCATACATATCGACTAGGTTTTTTCAGAGTATTTCTTAGTTTGAGAACTCGAATGGGAAAATGTCGATCTTGTATGTTTCGAATCAAATCGGCAATTTGATCGTGAGTGGTCACTGATAAGATTGCCCTTTTGTTATTTTCTACGATAGATTTGAGTAACAATTTGTAGCTCTTTGGCCTTTCCAAATACAAATTGTTTGCGCAAAAGTGCAAAGTGTTGATAGTGATATTCGTTATCTCGTATTGTATGATTTTGGAATTGATCGATTCAATTTTTTTCAACAGCGGATGAAACTCCTCGTCTAAAAGCAAATGCAAATTTTTGGCCATTGAAACAGAATCCAACTGGTAATGTCGACAGAGGGCGTAAAATACAGGTAAAAAATAATATCCATTTTTGAACTGCATCACAGTTTTTATGGGATTTGTATTTTCTGACAGGGACGGGTGTTCGAATCGAAGCGACTCGTGCAAGTCCAAAAACAACTCTGGAATGTGAGAGTTGGGGAAACTGAGAGTGTCATTTTCACAAATGCGGTTATACCACATTTTTAAAGCATGATTGTTTGTCTCAAAATCTTTTATCATTTTCGCGTTGAATTGCAAATATTGAAAAACTTGATGCATTTTATGTTTATTAATACTGGGAGTTTTACTTTTACGGATGAAACCTTGCTGGTTTGTTTTTTTAAAGACGTAATTTGCCACATCTTGAAATTCTGATGATTCGCTTATATTTTTTCCTATAACCGTTGCGTATGCCAAAGTGTCAGTAGGAGTTTTGACAACTACTGGCATCATGTACTGTACAAGTTTAATAATCATCATTTGCGGTGTACAAGTTAAAATTTCACGAAAGATGGATTTCTCGTTATCCTTTCGCTTCGGAAAAGTTTTTTTCAAATTATTCACTTCCTGCTGAAAACTTGGTTCTCCCAATTTACTCATTTTAAGAGAAAATTGTTTTTGTTCGTCTACATAAATTAATTGAAAAGGAAGATATGGATTTTGATTGGGTTTGGCGGCTCCGGGCAACATGGCATTAGTTAAAATGTCCAATTTGTAAGATTTATCTGACATCATAGCCTCTTTGAAAGTATATTGAAGAGATTCACAAAAAAGAATATAATCGTCACTTCCAATTTTAAATTCGGGTAAATGAATATGTATACCTTTTCCACCTTCTCTCAGAGCTACGAGATATGTGAAATTTTTCACGTTAGGTAAAAAAGCTGATTTCAGTACATACTCAATTGCGTTTAAAACTTTTACTGGATAAAATGGATGTGGAGATTGGTAATCAAAATCTAAAATGATTGAATGGACAAGAGCTGATGACAAATCCATCGTTAAAGGAGGTCGTTTCGATGCTCCTATCCATTGTAAAAGAAATTCTTGATAATCTTTAAATTTTACCCAAAATATACCTCCATTAAGATTATATAAAATGTAACTATCTGGGGGCACTTCCGAAGTCTGGTTAACTGCTTTCAAAAAAGGTGAATGAAAACTCATAACTTTATTTTTCTCCAAAGTATAAAAGAGATTTTTTTTAAATTTCGTCATTTTTTTCAGTTAAAAATTCAAATATCAAATGTATGAAAATTGTAACATACAAAAAAATACTTGCCAAATAAAATAATTGAAAAAATACAATTGTTTTTATGATTTCAGTAAAAAAAAAAAAAAAAAAAAAAAAAAAAAAAAAAAAAAAAATTTTTTTTTTTTTTTTTTTTTTCAAAAAAATATGTTTGTAACATTAAAATGTAATGACATAAGCATTTCTAAAAATAGATATTGTAAAATTTGAATTTTACGTTTCCATGTTACTTTCACCGTTTAATTTTGCATCACGCTTAGATTTATTATCATTAATCTTCTGTATATACATATATTTAAACAACAATTTTTTTATTGTTTCTGGTACGTTTGAATCATAATATAAATGATTAATTTTTTTATTTGTTTCATTAAAATATGTGTGTTCTTCATCCGCTCCATGGTAAAAATAAACTAAACCTTTAAATCGTCGCAATGCTCGTAAATATGATCTCATTTGAAGGTAACTCAATACTTTGTCTTCTGCATGTTCATCATCTTCGTCAATTACACGCAATTTCATCTGAATTATTTTGTTATTTACTTTGTCCCTGTTCAGACTCATGTTCTTATTTATAAAGCCTGGTCCAGAATTTTCATCTTTATTACTTTCCATTGCATTGTTTTTTTTGTTGATTTTGTTGATTTTGTTTCTTTTTTCTGCGTCTTTTTCTGGGTTTCAACGCATTTTTTTGATTTTCATCCACCTCTTGTTTTTTTGAAATTTCATTAACAGGCTCATCCCCTTTCCTTTTAAGAACATTATCTGTTGACATCCTTTCTTATATATTGCTAATAATCAATCGTTATGCGTCGGGTCGGAGTAAAATCTTTAACCGAGCTAACACCTTCGACAATTTTTTCACACACGTCTAATAAAGCTCGATCTTTATTTTCAGGTTTATTGTACGGCTTTACGTATATCCTGATGTCATATGCGTGGTCCATATTTTCAGTCACCTTGTCATCCACCCCGATTAAAAATATAGGCTCATCGTACATTTCTCGAATGCGTTCTGATGCTTTCGAATATCCGTACAAGTCCATCGAAATTTTTGCTTCGCTCCGTGCAAATATTTTATGCGCAAACTTATAAATGGACGGTAAAAAACCATTCACAACTCTCTTGACATAATTGTCATCCCCTAAACTCCACAATATAATTTCGATATCCATGGCTCGCATCATTTTTATCATAAAATCCAATTTTGGACGAGGATGGAAAACATTATTGTAGTAAACTCCCAAAGTTTCATCCATATCTAAAACCGCCACAATCATTGCTTGCCTTGGAAGAAAAAAATGGGGTATTAAAAAAGACATGAGTCGTAAAGAAAAACGTTCAAGTGGTAGCAACTCGGATAGAGTTAAAAGCCTTATTCGGCATATTCAAAAACAAAATCCTCATTTTTCTGCGTCTTTATGCGTTTTTCATTTCAACAAACCTTGTCTCATGCTACTCAATAATTTCAACTGTGAGAGATTTCATTGTCTATTTTCAAACCAGGCCATTCGGTGGATGTCATATTCTATCACAAAATCTTGTGATATTCCCGAACACTTTAACGACCTGATGATTTTAAATCAAATTTTAGGAAATCGGTTTGTTTTACCGTTTGCAGGCCATTTTCGAGAAGAAACCGGATATACCATCGGCATGTTTCGACAAACCGTCGGATTGTATCCGCCGCACATAATTAGCCAATCCGACTTTGCCAAGACTATTTTCACAATGATTGTGTTTTTCGTAGCCGTTTGCCATCGACTAGGTGGAAGTCCTCCTAACATGAAGTATTTTTCAGTTTTGTACACCAAAGAACATCCAGTTTTATGTGACATTGGTAATCATAACGTAGAAAACAGAGAAAGACGGGGAGATCGTAGTGAGCATTTTAACATTAAAAAATGGAAGAAATTTATGCAACGTAGAACACATAAACATGTGATTCAGTATTTAAAAGCTTATTTTCCGAAATTTTTCCAGAAGAAAAAAACGGGAAAAGTGTGCATTTTAAACGAAGAGGAGAGTCCATTTCCAGACGAAGCGCATCGACTTGTTTGCAAAAGTGATAAAAAAAGCCTATTAAATATCATTCAAGAGTTTAGAAACTTGATGACAGATGAAAAAATATCAAATTTATTAATAGATTGGATCGCTTCTGTAGAAGAAACAATTTGTTAAAAAAAAAAAAAAAAAAAAAAAAATTTTTTTTTTTTTTTTTTTTTTTTTTTTTTTTTTTTTTTTTTAAATATTGAGGAGATTAATGAGACCGATTAGCGGTAAAACATCTTCTATTAGAGTATGTAATTCAAAGTTATTTCCTGTTGGGTCTTCTTGTAAGGAACCACTAACAATTGTTTCTGTATTTATTTCATTATTTCCTATAGGTGGTTCCTCATCTTGTAACTTTAGCTCCAAAAGCTCATTTACTTTTGGATAACACATGTTTCTTTTCTTTGTTTGAAAAAAAGGTAAAATAAAACAAAAGAAGTAATCGAGAATGAATTATGTGAAACTAATTCTTGTTTTCGGGATCCTGATTGCGATCCTAACTTTAGTTTATCAGCAAAGATACCTAATAACTTCCACAATTGCAAGCTTTGGTATCTTTTCCTTTGTACTCTACAATAAACAATATCTTAAGAAAATATTTTCGTCTTCTGATTCAAAGACAAATAAATAAGTTCTATATTAAAAAAAAAAAAAAAAAAAAAAAATTTTTTTTTTTTTTTTTTTTTTTTTTTTTTTTTTAACAACAGATTGAAAGTTAAAATTTATTTATTTCACACGACTTCAAATTTAAAACTGACGTCATCATTTCTAAAAATAGAAATAGATTCTTCTTAAAAATCAGCATCTTTTGTAAAGATTCGATCACTTGACAAAACACCTGCTTTTTGATATTCACTGACTCTTTTTTCAAAAAAGTTTGTTTTACCTTCCAAACTAATAAATTCCATAAAATCGAAAGGATTTTCTACATGATAAATTTTTTTGCAATTTAATTCTTGTAAAAGTCTATCAGCTACAAATTCTATATATTGTTTCATTAAACGATTGTTCATTCCGATAAGGGCGACAGGTAATGCTTCTGTTAAAAATTCTTGCTCAATTTTTACAGCATCCGATATAATTTGAACAATTTTTTGTTCCAAAGGTTTATTTTTCAAATGCTTCATCATCATACAAGCGAAATCGCAATGTAAACCCTCGTCTCTACTAATGAGTTCATTGCTAAATGTCAAGCCTGGCATTAAACCTCTCTTCTTTAACCAAAAAATTGCAGCAAATGAACCAGAGAAAAAAATACCTTCAACTGCTGCAAAAGCAACAAGTCGTTCGCCAAAAGTGGCTTGCCTTGATGTAATCCAGGTAATAGCCCAATTATATTTCTTTTTTACGCAAGGTAATGTTTCAATCGCATTGAAAAGTTTTTCTTTTTCCAAAGGATCCGTGATATACGTATCGATTAGCAAACTGTACATTTCCGAATGGATATTTTCCATCGTTATTTGAAAACCATAAAAGCATCGGGCTTCAGAAATTTGCACTTCCTGATAAAATCTTTCAGCTAAATTTTCATTCACGATACCGTCACTTGCGGCAAAAAAAGCTAAGACGTGTGAAATGAAATGCTTTTCTTCAGATTTTAACTTTTGCCAGTCATTTAAATCTTTAGACAAATCCACTTCTTCAGCAGTCCAAAAAGATGCCTCAGCTTTTTTGTACATTTCCCATAAATCATGATATTGAATAGGAAAAATAACAAACCGTTTTATATTTTTTTCCAATAAAGGCTCATTACTTTCCTGTTGATTTAATTCCATACTGAAATTTTTTATAAAAAATAAGTCCAAGAAAATTTGTAAAAAATTAGGATAAGAAAAATGTGAATAATTTTGAAATCCAACGACAAATTTATTCTTTATATAGTTAAAAAAAAAAAAAAAAAAAAAAAAAAAAAAAAAATTTTTTTTTTTTTTTTTTTTTTTTTTAGAATGAATTATAGAATCGTGTATAATGTATCCTATTTCTAGTCAACAATCTTGTACTACGACGAATAGATATATACGGAATTGTTTTTGTTTCATCGATATTTATAGCTGCCCACCCACCATGGTTGTAAATCCAACACAAAAGATATTCATCCACAAACCGCGATAGGTGTGATATCAGGTGGTCATGTGAAGTGAAAGGTTCCATGAATTTAGAAACGATACAGATAAATAACATGATTCGAGACCAACTAGCTTTCTGCGAAAATATTTTTTCATACAAAATTGGCAAAAATTCATTAAATTTCTCTGCCTCAACATACGGAAGACCTTCGGTGGTTTGCCTTATCCTCCAACTATAAGTTTGATAAAAACTGTTGAAGATTTTTAACACATGTTTTAAAACATTTTCTTCATTTGTAGTCAAAGCGTTTATACTGGATATTTTTATAGGAAAATAAGAATCTTTAGTCAAATCTATTAAAACATTTTTAAGAATGTATTCCGTCCGAACCAATTGAGTATTCATCCTTTACTTTAATACTTTCTATCACGTCAACCAGTTTTACAGCAATTTTACTTGTCAAGAAATTACTGAAAAGATTGAGAAAATTTTTCGCAATTGATAGGAGAAATCTTTGAAAGATTTCGGGTCCCAAGATTATTTCAAAAAGAAACAAAAGTATAATAATGGTTAAAAAGATGAGATTGAATATAACATAAATTGGAAGTGCAACTAAAAGAAATGTAACAAAATGTAACATTCTCTTAAACATTTTGCTTATGAAAAAATCTAGCAAAATTTGAACTATAAATTACCACCCTCCCTCAAAAAAAAAAAAAAAAAAAAAAAAAAAAAAAAAAAAATTTTTTTTTTTTTTTTTTTTTTTTTCTTTTTTTTTAATAATCTATTTTTGCCAAATCGAAATTTTTCTTAACAAGAACTTCATTAAAAATATGATTAAAAGTTTCTTCTGACATAACATCTGTATAATGAATGGAATATAATACATCCTGTTCTACAACTCGACTTTTACCATCAATTAATCGTCCCAAATAATCCACTTTTAAACCTTGAACATTAAATATTATTTTATTATGTCCGTATCCTGGCTGCCAAATTTTCGATGTTTGCCAGAGGGCCAAATGCGAGGCTTTTGCATGGGCCACTGATTCAAGCTGCGTCAAACCGGACCAAAACGAGTTTTTCACGAAAACATTTCCTTGCATTCCGATTTCTCCAAACATTTGATGTAAATGTTCAAAAGTACCTTTGGCTTTTGCCAAGACTTGAACCACTAAACAGCCGCGACCTTGCCTTATATCCCCGCCTTTGGCAATTGTTTCCACTAACCAATTCATCTCTTCGAGAGTCAAAGCAAAACAGTAATCATTTTCAAATTTTTCGAGTTGAAATTTTCGCATGTCGTCGAAAGCTTTGAATGCCGTTTTTGATCCGTAAATTTCGAAAATGACTCTGAGTGTTTTTTTCAAATCAGGATATTTATAGGGTAAAAAATCAATTTCGTCGTAAAATAAATAGTAAGCCACCAACATGTCTTGACTCGGGCTCAATTTCATTCCCACGACAAAACTACCCATTTCCCATTCTGGATTTAATAAGGTGGCGCATTCAGCCTGAGAAAAAATGCTGAAAAACAGATAAATATTCACCTCGTCTCCATCGAAATCGCCGTTGATGCTCGGCAAAATTTCCAAAGGTACACCGAAACAATCGTACGGCCAAGCAGGTCCATCTAACGGTACTTGCAAAGCCACAAAATTTTCGGGTTGGAGAGACGGCGTCCTGTTCAAAACAACCCATTTACCTTTCAATTCAAATTTTTTGACTATGGAATCAGGTAATCTAATTTCGTTGGCCTTGAGAGTTGCGTCGGGTACAATCATACCTCTCATCGAGTAACAGCAACGTTTTCCAAACGCCGCTTGACGAATAAAAGTGGCTTTTCCGCACGAACGAGAATCCAAGCTACCATAGTTTAGAGGTGCTTCTTGAATTTGCTTATAAAATACTGGAGTTTTTGAAGGAGGTTGAACTGTTATTGTCCGACAAGTCATGGGTTTACCCGACACAAATTTCAAAATCTTTTCGTAAATGAGAGTAGTTGCCATTTGCCAGTAAATAGGATCTGGTATAATCAAAAAATCCTGATTGGTTTCGATACCGGCTTTTTCAATCATGCGTTTGAGTTGTGGTAAAAGAAACGTGTATCCGGGAGTGGGTACTGCGATAGACATGAGAGAATAAAACGGACATTGGTCGTTGAAATAAAATCGGTCGCAGCACAAACCAAAATTGGCCAAACCAAATTGGATTTTCTTTTCGCATTCTGAACAAGCGTTTGCAAATTCGTTGCTTTTCCGCCACGCTTTTAAAACTTCGAGTAATTGATCCGGGGTTAATTGTAAAGGACAATCCTTAAGCTCGAGCAATGTAATGCGGTATTGGTTAACGGCCATTATATAACCAAGCTATGGCGTATCAGAGAAGATGGAACGGAGACGAGTATTATCCTCGTGATAAATTCAACACAGACAAATACGGCAAAGAAGTCTATGCCCGTGACAGAAAAAACAACGAGTTTTATCCCAAAAGTAAAAAAAATGTTTTTGCACGAGACAATTCAGGTATGTTTTACTATGCCAAAGACAATATGGGAAACGAGTTTTATCCAGTGCGAAAAAATAAATCAATTTTTATCCAAGATTCTTTGAATCCAAATATTAAACTGGCTCTTTATGCTGATGGAACCCAGCGGTATCCAGTCGATTCTAAAGGAAATGAATATTATTTAACAGAAAATGGAAAACCTTATTTAATGCGAAGAAACAACGGAGAAATTTATTTCGCCAAAAATCGCAAAGATTGTTCGTTAATCCCTTGGAATCACATACAACACTTGTGCGAAAACGAACCTTTGATATATTTGAGGGATTCAGCTGGTAATTTAGTATATGTAAGAGAATCTTCCATTTATTTACGATGTCAAGCCTATTTAAAGTGTCCAATTTGCGACAGATGGATCACTAGTTGTCTTTAAAAAAAAAAAAAAAAAAAAAAAAAAAAAAAAAAAAAAAAAAAAATTTTTTTTTTTTTTTTTTTTTTTTTTTTTACTAGTTTAATATTCAAATAATCGAGTTGAATTTGTAACATGCAAATGAGGTAATGTCATTGTTTCTAAAAATAGACCAACAGTTTAAGGATCATTTGAATTAAATTCCCTCTTTGGAATGTGCCAATTGGAATCACCCCCAAATCCTCTTTCTCCACGTTCCGTTTCTGACAAATCGGATTGTTCTACGGCAACCATAACCGGCCGTATTGCTAACTGAAACAACATCTGTGCAATGGGTTCCTCTCTCTCAATTATAATTCTTTTCAAAGAATTATTTTTCAAAATGATGCCGACGGATCCTCTATAGCATGGATCCACAACGCCACCACCAACACTAAGATTTTTGTGCAAAGCTTTAGACGATTTTTCCCAGATGAACATACCCAAGTATAATGGACATTCCAAAATGATTCCGGTATCAATGACCAAAGTTTCATTAGGTTTTAATTCAGTTTTTATCGGTGAATAAAAATCATAGCCTAAAGATCCATCGTTTCGGCATGTTGGATCTATGGCCCATGAAAATTTTTTTGAATATTTGATCTTTGGTTGAAATCGACTAAAAATGAAATCGACAAACCAGTCAATCAAAGATTGTAGAACCATTGTGAAATAAAAAAGAATGTGAAAAAATATAAGGAACTAAAAACAGCTCGAGTTTTTATAATACAGACACCTCAAAAAAAAAAAAAAAAAAAAAAAAAAAATATTTTTTTTTTTTTTTTTTTTTTTTTTTTTTTTTTTTTTTTTTTTACAATTTTTCTCGATTTAATTTTGGTAACAATTCGTGTCCTATCACTTTCCAAGATTTATCGCTATTTTTAAATTCTTCGCCGTAAATTTTCCCAAACATATCCAACAAGTTTTCATTTACATTTCTCACGTCATGATAATATTCTCTATGTTGTTGCAAATGTCCCTCCGCCCATGATTTTGCTTGTTTCACTTGAAAAATTATCTGATCATCCTTCATCAAATCATTTTCCATTTGATTCTCGTACCAACGCAACAGGGCTAAGAAAATCACGCACGCCGAATCTGTTCCTGTCAAACTCGACACTTTTTCATTTTTATCGAAAAAAGTATACATGTTTCTTATTCCGCGGACGTGAGATTTATATTCTTCTCGCAACGGAAGCAAAATCTCAGGAAGATATAATGTTAAATGCTTTGGTTTGAACCCTTTAAACCCGTCCACAGCTAGAATTCGATATATAGACCGATTTAAAAGAACGGCTCCAGACGTGTTAGCTTTCAGCCATTTGTTTAAAAGTTTTGTCCATTCGGATTGGTCAGATGGAACGTCGATGAAATATTTTTTCGAAGCCGTAACAAGCAAATTCATCAGTTCGTGCCGATAATGAACATTTTCGTCCTTTGAAGAAGTAAAATCATCCTCATCAAAAAAACCAACCCAATCAGCCAATTGTTTGACCAATTGACGCCGATGGAATCGCAATGACTCATAAGGTCTTCCTAGAACCACTTGACGCACAAGTTTTTCGTGCAATAATTTTTTAATTTCCTCGTCCAAGGAACTTGTCGACCAATGTTTCTGGATGGATTGATTTGAAAGGTAATTGTTTGGCGTATCTGGGTGGGCAAACGAGAGTGACAGTGGATGGATACTTTGATCGCAAATATTGTTTGACGATTCCTTGCGATGTCGTTTGGGCAATGGGGCCAAAGTGTCTAATGTCCTTTTCGCAGAAAATTGTACCGTATTCAATTTGGACGCCATGGGCTCTAAATTTCTCGACAAACCAAAAGAGAGGTCTTTTAGTGATGCGTAATTCGGATTTCAAATCCTTTTCCGGTTCAAATGACTTTGTTTTGGTAAGCAATAAAACGTAATTACAAATAGGAATTGCAATAAATTGATTTAACTGTTCAACCGACTTCCACTGCTGGAAATTGGCAGACATGACACTGAGTTGAAAAAAATAATGAATGGTCTTAAATTGATTGTAAAGTGTATGTTGAGAAAAAAAAAAAAAAAAAAAAAAAAAAAATTTTTTTTTTTTTTTTTTACACTATTATTCAGGAATTTCTTGTACCCGAGCAGGTTTACCTATTTTTTTTATGTCTTTTTCATAACCTGGGCGAATAACCGTAATTTTTTCCAAATTGAAAATGTTATAGCCTTCAGGATTTCCTTCACAATCGTCTCTGGTACAGTTGCAAGTAAATACGCACACATCTATTTTATCATAGGCTTTGTCTGGATCCAATTTGTCCATGGCAGCATTCAAATCAAAAACTATATTAAATTCTGCGACATCCGGAAGATTGGTTTGATGCTTATCGTAATACAATTTATAAAGATACATTTTTTTAAAATTCAATAAACACACTCTTAAATACCAGACATCCCATCCAGTTTCATAATAGCAATAAATAGGGATAGGCTTAAAAATACCATTCTTTCTTTTGTAGGTAAGAGATATATTTCTCTCGCCAATCTCTTTTTGAATACCACCCACTCTTAATTCACTTTTCAGAAACCGAGATAGAATGGAAGGTGGTACCTTTTGTTCGCAGAAAAACAGGTTTTGGGAGTTGGGAAACTCATGTTCTAGTCTATCTTCATTTAAAATATCTTTAGTATTCATGGTATTATTTTTGAAGAAAGATGGTTACAAATAAATGTATAAAACCTTTATAATTCTAATTGTAATGTTTTATAACAATTTTTCTTTCAAAAAAAAAAAAAAAAAAAAAAAAAAAAAAAAAAAAAAAAAAAATTTTTTTTTTTTTTTTCAGCAAACCGGAAGTAAGAATTGAAAACTTATTAAATATTCAAATTTTTTTTTTTGTAATACTCATTCAATATTTAATTTTTTAATTTAAAACATGCAAATGAAATGATGTCATCATTTTTTATTAAAAAAGCAACTTGAAACTGTTTGAAATTTTTTTTTATACATTTAGGTATTTGTAACCCACTAAATCTTTCATCTTTTGAGTAACTATTAAAACATCTTTTTCTACATGAGGAACAGGGTGACCATACATTTGAGGTATTACTGGAAAAACTCTAACTTTATGTGGCCAATGATTGCAAGTTCTCCTTTCTTCAAAGTAACGAATTCTCTTTTCAATTTGTGGTTTTTTTGCAAGAAAAGCTGGAGTCATACAAATATAAAGCGCACACCGAATATTTATGTTTAATCTATCTCTCTGAGGTTCAACCCCTTGATGAATAGTTCGACTATCCCATAACACTAATGAACCAGCTTTTGCTTTAACACAAATATCTGAAGCGCTTCCCAAGTTTTGAATGTAAAACTCTTTTTCTTCTGCAGTTAACTTGTGCCAATCGCTCGAATCTTTTATTTGAAACTTTTCTTGAAATTTTCCATGTAATTGATGACTTCCTTTTAATACTCTTAAAGTTGCATCTCCTTCATACACATCATAAATATTTACTAAACCTTGAACACATTCAAAATTATTTCGTTTAAAACATTGATCGCTATGAAACCATTCTTTATCTTCATTATACCAACCTCGGTTTGTATATTCACATGGAAGAGAAACGCTGATTCCATCAAAACTTGTTAATAAATCGCGTGTATTCCATATTGATGCAAACTTTTTAATTACATTTTCGTTTTGCCTAACATCCCATGATAATGGATTATGTCCAAAGTCCCAATGTTGAAATAACATTCCATGTTTAGGCATCAATTGAAATAATGAAACAAAAGTATCTGGTTTATTTTGTTCTACAGGTTTCTTTAAATGTTTGGTTTTGTAATTGAGCCATTCCCACATCATTTTTTTGAGTTTAGTAATTTCATCGTTATTTAAAACATTTTCCACAACTTCAACCCCGTCATTCTTCAAAGTATAATTTTTGCATTCGTCATAAAATAACATGTTTTTAAAACTTGAAAGTACTTGCAATACGCAAAGTTTTATAACAATTTTCTTTTCTTAAAAAAAAAAAAAAAAAAAAAAAAAAAAAAAATTGAAAATGTGAAACTCATTTAATATTCAATTTTTGAATTTAAAACATGCAAATGAAATGGTTGCTAAGGTACCATCCATTCTAACTGTGGAATGTAATAAGCTCCGCGCCCAATTCGGTTTTGGATTTGATGAGAAAGGAACAACGTTTTTTATACCCTCCCAACCGTCATGTATTTCCACCCATGATTCTAATTTTTCTTTTACTAATCTTGAAAAACATTCATACATTACATCTATAATACTTTTAGGTAATTTATCTTGGATACATTTTACAGCCAATTCCCCGACGAAAGCGAAAAATGCAATTATTCTATTCCAAGTTATACCTTCGTCAAACATTTCACTACATATACCTTCTAAAATACTACCTATGTTATTTTCATCAATAATTTTTATTTCTTTGCATAGTTCTTTTAATGCATTACCATGCATTTCTTGAAAGACATTAAGAATTTCACATGTTTTTTTAATAAGATCTTTTTCTTTTTCACTCTTCGCACTGATCGCATCAAAATTTTCATAATGACCCAACAGGAAAGAAAATGTGTTTTCAAGAAAACAATCTGTTCTTATTTCATCTTTTTTGATATAATTTCTTTCATATTGATCAATTTCTCCACTCACAAAAACTGCTTTAAATCGTGAATTTTTTGACATTATGTGATGAGAGTTACTTTATATGAAATATAACAAACAGTATATGAAAGTGTAAAAAGTACAAGTGAAGCAACGGTTTTTTTTTAATTACTTTTTTTCAACAATTGTTGTCGTTTCTTCATTATTTTCTTCATTAGGAAACTCGATAGCAAAATTTGGTAAATATTGAATTTGAGCAATATTTTTTAAATTTAAAAATGCCTTTTGAAAAAGTATCATTTCTTCAATACATCCAGATATTTTAAAAGAATTATCACCAAATGTTATTCGATGAAAAATTTTCATGTGGAAAATAGCCATAAAGTCTTTCTGCATCATTAAGGCAGGTTGTACTATTGCTGCTGAAGAATGGCTAATTTCTTTACCGTCGAAAATTTTAAGGCTTAAAACACACCAATTTTTTCGTGCGAATGGAAGATTGTTTTCCTTGTGATGTTCTGTACAAAAAGTACAAAATAATGGATGACACATCTTTACCCAAAATCGGCCACCTGTATGCAGCTTTTCTTCATCATTTTCTTTCATAGCCTCTCCGATAAAGTCGAGAGGTTCGCAAATATTCGAAATGATAGAAATTTCATTCTTTAAAGATTTTTGAAAATTAAATTCTCCTGCTACAATAACATTGAATACATGATCTCGTGTTATAATTCTTCGAATATATGCTTGTTGCTCCGCGCCACAAGTATGTCCCCTGGAATATTTTACTTTTCTTTTCTTGTGATTCTGATATTCTGAAGAAAATTCTAATTTATCTCGCCAAGAGGGAGTGACAAGGTTGAGGGCACATGTATGTTTTTCCATGTTTTTAATTACTTCATTAAGAACAGGTGAGTTTAAAATACCTTCGATGAAGACATTGTATTCCGAGTTTTCCATTGTCTTGGTTATAAAACAAAATACATATGTCACAAAAATATATGTCGCAATATTTAAATAGTATAATCTAAAAAAAAAAAAAAAAAAAAAAAAAAAAAAAAAAAAAAAAAAAAAATTTTTTTTTTTTTTTTTTTTTTTTAGGATAGGGAGAATTTAAATTTTTGTTAATGTTTAAAGATTCGAGTTTATGAAATGCTACTAAAATATACTTAGTTAAAAAAAAAAAAAAAAAAAAAAAAAAATTTTTTTTTTTTTTTTTTTTTTTACTAATCAATTTTTATTATTTGCTTCACAATTTTTTTTGCTTGTAAAGAATGTATTCAAAAAAGGCAGTTACCAAACATGGTAAGTGAAATAACTCCATTGAATTTTCACTTTTTAAAGAAAGTATCAATTTGTCTATAGTCGGTATTGAAAAGTTCATGTTTACGAGATATTGAAAAACGTATTCAGATATTTCTAAAAATAATTTACGAAATTTTTCTGCTCTTTCCTTATTAAAACGCGCCTTCATTTCTGACAAGAGAAAAAAAGGTGTTTTACACTTTTGAAATCTTGGGTAACTAAAAACAATCTCAGTCAAGTCAGAAATTTGTTTTAAAAAATAATCATTACACAATAAATTTCTTTTGATAAACTCGATTTCATCTGTAACGTTTTTCGCATTTAATTCTTTTTTATGAAGGGGTAACAATATGGAATCAGATGTTAAATCTTTCTTGTACAAATTATAAAGTTCCTTCAAACGAGTGTGGATAATATCTTTAAGTTCTCTTATAAAATAAATATGTCCAAAAATATTATATCTTTTTAAAAGGGCTTTTTCATTCCATAAATCTGCAGACATTTTAGTGAAAAATATAACTGTATTTAACTTGTATTATAAATGATATTTATAATACAAAAAATATATACATACAAAAAAAAAAAAAAAAAAAAAAAAAAAAAAATTTTTTTTTTTTTTTTTTTTTTTTTTTTTTTTTTTTTTTACAAAAATTCGAATTTTATATTACGTCATTATTTCTAAAAATAATCATGGGTTTTTAGTTTAAACAAAATAGCAATTTTTTCTTTTCTACGTTTCCAACTGGCTCTTCTTCCATCCAAGTAAATTTTCTTTCGGGAGACATGAGTAAATGAACGTGTTGTCTCAAACTGTTAATCATGTATTCAATGGCCAGCCAAGTCAATTTCGGGTTCACGAGCTTGATAAAAAAGTAATAAATTTCTACCATAGTAATTTCGTGCATCAAACTCCCTCTGCATGCAAATTCGCTTGCTAATTCGTCAATGGCTTTTACTATCCTATCTCTGTCTTCAGTCTCAGTAAAAACTTCAATTCCTTGAAACTTGACGGTAAGCGGTATTAACATATTTTGACTACTCAAATAATAAACATATCCGTATTGTTCCTTATCTTCCAATAGTTTCGAGATGTATTTACGAGCCACGTCCCTGATTTTTGGGTGCATAACCAAATCCAACGAAATGTAAAACTCTACGGGCCATTTACCGTATTGTAGATTTAAAGATTTAATGATGGGCTCCAAGGATTCTCCTCCGTAAAATTCTGACAATAAGTTGTCAACAGGTAAATGGCAAGTTGCTAATCTTTCATACATCTTTCTTTTTTATAATCCAAAAAGCAGATCGAATATAATACATGATCGAAAGCACGAATATAGTTGCCAACCCGTACAAAACATATGATATCCATGGAAAAATTGTTCCAATACCTGACCAAACAGTAGAACCAACTTGGCTCGCAAAATGATTTAAAGCTTCGGCAACTGTTGGTCTTTGGCATTTCATAGTCTCACCTGGTAAACAGTTGACATATTTACAATCGCAAAGTCGACAACAAGAATTTTCGTCGTCTTCGTTAAAATCTTTGCAAACATTTACTAACTTTTCCATTCCATCACAAAACGAAATGTTGTCAAGTTTGCCTTTTTGGCAGCAACTTAATTCATTGTACTTACACACCGTGCCATCCGGTCTTTTCTTAAAACATCCAGAATTAGATTCTATGTAATTCCAAATGCCCGCTACGCCTGTGCCGATGACTGCCCCTGCAGCAACCACTTTTAAGCCTTTTTTGCTGAAGACGGTTTTGATTGCGCCACTCAATTTTTTGTTACTTTTTACGAGCTTTTGCAAAGCCTTTTGAGATTTTGTTAAAACTTTGAAATTGTTGAAACGTTTGGAAATGGGTTTAGTATTAAAATTGAATTTGCGTTTTAACATCACGTTTAACTTGATTCGTTACAATAAAGGAAAACATGTCAAACACCGAATCTACCGCGTGCCTGTTTAATGCTACAAAAGCAGATTGTAGAGCACCGAAAAGAACCAATTTAAGCATGGTCATGTGCCAAAAACATCTTAAAGATTATTTTGGTTTGGAAATGGGTTATCATCAAGACGATCATCCCACCAACGTTGCATGGGTTGGACCTTTCTTAAGACCAGTCAAAAACATGTCTTATTTTAAACGAAATACGGTCATTTTTCCAACAAAAAATTTTTTTGATATGACATTACGGCCAGAAGAATTTAAAACAGATAACTCGTTTAGAAAATATCAAATGAATCCTTTTATTTTAGACTATATTCGAAAATATGGATTATATCCCAATAAAAATATAGAAAATCGACTAGTTATCGAAATGTATCGAAACTTGATGACTGACAAATATGATCCGGGACCCAATCAGGAAACTTTGTTCCCAAATTTAAGTTCTCTTGTTCGCAGTAAAAAAACAATTTCCGAATCTAACATAATGGATCAATCCATCTATAAAGTTCTCAAAGACGTTGGTTTTTATAAAAATGATGCATTGATTACTCTTCCACAGTCAGAATTATCTCTTTGTATGCAATATATATTATTCAACTGTCTGTATTCAGAAATGAAAATTACATTCGATACCGATAATTTTACCGACTATCTTCCATACAATTGCGAATTTGTAGAAAATGTTGGTTTAGTTGCAACAGAATTGATTAATCATCCCCATCCACTAATTATAAATGGTGTGAGTTCTGGAAGTCAAATTTTCTATAATGCATTTGTATCAACGGTGCAAAAGGAAGTTTTACACAAAAATTATTCACTGAAGGATATTCCGTCACAATATGCTTTAACAAATGCTTTAAAGAGTGGATCACTTTGTTAAAAAAAAAAAAAAAAAAAAAAAAAATATATATATATATATTTTTTTTTTTTTTTTTTTTTTTTTTAAACAGATCTATTTTTTTTCCACAAACTGGATCCACTTTTTAAAGCATTTGTTTATTTTTTAGATTTATTATGTTTAATAGACATCTTCAAACTCAATCAGCGACCCCAAATTGACTTTTTTAGTCGGTCTCAATTTGTTTTCACGAAATCCGATAAAGTCTAAAATGTTTCCACTGATGCGGTAAACATTATGTTGCTTCATAAGATATCTAATGTTGATATTTAATCACAAAATGGCCAAAAATTTATCGGTATAAATGTTTTCTATTTGATAATAAAACCGATTAACTACGTGCTCTCCATCAAATATTTGTGTATTTCTAATACATGGTTGGATAATTCGATCGCTATAGTATCCGGCTTTTAGAAATTTTGTTTCAAACTCCCAACATTTTCCACATTCCATTAAATAGCACATTTTAAATGAAAATTTGAAATTATTCGAAATGGTAACATCTGGTCCTAAATCGGATGTCATTACACGAGCAATTTTATTCAGTGGTTCTGAATCTATGATAATCAAGTTTGCTTTACGATTATTTGATTGGTAAATTTCGTTTTTGGATGGTTTTGGTATTGCACAAGTAGCGACTAAAATAACCTGGAAATTGGGATAGTTAGATTTTTCACAATAGCAAATATCCGTTGTGAAGGATTTTTTCCAAAATTTTTTGGAGTGATAGAAATAATTTTGATACACAATATTATTTTGCAATCGGCTTGACCAGTCTTCAGCCACAAGATTTAAACAGTAATCATCGACCAAATTATTAGTAGCCTGGGGCAAAGTTTCGTTGCCTAACACCTTTGACACGAGATCATTATAGCTAGCCATACTTTCCTTATAAAAAAAAAAAAAAAAAAAAAAAAAAAAAAAATTTTTTTTTTTTTTTTTTTTTTTTTTTTTTTAGTTAAAATTGAAAACTCATTCAATAATCAAATAATCGAAATTTTAAAATATAAAACTTTTAAGTTCATGTTCATATTCACATTCATCTGTATCGTCTATCAAATTTGGTTTTTTAATTTCCCTTTCTACTTCATTTTCTATATCTGGAGACACTTCTTTCCGCTTCCTATTGCTATTATTTTCTTCTTTATCTTCTATAGAAAGTAGTTTTTCACTTCCAAATAAATTTTCAAACTCAGCATCAAAGCTAGTAGAGTTGTTAGTTTTTGTCTCTAAACACAAAGGTTTATTTTTAGATTTATTTTGTTTAATAGACAATGTTTCGGTTTTATCTTCAAATTCAATCAGCGATCCCAAATTGACTTTTTTAGTCGGTCTCAATTTATTTTCACGAAATCCGATAAAGTCTAATATGTTTCCACTGATGCGGTAAACATTATCTTGCTTCAAAAGATATCTAATGTTGATTTTTAACCGCAAAATGGCCAAAAATGTATCGGTATAAATGTTTTCTATTTGAGAATAAAACCGATTAACTACGTGCTCACCATCAAATATTTGTGTGTCAGAAATACATGGTTGGGTAATTCGATTGATAGTGTATCCAGCTTTTCGAAATTTCATTGCAAACACACTACAGTTTTTACATTCCATTAAACTGCACATTTCAAATGAAAATTTGAAATCATTCGAAATGGTAACATCTGGTCCTAAATCGGATGTCATTACACGAGCAATTTTATTCAGTGGTTCTGAATCCATGACAATCAAGTTTGCGTTACGATTATTTGATTGGCTGGTTTTGTTTTTATATGGTTTTGGTATGTTACAATTAGCGACTAAAACAACACAGAAATCGGGATTTTTAGATTCCTCACAATCGCAATGATCAGTTGAGAATGATGGTTTCCAAAACTTTTCAGAGTGATATGAATAATTTTGATACGCAATATTATTTTGCAATCGACTTAACCAGTCTTCAGCCACAAGATTTAAACAGTAATCATCGACCAAATTATTAGTAGCTTTGACCAATGTTTCGTTGCTCAACACCTTTGACACGAGATCACTATAGCTAGCCATAATTTCCTTGTTATAAGAAAATGAAAAATAAATCAGTTGTATTGAGATTTGGTAGCTGAGCATTTATAAATACTTTGATACAATTTCAACAAAAAAAAAAAAAAAAAAAAAAAAAAAAAAATTTTTTTTTTTTTTTTTTTTTTTTTTTTTTTTTTTTTTTTAGTAAATTATTATTCAAAATATTTCTCATATTTTATCTTTCCTTTAGCGGCCAACCTTTTACTACGGCGATAAATAAAGTCATCGAAATTTATATGTGGAATTGCGGTCAACGACTCGTCGATTTCGATAGCTACCCAACCTCCATGACTATTGATCCAATGTAAAAGTTTTTCTTGTACGATATTAAAAAATGTTATAAACAGATCATCATTAAAATTATAAGGGACCGTAAGTGTAGAGACGATGTTCATAAAAATTATGATTCGAGACCAACTAATACGATTTATAAATAATATATTGTACAGGCCTTGTAAAAATTCTTCCAATCTGTCTTTTTCATCGTAATGAAAAAGACAAATTGGAGGAATTTGAAAATCATAAGTATCGTAAATAATCTCACAAAGTCTCAAAACATGGTTTAAAACAATTTCTTCATATTCAGTTAAAGCGCTTATACTTGATATTATCCTAGGGTTAAAATTACTTCCTAGATGTTTAAGCACGTTAAATAAAATGTAACTTGTTCGTGCTTGCTTAAAATCCATCTTTGTTTTAGTTGTGTAAATCTTTAAAAAATTGTCTTATTATATGTACTATAGATAAGACTGTATATGTTAAAAAAAAAAAAAAAAAAAAAAAAAAAAAAAAATTTTTTTTTTTTTTTTTTTTTTTTTTTTTAAATTATGTATGGGTTGTTGATACTACCAAATGATGAATCGGAAAAAACATGTTTACTGTCAACTTTAACACCGTTATTAAAATAATCCCTTTTTATAATCGGATATGAAAATAATCGGAAATCAAAATAATCGATTATATTATATGGATACAAATATTGAAATTCGGAATAAGATAATAATTGAAAAAGGGGCACTTGTTGACATGCTCGACACCAGTTCATGGGATCTAGAATAAACTTACATATATTAATGTTTAATCTTAATATATATCTTCTTTGGTAATATTCATTTTCATTTTCAAAATTCATACATTTTAAACACATTTTAACGCAATTATTATCAACAGTTATAAAATCAAAGTTCACGATAATAAAACGTGAAATATAATTCTCGAAATCATAATCGAAAATAAGATCATTTTGGAACCAAACCACCAGGTTTTTAGGCCAGATAAAATCTTGTTTTCTAAAATACGGAATAATTTCGATGTAGTTTACCATAACATTCTGGTTGTGAAATTCTGATAAACGAAAACGAGATTTACTTTGCCAAAAAATATCTCTTACAAGGCGTTTGGGAAGTTTCAATTTTTCTATGTCATGCAAATAATTCAAATTTCTTAACAATGATTTTATACACAGATATTGCAATGTTTCAACATTAAATGTAACATCGCAATAAAAATCATGCTCTTCCTGTACGAAATGTCTATAAACCTGAATTGATTTTTTTAAATCTATAATTTCTTCTGATCTAATCCACATATTATTTTCAATTGGTTTGGCTGAATAAGCGGTTAAATGTATATGATCCTCTCTAAACCAATCAGAAAAATGCTTCATTGATAGTTTTGACAACAGATTCTTATGAAAAGCTGATTTATGAATAACAAAATGATAATAAGTCATCATTTTTCAAACTTGTGGAAATCAACTATCTTGAATGAAATGAATCTCATGAAATAAGTCTTTATAAAATCAATAAATGAATAATTTCCCATTTGTTTGAAAAAAAAAAAAAAAAAAAAAAAATAATTTTTTTTTTTTTTTTTTTTTTTTTTTTTTTTTTTTTTTTTTTGACTAACCGGAATTAAAAAATTGAAACTCATTTAACATTCAAAAAATTCAAGTCATTGCTTTTAAAAATAGACGTAGATTTTTTTTCAAACGATCGAATCAAGTCACCGTTGCTATAAAAATTTACAATTTTTTCAATCAAGATGTTGACGATATACATTTTACTATTTTTCATTTTGTATCTTTGTCATTGTTACATGGCACGTAATTTGTTATCATATTACATGGCCAAGCCTTACCAATTTCATTTAAATCTTTTCCGTTGGAACAAAGATGTCGAACTCGCATTTACTTGAATGGTTTGCTCAACTGTTATTTGGTACTTCCAGTCCTAGTGCGCCTCCGTTAGAGCTGAGAAAAATAATATTGCGTATGGAATCTGAAAAGATTCCTTGGTTGCATTTGATTCATAACGGTGGCCTCACGGCGTTTCCGTATCAAATACACGGAGATTTGAATTCTTTAACTGACTACTTGGAAAAACAATGGGTCGAGAAACAACCCTACTTTGATCCTCCAACTTTTAAAACTCGCGCTGTATCGAAATTTTGGGATGAGTTGCAATTACTGTTGGCGAAGCGATTCGAAATAGAGGAACCTTTACCTCTTCCATCTAAAGGAGACGACGAAATTTTAAAAGAATTTTTAGAACCGACCAAACAAATTCAAACTGATCGATTCAATTTCGAATCCGCTGAGTTTTGGGGAAACGTGGCTCGCAGATTCATCAACATCAACAGACCCGGAGAAGCGTCGCCTTTACCGGATGCCTCTTCCGATTCATTCAAAAAAGTTTTACAATTATACGATGTGACATGCAAGGCCCGTGGACAATATTTTGACCCTTTCAACATGTATCTGGTGCCACAATCTGAATACGTGAATGCGGTTCACTGGCAAACCAGTTTGAATTTGGAAGCGTTCTTGCATGATAGACCCACGCATCCGTTGTCAATTTCAGTCAAAACCCTTTTGAAAAAGAGTTTAAACAATCTGCTTCGTGGTGAAAAGCCTATTTTGGAATCATCGGAATTTGACGCTCTTTTGCACAACATCAGAGTCGTACACGAAGCGATCCCGCAAATCCCACACGAAGACGCACCGCCAAAATTGATCGATATATTTCAAAGGCTTTTGGCTCTTTGTCAGCGAGACCAGTTATGGGAAAATGAGGTTCCAAAAATCAAACCTGAACCCGTTTCCCCGAGTCTCTTACATCTTACGGAACGAGTTCGAATACTGGAACGAGAAAAGAGAATTTTGTTAAAACATTTTAACGAAAGTGACTCAAGATTTGATCAAGAGCCACTACGGCGCACTTATTCGGATTACCTTTATGTAAAGGACAAAAAGATTCGATCCTAAGATTCCGTCGTAGCGGGGGTACGCCAAACATTTCCACGTTGACAATGTTTGTTATACCAGCGTCAATTAAAATTTTTCGTTGATTGCTTTCACCTTTGTATCCAAAAACAATGGTCGAGTTAGGATACAGTTTTTGTAAAAAATCATATCGGTTCTTCAAAAATTTTAAAGTATCTGAATAAGAAGTTCCGCCTCGGGTTGTAACTTCTACGTCTGGGCGACAATTGGGATACCATCTTCGCATTTTGGAAAAATTCATTGGACTCGTAATTTGGCAATGGCAAAACAATCCGGCCACGTCTTGGTAAGCCAGTTCTAGAGGTATATATGTGTCACCCAAAACCACACCTTTCGTATGAATAATGGCTTGCATTTTAATAAAGATGAAAGGTTTCGGATTTTCAACAATTATCCTTGGTTTCGTACTCGTTACTTTAATCGTGAGTGTGGGTTTGATTGCGTTTACAATGTATAAAATGTCTAGCGCACCGGATTATGTTTTGGACTCCTCCAGCAAAACGGTAACGACTGAAGGAATTTCTGCAAAAGTATTTTGGGATGCTAACAAACTGATGCTTCTGATCCCTACCGTCTCAAATATCCTATCAATAATCCTTTTGGGCGTGTTAACAGTAACTAGTTAAGTAAAGTAAAGAAAATACCCATCATGAATTTACGAATGATATTGTCTGCTGCGTTACTCGTATTGATAATCATCAATTTGATAATGTATGGCTATCTAGTTTGGACTGTTAAAACTGATACTACCGCAGGCGTAATCGTAACTAGTAAACCAATGCTATTTTATAGCCCGATAATTGTACATCTATTACAATTTATCACCTCTGGTCTGTTGGTATACCAAAGGTAAAAAAAAAAAAAAAAAAAAAAAAAAAAAAATATATATATATATATATATATATATATATATATATATATATATATATATATATATATATATAAATATATATTTTTTTTTTTTTTTTTTTTTTTTTTTTTTTTTTTTGTAAAAATATTTTTACTTTATAATGTTTATCAATTTTTTGTAACTAAATTTACGCCAATTATTTCTAGATTGTTTTTTTGCAAACATTTTCCAATTACCGTTCTGTTCGATCCAAGACCTTAAATTGTTCTCAAATATTTCATTTACACTTTTCCATGCAATATAAAATGTTTCCCTCGATTTTTCACTTTTTAAACATCTTGTAGTAATTTCACCGACAAATGCCAAGTAAGCTATAATTTTATCCCAAGTTATATCTTCGGTTAAATTCTCATTAAAAACTAATTTGAAAATGTCAGGTATCGTGTTTCTTGTAACATTTTGAAATTTGTTACAAATTATTTTGTTGTCATTTTCAAAATCTGTCAAATAATGTTCGAGCTTGGTACAAAAGGCTTTAATAACTTGTTTTTCGAGTGGTTGCTCTAAAGAAGGTACATCTATATTAATTTCCTGGCGAGCAACTAAATACTGTAAAACCTTTAACAAAATGCGCTTGTATTTCAAATTGAAGCTTGATTTGTCGAGAGACATTATAGCATTTGTAAAAAGCTTAGCTGAATAATACTTTGATTAAGTCTGTAACCTCTTTATATAATTGAATAAAATTTTGAAAAAAAAAAAAAAAAAAAAAAAAAAAATTTTTTTTTTTTTTTTTTTTTTTCAAACTAATAAAGTAGAATGGATCCTGAAAATATTATGAAAAAGGTATACAAAGAAGTGATTCATTTTTTACAATCGATGCTTGGTGTTGACAAAATGGCTATTGTTAATCAGAAATTAAATGAAGCCTATCCGACCTGGACTGATTTATGGAAAACAATTCAAAATTGGCTCGTAACCGAACATCCTTTGACAAACATGCAACACAGTATTAAAAGTTTTGCGCAATTATTTCCCAATTATGAATCTTTTGCTAAGAACTTGGAGAATTCGTTGTCCCTTCACGACGATTTTTGGAATAAAGTGTATATGTATCTTTGCGCAGCTCAACAAGGTTTAAAATGTTAAAAGTGGGACAATTGGAACCTTTTGCATTATTGACATTAGCCAGCGGTTTATTGTACTCGATCGGCGTTTTGACAATTGAGTCCAAAGCAAACAGCTGTTATCGAATACATTTCATCATTCTCACTCTTGTGATTTTTATGGCACTTCTTACCATATGCATAATTAAATATCTTAAATATCGTTTCGCTTGTCGCCAGATGGATGAGTTTTTGATGGCGATGAAAAAGAAATAGACAAACTATGATTTCTTTGGTCTCGAAAAAGAATAGCGTCATTTGCGCGAAATCCAAGCAGTTGCCAATAACCAACTGGAGACGAAATACAATGTTCCGTATTTCCCGAAATAATTTCATATTCCAGGTGTTGAACCGTACATAAAAATTCTCGAAGACCGACATCATCTTTTTTGCAAATTTTAACGCCGTCTTCGAATTCAATGCAATATGTGAATTTCGGTAACGAAATGTATGCGGATTTTATAGGTCTGAAAGCTTTTCTTTTTATAATTTCCAAGTAATCCATACTTTTAAAAATGTATATTAAAGAATGTCTAACGATAGCGTTACAATTGACTCAATGGCCAATGCTCTGCTCAAAAAGGATAAAAATGTTTTTGGTCAATTTTTCACAAATGGTACATGTATTGGTAATGTCGACTCACAGACGAAGGAAAGAGCTGAAAGAATTTTCAAAGAAATATTTTCTGATTGTAATGATACTAGTTTTAATAGTTTTGACGATTTTTTGAAAGAGTGGAAAAAAAATAATATTAATAGTGTCTACGAAGAATATGATTCAATTCCCCAGAGTGATATATGTAATAAATTCAGTTTCGACCCGTCGAAACGCGAGATGGTTAGCGTTGTGGGTCCACGCCGCAAGAAAAATAATGCGACTGAATTTGATGTTTATGATTTTTTAAAAACGAGACACGAAAGTGGATGTCCTATTAGGTTTCCGTCAGATATGGAATTGGAAGCCGATTTAGAAGTTTTGATGGAACCGCAAAAGCATGCGATAGTCGATGCCGGTCTTAGAAAAATTGCTCGTGCATTAACTGTGTTGAATTCATCTTGCAGTTATCGTTTACTGGATGTGCATAGTGAACGCGTTGTCCGTTAAAAACACCTCTCTCAAAAAAAAAAAAAAAAAAAAAAAAAAAAAAAATTTTTTTTTTTTTTTTTTTTTACAAAATGAGGCTTTACGTAAACCTACATGCATCTCAAGACAAATATTTTTAATCAAGAGTTATAATGCAATCTCTTCAAGACCTTGTAAATTTCGTATTGCAACAAGATCGTTGCATTATTTATGGTGACTTGGGAAGATACCCCCAACATTTAGTAGAAGCTTTTAAATCCGTTCCAATGTTAAAAGTTGTCATCGTTTCTCGAAAAAATGACTTACATTCGACAGATAATCGAATTCGAATAGTACGTACAGCGGAGCTTGTAGAAAAATGCGATTTATTAGTCTATTTGGAACCCGCGTCCATGCAAATGGTTGAAAAGCATCCCCTTGCATTCCGCGTTGCCGTTTTTGCATCCCATTACAGGTTTAAAACTTCGAACGAACATCGGTGGACCGATGTTTGTTTCTTCCTAAAAACTGATTCGGAAGGGACGCAAGAATTACGGGAAAAAGAAGATTTTTCAATCCAAACTCGAAACATCGGACTAGTAAAAATAGATTATACTAATGTTTTAACGATATCGGGGAAAGATTCCTCTCCCCCAAACACGCAGGATACGTACGTCATTGTAGACCTGACAAAATTTACCAAGGACTCGTTAAGCATGTATTTGGCATTTTGGGATGCGTTCGATTACATGTTGGAAAACAAACATTTAATTAGTAGGTGGGTCGTGTGCTTTTCCGAAAATGGACGGCAGGCTTTTCAAAGCTTTACGCAAAAAGTTTTGATGCCCTTTTATGCAAGAAATTTGAATATGGTAATGTGAAAGACCTCCAAACTCTTGTAACTCTACTTCCTTTTTATAAATCTGGTACCATTGATAAAAAGTTTAATGTGAAATTATTGTCTTTTGGTGGAATAAAATTTGCGGTTCCTAAAACAATAGAAGATGCGTGTAAAGTCGCTATAATGTACGACACTTATCAATTAGCGAAAAATGTTCTTTTGATTCGAGAATAAAAGAAAAAAAATGTATGGGGAAAAGAAATAAGACAATGTCGACATTAAACAATCTGGATACAATTGTTGCGTCTCATAGCTCACCTCAGCAGATTGTTCAGAAAAAGGGACGTGGGCGATCACCAAGAAGTCTATCACCCCTTTTTTCGATTGACAGTAATAGTAGTAGCTGTTCAAACTCAAGTCGGTGTAGTCGAAAGAAAAAAAAGAGCAATAAAAGAAGTCCTAGTCCTAGCCCTACCCGAAGTTCTAGCCCCAGTAAGAATTCTAGCCCCAGTCCCAGTCGAAGTCCTAGCCCAAGCCCCAGTCGAGGTCGAACCAAAAAACGCAGCAAGAGTAAAAGTAAAAGTAGAAGTAGGAGTAATAGTAGTAACAGGAGTACCAGCCTCGATCGAGCTATAAAAAATCCATATTTAAGACAAATTTCCGATAACGAATTGCGATACGATTATCCCCCACATAGCCTTTCCTTTAAATTGAAAAAGGGAAAATTCAAAACCAATCAAGTACCAAATAAAGTTTGTAGACTTTTAACGAGCCATTGTACCAAGCGACACCCACTTTTGCGAGATCAGAAGCCACGACATACGCAAATACAACTCAGTAAGTTGTAAAAAAAAAAAAAAAAAAAAAAAAAAAAAAAAAAAAAAAAAAAAATTTTTTTTTTTTTTTTTTTTTTTTTTTTTTTTTTTTTTTTTTTTTTTTTTACAATTCTATAGCCAATATTTGTTTCATTTGCCTTACGCGGCTTAAAGCTGTATAGACTAAATTTGGATTTCTACTTTCGTTAAAATTAATTACAATTTTCAATTCATCAATGGTATCACCTTGATATTTATGAATTGTACCAGCAAATCCCAATTCCAAAGGAAAATTTCCACTGTAGTAATCTCTCTGTACTTCTATTTCTAAATTAGTTTTTGGATTTGTACATATTACTACATCTTTATCAGAAATGTAATTTTCAAAAATTAATTGCGTTCCGTTATTGACCTCCGAGCAACCGTTTTTTGTTACGAAAACCAAACAGCCTGACTTTAAGACGAGGTTTGGATAAATTTGAATTTTTATTCCACTGACCTTTTTTTTCAAGTAAAATTTATTGTATATTTTAACAGTTTCCTTCTTGCAAGCCATAGCCCTGTCTGCTTGCATCAG